>JALPQD010000238.1:1815002-2012440 GCA_023101885.1 Typhlomys cinereus | reverse complement strand
TCCCAGGCCCGCGCTCGCGCCTTTTCTCAGCCCTGCATGTTCCTCTGTCTGAAAGCAGCCTGGCTCTGGCACCAGCCTGGCCCGGACTAGAGCGCCCCCGGGTCTGAGGCTGTGGCGAACCTCGCACATGCCCGCGAGGCCAGGGAAGAGAGGCACATCGCCTAGAGAGGCGGCGGACCACTGAAGCCACTGCAGACCTCGGTGTGGGCTGGGCAGGCCCCGTACCCTCTGCGAGCTGTTGGCTCTCCCTGAGCGTTGCCCCTCCACTGTCGGGTGGTCGTCGATGTGTACACTCAGCTCGAGAACTCCGCAGTGCCAACCACGGGTCACTCGTAGCGTTGGGGGTTCAGACCTTCCAGGTGGATGGGGCTGAGAGATGCTCAGGGGTTGGCCCTCCACCTCCAAGCAGACCCGAGTGCGGATCCAGAGCCCGTGTAAAGCGCCAGCGGAAATAGGGGGGGCTGCACTTCTGGCCCTGTGGGCAGGGCTTGGGAAACTCTCAAGCAAAGCAAAGATGAGGTAGAGCAATCGGGGTGATTCCCAAGAAGTCACGGCTGGGCTTCTGGAGGTGCGCACGCACACACACACACACACACAACTGCACGGACGCACACACACGCATCGCATGTACACACATGCACACTCGCACACACATACATGCATGCGGTACACATAACACGCACACACGCGCGCACACACACACATATACGCACACACACCACTCGCACACACGCGCGTGCGCACTAGCTTCAGGTGTGCGGTACCACCTGTGGAACTGGCCTTCCGAATGCGAGGTTGCCTTCCTTTGGCAGCCCGTGGATGACTCTGAGTTGGGGGACCCCGGGCAGCAGCCGTGTGCAGACAGAGGGCTGGGACTTGAGTCTGTTTCAGTCTAGACGAGATCAGCCAGGCGGGGCAACTGGGGGACTCACCCCCCCGCCCCTTCCTCTTGCCTCTTCCCATTGGCTGCTGCCCGCTGCGGCCTCTGGCCTCTTTCCTCGGGTCCCAGGGGCCTGGCTCTGTTTTCTAATTCCCAGTCATCAGCAGAAAGTGAGGCGTGAGTAGAACGCTGACACATGGCTTTGGGAAGGTTTGGACTCATGAAGGTCTTGTGACGGACCCATGGACTCCTGCCTTCCCATGATGGGCCTCTGTTCAGGCCGGAAGCTGGGTGGGGCGGTGTGTGGAGCACCCCTGACCTGCTTTACAGGGGGTCATTACACTGGACCCCGAGTTGCATTCCATGTGTGGGGGTGTATTGAAAAGAGACGGACGGACGGGTTTCAGCTTCTGCAGGGGGTGGGGTGGGGGGGCTCTGAGCTGTGCCCTCCCTCCTTCAGTCTCCCAGGACCGGGCTGTGGGCCCGTGCTGTGGGCCTGGCTGGCTGCCATCTCGCTTAAGCCCGGGTTCGCCCGTTGGCATGGCAGGGGGGGTACCGAGTGATTTTCATTCCTCATCTTCACCGCATATCAGGGTTTTTATTAATCTGCATTTTGGAATTCAGTTTTTTCATTAGGTTCTGCCAAGGAGTCTATTTCTTTTGAAGCATATTTTATTTTATTTGTGAGAGTAAAAGAGAGAGAGAGAGAGAGAGAGGAGGTCATGCACATGCATGTGGGTACACAGGTAGAGGTCGGACAACAGCGTTCAGAAGTGAGTTTCTCTCCTTCTAGCGTGTGGGCTTCTGTGAAATGATGTCAGGGGGCCGAGCTCAGGCCGTCACCTTACCCACCGAGTGTCCGCCGCCCCGCAAGGAGTCCTTTTTTTTTTTTTTCAGTAGGTGTGCTGGAAATTGGTGTAGACTGTTGATTTAAGATCTGCGACTTCAGCTCTACACAACCATTGAGAAACATCTGTGGGCGGTGTATCATGTCCTGGGAGTCTTTACCTTGATGCCTGTTTCTCGGCCTCTCCTCCTTTCCTCCCTCCCCTCCCAACCCCCCCTCCTCCCCTCCAACCCTCCCCCTCCCGTTTCCCGCCCTCCCTCTCTTCCTTCCTTCCTTTTCCTTTTCTTTGTTTTTTCTCTCTTTCTCCTCCCCCTCCCCTTCTTTTCCCCTCCCTTCCCTTCCTTCTTTTCTTTGTTTTTTCTTTTCCTCCCCCCTCCTCTCTCCCTCCCTTCTCTCTCTCTCTCTCTCCGTGTGTGTTAGCGGGCCACACGCAGACCATGACACTGTGTGCAGGTCAGAGGCCCACTCCGTGGAGCCAGTTCTCTCCTCCTCCCCGTTCTACGCGGGTTCATCTTCGTCGCCCAGCAGTCCCGTCCTGTGAGCTGTGTGCGTGTGGCGTGAGCTCCGCAGCGTGGGGCCCTCGGAAACAGGTGTCATGGCCCTGCTCGGGCTGTCTTTAGTCCCAGGCACATTTTAAGGGGTGGCTCCCGTGGCTCCTCAGCCTGAGGGTCTCAGCTGGGACCCCATGAGCGGCTGAGCTTCCTTCCAGCACGCGTGCCCTTGCACTTCTCACCCGGCTCTGCAAGCGCTGCTCACTCTGCCGTAGCTGAAGGTGGCCGCGCACTCTCAAAGTCCCTGGCACAGACTGTGCGTGACACATGTGAGTCGCATGCGACCGAGCACAAGTTCCTGGCCACGAGTGGTAGTTTGCATCTTTCTGGGGCACACACCACTCGCGTTCTTCCACGCCATGTTGGCCGCGTCCCCGTGGCCGCCATTGTTAGTTGGGTCAGTGAGTCTGTTCCTTGGTCTCAACGTGATCAGGACCAGCATGTGCAGCCCATGCAGTGTGTGTCGACGGCCTGCTCCTGGGACCCTCTCTGCACCCCGACCACATGATCTACTCTCTTAAGAATTCTCTCTGAGTGTGTTTACAGACTTGTGGTAACAGTGCCCTTCTTTATGGATGGCTCCACAGATCCCCTGCGAGTCTCTCCGGTCGGTGTGTTGAACCTCCCGGGGGCCATCTGCCCGATTGCCCCCCGCGCGCCAGCGGGGGCCCCCGATGGCAGTGGGCGCTTCCCCCTGAAACCTGCCAAGCTGGACGCCCCAGCCGCACAGGCCAGCACCTCGGCCAGCCCTGCGCCCCCCCGAGGCTCACGGCCATGCGGTCCTAGCCTGCAGCCCGGGCATCCCGAAGAGCACTACGTCAGCGAAGCTGGCGAGAAGTGCTGCCAGCTGCAGAGCGTACCGGGATGCCGGCACCATCACAGGAGCGGGGGGGAGGGGCGGGCTTCCGTCTTCGAGTCGGGAAGGATGTCTCGGAGTGACTCTGGGGGCGTCACTCATGGCTCGTGGCTCCCACAACATGCCTGACATGCACCACCTAAGGGATACAAGGTTCCCTTTGCTCACCATTTGGAGGTGGCACGGAAGGGAAGACAGGTCCTGCAGCGCCAAGCGGCCGGCCACGTGGCACCTGGTCACGTGGCACCTGGTCTGGCACCTGGTCACGTGGCATCCACAGTCAGGAAGCAGAGAAGACTGAACGCTAGTGCTCATGTCGCTGCCTCCTTTTATTCAGTCCAGGACCCGCCATGGGATGGTGCTCCCCACGGTGGGGGAGGGGGGGGTCTTCCACCTCAGTGAACCCATTTGAAAGATTCCCCACCTCCCAGACGTGCCCGAGAGGTGTGTCTCCTAGCTGATTCTAGAACCTTCAAGAGGATGAAACCAGTTTAGCCCAGACGTGAGCTGCGGTTGGGCGTTCCTGTCACGTCTCTGGGCCGGCCACTCGCTCTGTGCTCCGGCCATCACGGCCACTGGAGACGGTGGACAGCGTGTCTTGAGTTGACACAAAGGTGAAAGACGGTAGCGCTGGGCTGGCAGCTGGGCGCCCGTTGTGGGGGTTGGTGTCATTCCCCCCTTCCTCGCCCTCTGGTGGGATGCGTTAAGGAGGATGCGGAGTGGGCACCCCACGCCACGCAGGCCCGGGCAGCCTCTAGAGTTGCCACAGCGGTTCTCCACGGTTGTACCATTGCATGTCCTGGGAGCAGCTCCCCAGGATGTGTTGCTAGTGTGGGTTCTGGTACCATGGGGAACAGTCGGACGGGTGGTTGGAGCTAAGGCCAAAGGGTGTGTGTGGATTCGGTGTTCGCTCGGCCGGGAGCGACAACACCCCACTCCCCCACGACCGGTTTCCGCTTCTCCCTCAGTCCGGTTTGCACCAGTTCTTCCCCTCAGATGATTCCATGACCCCACATGTGCAGATTTGCTTCATGGCTTCTTCTTCTGGGCTAATCTCCAAGGCCTCCTAAGTGTTTAGGAGTTGCCTGGCTCCAAAGGGCCCCAGACGGCTGGGGATCCCCAGGGGTCTTGTGTGCCGCACCTTGCGGTGGGCTCCTGCCGACCCCATCCTGCTCCTCTGTGCCTGGGCTCCTCTCTTGCTTCCCCGACCCTGCCGACATGAAGTCAGGGTCTTCTCTGGATGGTACCCCCCACCCCGTGTTATCATTAGCACAGATGCATGCTGGACCGCTCTGACCCAATGTCCACTCAGCCCGCCTTCCCTGCAGGCCACACCCAAGTCTCGCACCACAACTCAAGACTTCCAGTGGCCTTGAGGTCGGCTGGCGAACATGGAAACAGACGGGCTTCGTGCCCTCCAAGCCACCCCTCAGTGGCCTGTGAGAGTATGGATGGGGGGGTCCCCCACCTGGCCCTCCCGCCCCACCTCTCCGTTCCTCCACTCTGGGCAGCGCTCCTTCATGTCTTGAACTCACGGGGCAACCTCCTGCCCAGGGCCTTTGCCCTGTGCTTGGATTTCCCCTAGCTCAGTGTTGTAAGCTCCTCTTCCCCCCTCCGTGTTCCCCCAGGAGAGAACACCCCACCCTCACTTCCGGGTCTCACTCTCTTGCTTTATTTCCCACCCGGCCTCAACCATCCTCTGGACTCACATGCGCAGCATCGTGTCTGTCAAATACTCGGGGGACCACGAACTCCGGGACGGGACTGTGTGTGCTCCCTGCTCCCCTGAAATAGGTGAGGGCAACGTAGTGCCCGTCTGAGGCCGGCACTCGGTGGCCACGTATTGGCAGAATAGGCTCGTGACCTAAACGGGGTGCAGCTGCCCCCTTTCTGCAGACAGTCAGCCTTTGGGCTAAAATCCTTGTGCCCTGAGTGGAGTGGAGCGGGGGTGTGGTGGTGGGTGAGTCCAAGTCCCTGTGCTTTGGAACAAATGTCCTCTCTCTTTTTCTTTTTTTCGTGTATGCGTATGTGGGGTGCATGAGTTTTCCACATGGGGGTGTACATGTCGACGAGTGTATAAGAGGACACGAGTGTGTGTCCCTGTTGGAGGCCCAAGGCTGAATCTGGGGATCACCCCGGATCGCTCTCCCTCCTTATTGCTTTGCTCTGGGGTTTCCCAGGCTCCGCCTTCCAATTGCAGGCCGCACTGTATCTGCCCAGCATTTTCACATGGGATCTGGGGATTCGAACTCGGGTCCTTGTGCTTGCGAGGTGGAAGCTGTAACCCCTGAGCCGCCTCCCAGCCCTTCTCTTCTTCTCACGAAGCCGGTCTGAGACGAGCAGGCAGGCGCTCCAGAGCGAGCTGGACCGTGCGTGGGTGTAGAGGCCGTCCCGGTCCATTCGTGCCCTGGAGGGAAGGGGGGCAGGAGGCAGCTCAAGTCCCATCTTTGCCTCGTTTGTCCAAACATGCACTGGGGTGCCACGAACCCCGCAGCCTCAGCCTGTCCAACCAGTTTCACTTTCTGTAAACGTGATGCCTGGGAGTCCGGTCATGGTGGGAAGGCGGCCGCGGCGCTCCCAGGAGATGCTGCGTCGCAGGACCTGGGAAACCGAGGCGCTTTTGTCGATGCTCACGGCAAGCCCCAGAGGACCGCTGGGCGCTACAGCCTCGTCTCACCCGCGGTGCCAAGGCAGGGGCCCTCTGCCCATCCCTAAGACCCCTGTGTCCAGATGAAAGTTGATTGGGGTCACAGAAAGGAAGACAAACAAACAAACAACCCAACAAGTTCTCCTGGAGATGTTGAGTGTTCCCAGAGTTCTGACACTCAAGGGCTTGGCCAGCACGGCTCCGGACAGTGCCTGGCATCCTGCCTCCACCCCCACTTCCCAGGGAGCCCCGAGACGAACAGCAGCCTTTTTGTTCCACGGCAAAGTGTAGGCCAAACTAGCCGTCCATCACAAAGGTCTCTCGCGCCCTTCCTCCCCCTCCCCCGGGGAGGTGTCATGTTGTGGGCGCGTCGTTTTCTGTTTGGGGAGGTTTGGCGAGATGAGGTGATAGGGTTCCTGGGCGCCGTGGTTACGTAACCCGCCGTGCGTCTTGGGCCGTGCACGCTCGCTGGTCCTGCCGTAACAAGCCGGTGTGAGAACTTCGGGGCGCGTCTGAGCGCAGCAGCGTGCCCGGCCCGGGCTCCCGGACAACAGTGCCCTCTCCCCGCATGGCTGTTGGAGGCGGGGTCTGCACATGGCTTTGGTCTTCCACCTCGGGCAGCCCTCCAGGGCCGAGCCTCAGCTCCCAGGACTCTGCTGCCACAGGTGGCTGGACAAACGTGCCTGGTAAGTAAGGTGTGCGCGGTGCGGCGGTCGGCGTATGCGCTGCATGGGGGGGCAGTGGCTGCTTCTCCTTGTTCCGGCCTGTGGGCAGCCCGTCGGTGGTTGGGAGATGCTGCGGCGAATGATTGGCAGGGAGCGTGGAGGGGCGTCAGAAGCTCTCCCCCACACTCATTGCTTTGTCCAGGCTCAAAGTAGGGCCGTGAGTGGTGCTTACAGAATGGGGCTCGCGGGTCGGGGGGGGGCAGGCCCGGCACCCCGGGACGCTGGGTCCTTCCCTCTGCTGCGCTCCGCAGGCCGAGCCGGGTCTCTGGGCCGTCTCTGGCCTCTCCAGCTCAGTGGGGTCTCTGATCTCGGGGGTTTTATTCTTGGCTTTCTTTCTCTGCCCCCTTTTCTTCCCAAGGACCGTTTTGCATTGAGGCAAGTCCCGCTGAGCCGTGTATCCGCCACGCCCCCCCCACTGCCATCTTTTTTTTTTTTTTCTTACATTTTCTTTTGGAACGAGGGCTCACAACTTGCCCAGGCTGGTCTTGAACTCATTCTGCCAGCCCAGGCAGAGCTCGAAGCTGTTACCTTCCTGCCTCAGCCGGATTGGACCCCCTTTATCGTGGTTCCAGGTCGGCTGAAGGCTTTTCACGCGAGGCGCTAGCCAGCCCGCACCGCATGTCCCTCCTTCTCGTGATTTCTTGGGTCTTTTTTTTGAACCCGCGGCTCAGCCCCGGGATTGCGGTCCCCATGCCCGGGGTAAGAGCACACCGACCTGTTCAGGCTTGCCTCTGGCCGCAGGCTACTTCCTCCAGCGGATCCTAGTCTGACGGTGGGGTGACCCACCCAGTTCCTGCCCAGTCTGCACCCTGCTTTTGGCTGTCTCTGCTCCAAATCCAGTGCTCTTCTGGGAAGCCCGGGCTCAGACTGTCCCGGCCGGCTGAGAATCCCAAAATCCCTTGAAACACCCATCCTGTCACGTCACCATGGCACGTTGAGCCTCAGGGCTCCGGGACAGCTTCTTGCCGGGGCTTGTGTGCGTGCCAGTCTCCAGCAAGAGCCCAGAGGGGGGACGCAGGTGTTCCCAGGCGCTGTAAGCCCAGCAACTCTCCGGGAACGGCCCTGGCGGCCGTGCTGCCTGAGCGCATCTCAGGGGACGTAGCACGTCCTGTTGGCCAAGCGCTTGCCCTCCAAGCACAGGGACCTGAGTTCAATCCCCAGCACCCTGTGAACCAGCCGGGCCAGTGGTGTACATTCGGGACCTTAGCACCGCGGAGGAAGGTCAGGAGCGTCCATGCGGCTTGCTGGCCAGTCAGCTCGGCCTCGTTGGTGGGGCCCAGGCCAGTGACAGACCAGGTCTTACGTAAGGTGGTAAGCAATTAAGACACCTGAGGTTGACCTCTGACCTTCCTACACGCAAGCACACGTATGCGCATGCATGCGCACAGAGGAACACACACATGGACACATGCATGCACACAGGAACACACCAAAGAATAACAACAGTAACAAAAGCCAACCATGCTTTGGGGCCTTTTCCTTCCTTATCACCACTCTAAGCCTTTAAATGTGATATTTTAAACCCTTCACAAGCCTGACCTCTTACCAGTGCCCTCTTGTCCAAATAAAACACTAGGCTATATATCTATTAGGTTGCATATATCTTTGTATGGCGTGTGTGTGTGTACGTGTGTGTCTGTGTGAATCAGAAGGTCCTGTTTGCCTGCAGAGGCCCAAGGGTGACTTCTTTTGGAATCACCCTGGATTGTTCTACCTCCTCTTGCTTTATGCTGGAGTTTCCCAGACCCTGACTTCTGGGGCCAGAAGTGCAGGTTGCTGCCATTCCACCTGGTATTTTTACATGGGTCTGGGATTTGAACTCAGGACCTTCGGCTTGCAAGGCAGAGGGTGAACCACTGAGCCATCTCTCCAGCCCTATCTTGCATATGTCATTCTTGTAGCATAAGGTATTTCTTAGTGATTTCTGCCCTGGTATTTGTAGTGCTTTCCATGTGAAACTGAAGGGTATTTAACCTGGTGTTTAACCAGACCAAACAGAAGGAGTGGGCCGTCCCATGTCCTTTGTTGACAGAATGAGAGGGTGGCGCAGAATCTGAGTGGCTACAGGCTTCCTGGGTCTATCAGTTTGGAGTGTGTTCTGCCCCTTCTCTGTGTTTGCAAGTGGGACCCGGGAAGGCACCCAGCGAGCCTCGTGCTGTTCCTAGCGGCTGTTCTTCTTCTCCTCCTCCTTCGGGGCTGGAGAGGTGGCTCAGGGGTTAAGCTTCTGCCTTGCAGGCGGAAGGTTCTGAGTTCAGATCCCAGACCCCATGTATAGACGCCGGGCGGAAGTGGAGGTGGCCTGCACTTCTGGTCCTGGTAGGGCGGAGCCTGTGAATCCCGGGGCAGAGTAAACAAGGAGGAGGTGGAGGCATTCATGGTGGTTCCTGAATTCGCCCTGGTTCTACACACACGGCACACACACACGCACAATTGAATAAAAAAAAAAAAACAGCTCTTCCTTCTCCTCCCTGAAGAACAGCTGTTATGTGACTGGTGGGGTCTGATTGTGTGTCCCCCATGACTCATACCTTTGTGAGTCACCCCTAGATCAGGCCTTTGAGTTCAGCTGGTGTGAACATCTGGGAAGGGCACACCACTTAGGGGCGAAGCCTTGCTGGAGGGAGGCACGTCCACAGGGGGCGGGTTGGGGGTTGGTAGCCCGCCTGCTTCCTTCGCTCTCTTACTCTCGGCTCTGATGGCTGCGGAGACCTGAACTAGCTCCTGCTTCTACCTCCCGCCCTCTGCTGTGCGATTCCACGTAATGGGCTCCAGTCCCTCTGGGGGAGTCAGCTAGGTCATTACCCTTAAGCCGTTGTATTGGTAAAAGAAGGGAGGTGGGACTCTCCCCAGTGCAAGTAAGACCCTTGCGTGGTAAAGACCCTTGCCATGGGCCCGGAGCAGTGGTTCCCAGGGTCACTGTGTGCTTCTCCCCCCAGTGGCTTGAGTCTTGGCGTCATGAAATGCGTTCGGTGCGGATCGTGTCCAGCCATGTGGGGAGGCGAGCGGGCAGTTGGTCATAGCACAGGCAACCGCAGCCTTCCTGCTCACTGTGTGTGTGTGTGTCTGTGGGGTGCTGTTAGCTCACGCCTGGGATTGTCTCCGGAAGGATGTGGGGTACACCACTGCTGCTGGCGAGCAGTCCAGAGCAGACCAGGAGAAGCGGCCATGCGCTTAGGGCTAAAGAGAGGGAGGGGAATAAAGAAACAGTCAGAGTTTAGGAAGTGACTGGGCCACAGAACTTAACTCATGGATGAGATTAGCGCTTTGCAGAAGGTCTGCAGGGCTGAGTCTCTCTGTCCCTTTGCCCTTCGGCAGTAGGATGCAGTAGGAAAGCAGAGAGAGAAAGCCCTTACCAGACAACAGTCTCCCAGAACTTTGTGTGACCTTGTACTTCCCAGCCTGCAAAACCGTGAGAAATAACTTCCTATTATATGTAAATGATTCAGTCTAAGGTGCTTTTGTTACAGTATCTTGAACATACTAAGACAGGAACATACTAAAACTATGAAAATCAGTAGGAACTGATAATGGAAACATTATGAGGCACATTTAAAAAAAAAAGATTCGAGGGAAATTCTGATGTGGGGTCAGAAGATGAGGGGGTGGTAGAAAGATCTCCAGTCTTCTGAAAGATTGTTACCAGCGTCTGAGAGTCTAAGTCTGAGGGAGGGAGGGAAAGAGGGAGAAAAAGGGGTTCAGTTAGTAAAGTGCTTGCCTTACAAGCATGAGGATCCCCAGCACCCCTGTAAAAACCCAGGCACGCCTGGAATTCCAATGCTGTTGAGGCAGATACAAGATTTCTGGGAGTTACTGGCCAGTTGATCTAGAAAGAATCTAGTCTCAGGATCAGTGAGAGACCCTGTCTCAAAAAAGAAGATGGGGTTGGCAAGATTGCTCAGTGGGTAAAATGGTGGCCATGCCATGCAAGTGTGGGGACTTGAGTTTGAATCCTTAGAACCCATGCAAAGCTATAATTGTGTCTGCACATGTATCTGCACACGAAGCTGCATGTTTAGCTGCAGTCCCATTGCTCGTGTGAGGAGACAGGAGGTGAAGACAGAATTTCCCAACGCCAGCCAAGAGTACACAGTAGAGAGAGAGAAAGAGAGAGAGAGAGAGACCCTGTCTCAAGCCAGGTGGAAGGCCAAGCAACCTGAGGTTGACCTCTGACCTTCGCTATGGCCCATGCAAGCCCACACTTACATAAAAACGCACTCATTGTATCCTCACATAATACGTTATAGAAATAAAGTGGAGAATGATCAAGCAAGACACTCAATGTCAATTTCACACACATGCGCATGCCCATACATACACACATACATGCAAACACATATTTTTTAGAAAGTAAGAAAGAAAAGTTAGGCATACCTGCTCTATCCTACCCCAGTACAAGGTATTAAAATTAGGGCCTTCTTAATGCTAGGCAAGAGTCCTACCTGAGCTATCCCCACCCTCTGTCCATGTTAGTCTCTCTCTCTCTCTCTCTCTCTCTCTCTCTCACTGGAGAGTAGTCTAGGGTCTTACACATGCTGGCAAACATTCAGCCACTGAAACTATACATCCCTGCCTCTTTCTTCCATTTTTTGAACAGGGTCTTACTATGTAGCTCAGGCTTGAATTTACTCTGTAGCCCAAGTGGTGGTTCTCCTCCTGTTCCTCCTTTTCCTCTCACCCACCCTCCCTCTTCCTCCCCCTCCTCCTCTTCCTCTCCTTCCTCTACAGAGTCTTGTACTATATATAGTCCAGGCTGATCCTGAATTCACTCTTTAGCCCAAACAGTCCTCTCCCTCCTCCCTCCCTCCTCTGTCCCTCACCCCCTTCCTCCTTCCCTCCACACTCCCTCCCACTGCCTCTTCCTTCTTCTCCTCTCCCCTCCTCTTCCTCTTTCTTTTTCAACTTCTTCCAAGATGGGGTCTTTTACTATAAATAGCCCAGGCTGGTCCTGCCTCAGTCACCCCGGTATGATTCTCCACGACACCCCCAACAGCCCTTGAATTTGTAGTCCTCCTGATTCATCCTCCCAAGTAGCTGGATTTACAGCAAGACCACGCCCAGCTTGCCAGGATTTTCTTACAGCATTTAAATTAAAAAATGTCCACACTTTCTGCAGTTTCAAAGCAAAAACAAGAGCTTGGCTGGCTAGAAGTAAATGGAGCTCCTCTGCAGAAGATCAAAGAAATCACTCAGAATTATCTGATCTTAGCTGAAAATTAAAAAAAAAAAAAAAAAAAAAAAGGCTGAGATCATCTCATCACCACAGTGCAGCTGGCTGCTGAGAGACGCAGATATCTGAGAGACCCCTCTCTGCCGTGGCATGGAGTGACCTTGGCGGTGAGAGGAACATTGAAAAGTCTTTCCTTTATTTCCTTAAGCAAATACACTGCCTCAGTTCTCCTGGCTTTAATTTCTTTATGCATTCCTCCCCTTCCTCCTCCTCCCCCTCCTGCTCCTCCCCCTCTTCCTCCCCCCTTCCTCCTCCCCCCTGCTCCTCCCCCCTCCTCCTCCCCTTCCTCCTCCTCCCCTTCCTCCTCCTCTCCCTCCTTCTCTTCCCCCTCCTCCTCCCCCCCTCCCCCTCTTTTTCTTCTTCCTCCTCCTTTTCAGTACTGGGACTTGAACTAAACTATATCCCCAGTTTTTTTTTTTTCCTTCAAATTGCAATCCTCCTCTCTCAGCCTCCTGAGCACCAGGAATCACAGGCATGTGCCATATGTTCATCTCTTTATTTACTTGTGTGTGTGTGTGTGTGTGTACATGCACACATGTGGAGGCATGAATGCTATAGCATGTGTATGGAGGTCAAAGGACAATTCTGTGGAGTTGGTTCTCTCCTTCCATCTTTATGTGAATTCCAGAAGTTGAACTCAGGTTTTTCTGGAAAGCGCCTTTACCTGCTGAACCGACTCTCCAGCCCTATGCCCAGTTTTTGTGCTTTTTTTTTTCTATAAATAAATAGGGGCTGGAGAGGTGACTCAGAGGTTAAGACTCCACCTCATAAGCAAAAGGTCCTGAGTTCAGAACCCAGCTCCCACATGAAAACACTAGACAGAAATGGAGGCGGCCTGCACTTCCGATCTCAGTGGGCAGAGCCTGGGAAATCTCAGAGAGAAGCAAAAAAGGAAGTGGAACAATCCATGATGATTCCTGCAGTCATCCTTGGTCCTCCACAGAAACATAATGCCCTCAAACTATGTGATACACACACACACACACACACACACACACACACACACACACACACAAATAAATTAATTAATTAAAATAAAAATAACAAAATAGCAAAGTATATACCCTTGCTTCAAGAAAAAAATTCAGATGATTTAGAAATGTGTAAACTTCATTTTGCAGAAATAATCACCATTCAGAATTTGGCTGTACAGTGGCTGGAGAGATGGCTCAGGGGTTAAGCCTCTGCCTTGCAGGTGGAAGGTCCTAAGTTCGGATCCTAGACCCCACATATAGACGCCGGGCAGAAGCAGGGGCGTTTCTGGTCCTGGTAGGGCAGAGCCTGTGAATCCTGGGACAGAGTAAAACAAGGAGGAGGTGGAGGCGGTCCATGGTGGTTCCCGAATTCGTCCATGGTTCTACACACACACACACACACACACACACACACACACACAATTGAATAAATAATAATAATAATAATAAAGTGACAATTTGTTCACTGCATATAATTAAAAAAAAAAAAGAATTTGGCTGTACAGAGACTAGAGATGTAGCTCGGTTAATGTCTAGCATGCATGGCTCATTCTCCAGAACTGCATAGTGACACCTGCTGTGCCCAACCCCAGAACATAAGGAGTTCAAAACCAGCCTAGGCTATGTGAGATGCTACCTCAGAGACAAAACAGAACAACCCACCACCCCTCCTTTTCACTCTCTCTCTTTCTCATACACATCATATACATATATCACATGCACACATACTATTTGATTATACCTCAAATTTTAAAAATACCTTTTATATATTTTTAATGTGTTATTTATTTTGTGTGTGTGTGTGTGTGTGTGTGTGTGTGTGTGTGTGTGTGTATCAGAGGGCACACCGTGTGTCCCTGTGGAGGATCAAGGTCAGCTTCGGGAACCAACCTGGATTGCTTCTACCTCTTTCTTGCTTTGCTCTGGGATTTCCCAGGTTCTGCCCACTAGGGCCGGAAGAGCAGGCTACTACTGCCATTTCTGCCTGGCGTTTTTATGTGGGACCTGGGATCTGAACTCAGGACCTTCTGCTTGTGAGACAGAGTCTTAACCCCTGAGCCATCTCTCCAGTCTTCCTCCTTATTCTTTTCTCTCCTCCTCCCATTATTATTATTATAATATTATTTTTAAACAGGGGATCTCATTAGCCTAGACTGGCCTAGACTGTGCAATGGAGGATAACCTTGAACTGATTCTCTGCCTCCCCTCTTCATTTTAAAATATGTTTGAGATGTTTTTTCACATATCACAAAACTCCATTTTGGAGTTTATGACTCAGTTTTCTTTTCCTCCCTCCCTCCCTCCCTCGCTCCCTCTCTTCCTTCTTTCAGTTCTTCCTGTCTTCTTTTTCTTGTCTTTCTTTCTGTCTTTTCTTTCTTTCTCATGTAATCTAGGCTAACCACTAACTCACTATGTAGCCAAAGATGACTTTGAACTTCTGATCTTTCTGCTGCCACCTCCAGAGGACTGGAATGCTAGCAATGTGCCATCACGGCTGGCTTACGTGGTGCCAGGTAGGGGACTCTAGGTAGGCATTTACCCCTGCCCTCAGCATACACTTTCAGTTCTCTGGGGGTGTATGCATAGGAGGGAATTGCTGTGTCGTGGGAACTCCATGTGGACTTTTTGAAGAGCCGTCTGTGCTTTGCACGGCAACTGTGGTGCTTATATCCCCACTGGCAAAGTGCCAGAGTCCCAGTGTCCCGACATCCTCACCAACTTACTCTCTCTGTTTCTTTACCTTCTAGCTATCCTTGTAGAAGTGAGGCGGTGTTTCTTTGTGCCTTCAATCTGCAGTCTCTTTACAGCCCAGGATGTTCTCCAAGTCACTATGTAGGCAAGGATGATCTTGAACTCCCGACCTTCCTTGGGATTCCTTGGGAATCCCTTCATTCCCAAAATGTAGGGATTATGAGCACATACCAGCAACACATCCATCTCTGCATTTATTTATTTATTTATTTATTTATACTATTAATCTTTTCGAATGAGAGAGAACAAACTAAGATGAATATAGTGTTCAGAGGACAACTGTCAGAAGTCACTTCTCTCCTTTCACCTTGTGGCCTCCAGGAATCAAACTTGGGTCCCCAGCCTTAGCGCGGGCACCTTTATTTGCTGAGCTCTCTCACAGGCCCAATGACTGATTTTTGTTTTAAAAGAAATGAGCAAAAATGTTGTCTTTGGGGGCTGGAGGGATGGCTCAAGGGTTAAGACTCTGCCTCTCAAGCTGAAGGACCAGAATTCAGATCCTGGAGCCCACATTAGAAACACCAGGAAAAAATGGCAAGGACCTGTACTTCTGATCTTGGGAAACCCCAGAGCAAAGCAAAAAGGAGGTAGAGCAATCTAGGATGGTTCCCAGAGTCACTCTTGGGTCTCCACAGGCATCCACAATGTTCTCTCTCTCTCTCTCTCTCTCTCTCTCTCTCACACACACACACACACACACAAAGAAAAGAAGTCTTTTTATTGTCAGACTATGAGTTCTTTATATATCCTTGAATATGCTTTCACTCTCGTGTACATATAGTTTGCAAATACTTTTCCCATCTATGAATTTTATTTTTGAACACAAAATTAGTTGCAACCAATACCATTCTTCAGCATATCCCTTTTGCTAGCAACGTATTTTGGCATCTGTCAGTGTCGAGTTTCCTCCGCCCCCCTTTTTTTTTCCACTCATATTCTTTCTCAGTGGTTCCCTAGCATCCTTTTATGGTGGGGTTGGTTTCCTTGACCAGCCCTCCCTCCACTGGGCTTTGAAGAGTTGGCAGCTGGGCTGCAAGAGAGCACAGAGGGACTCTTAACTGCTATCTGCTTGTAGATGATGTGAAAATGTAAGTAGGCACAGGAAACGGTTCTAACCTGCTTACACTTCCTCTCTGAAAAATTAGGTTTCACAACCCCTACACACCCGTCCTTTCACCCCTACCCAGTGTCATATGCCCCCGTGCCTCTGTGAGAAAGTTCTAGCTCCAGAGTCCGGGGGCAGCATCATTTTCCTTCTTCACCCTAACTTGCCGGCAAATCTCCAGCGCTCTCTAAGCCCCTAGCCTGGGTCTCCGGGTCCCGGAACGTGGCCCAGATGAACTCCTTGGTCGCCAGCACCAGACTGCTGCTGCTGTTGGGGCTTTTTCTATTCGGTAAGGAAATGAGGGGAGGGACACGGAAGGGACACATATCTTTGACCAGGGAAACCACAGGGCACTGCAGAGATCAGGAAAATGAGGGGCTGCTCTGAAGAGTGGGGGGCATAGGTAATGTGGAACCCATGGATCGTGGAGAGAGAGGGGAGAAAGGAAGAAACCTAGAATCTCCCAAGTAGGCAAAGTGTGGAAGTAAAGACAGACAAGGAGGACAAAAGAGACATCCCAAGAGAGGCGGGAGGGGGTCCTCAAGATTCAGGGCAGATATCTGTGGGTACCAGGGCTGGGAGGAGAATGCTGGGATATTCCTCAGGTGGCATTCCCTCTTGCTGTGGTCTTAGGCACTCTGTCCCCCTGTTTTTGCCTCCCCTCCTTGCATCTGCACCAACAACGGTACCTACAACCCTGGCATTCCAAGACGCAGTGAGCTAAGTGCAAGGCCTCAAAGAATAGCAAAGGCCAGAAAAAGGTCTATAGAAGTCATCAGGCGATGCACCAGCTATCTGAGATGAGGGATGGGATGGGTCTTGAACTCAGCCCTTGAGTCTAAAAGTTCAAGAGACACCTGTCCTTGATGAGGTAGCGAATTGGGGTGTCTGAGAGAAGAGTGAGGAGCCGCCTCTACTACTCCAGGGACCACAGGACCTTGAATTCTTAAGATTCATCATTAGAGTTCTTGAGCCCAAGCTCCATGACTCTAAAACAAGTGGGCTTGTGAAGCAATCTAGGGACATCCCCATCTTGGGTCCTGCCTGGGAACTTGGCCACCCTATGCCTTAGGGCCCCCTCATGGGCCCATGCCTTCTCATCCTTCCTTCTTTGCTGATAGGACCAAAGGGAAGCTGTTGAGTTCCCAGGTCTTGGGATGTGCTGCCAGAACCCCAGGGTCATCCAGGGCTGCCTCCATACTCCTGGAGGGTTGGCTGGATGGTTCAGCGGTTAAGACTCTGCCTTTCAAACAGAAGGACTTGAGTTCGGATCCTGGATCCCATGTAAAAACTCCAGGCAGAAATGGCAGCAGCCTGTACTTCTGGCCGTGGAAGACAGAGCCTGGGAAAAACCTAAGAGCAAAGCAAAAAGGAGGATGACTCCCAAAGTCTCCCTTAGTCTTCCATAGGAACACATAGTGCCTGTCCTCTGATACACCATACACAAAAATTAAAAAAATTTTAAAGGCCCAGAGGTGAAGTTTATCATGAGTCCATCTACCTGGGTGTAGAAGACTTGGAGCTGGGATAGGTCGTGCGAACCAGGCAGGAGGGCGGCAGTTAGCATGCAAGGTCCCGGCTAGAAGCAGCTGACAGCTCTTGCTTCCCTCAGCACCCACCTCAAGCTATAACCTGGACGTGCGGCGCGCACAGAGCTTCTCTTTGCCACACATTGAGAGGCACTTTGGCTACCAAGTCCTGCAAGTTGGAAACCGGTGAGTTGCCACCTTTGAAGTCCATAGGCTGGCTGCGTGTGTAGTAGGTAGGCATTAGTGACTCTTCTTTTCCTTTTGATGTTGGTGACTGGACAGCACTGTACTTTTCAGGTACTTGCTTTACCAGTGATTCGCATCCATGACTATTTATTTATTCATTTATTTGTCTGTAGAGATAGGGTCTTCTACAGTCCATGTTGGCCTCCAACTTGCTGTAACCGAACATAATTTTATCTCTACCTCTCAAGTGCCAGAATCATGGGCACGTGCCACCAGATTTGGTTTACTTATTTACTTAATTTGAAGACAGACCTTGCTAAATTGCCAGAGCTCGCCTGAGATTTATTATTCTCCTGTCTTCACTTCAGGGTATCTGGTACTACAGGCTTGTGCTGCTGTACCCAGTCATACATAGCTTTTGAGTTGATAATTGAAATGAACGAGTTCAATGCTGGCAATCAGTGGGGTAACAGCCATAGATCACCCTCACGTCCTTGAAATGAACGAATGTAATGTGATGTTCTGGCCAGTTGTTCTCCGGGTCTCAAGTGTTCTAGATGATGAATGGAAAGGAGCCCCAATTTCCTAGAATTCTGTCATAAGTCAATGTCTCTGGGAATTGGTAGAGAAGGGTGGGAACTGAAAAGCAATAACTGTTTTGCCCTGAAATACTTGTGGAGATGTTGATTGGCAGGGGAAGGGGAGGAGATGGGTCAGGGCTGGGTGCCCATCTCATTTGGGAGATTCCTCATCAGGGTTGTCGTGGGAGCCCCCGGCGAAGGGAATAGCACAGGAAGTCTCTACCAGTGTCAGCCGGGAGTGAAAACCTGCATGCCAATCAGTCTGAGTGGTAAGGAGAGAGGGAAATGGGAGAAGCGGGGTCACCGGGAAACCGAGGCTGACCCCACCACATCTGGATTGCCTCAGTTTCTCCAGACTGCCTCTCTGTTACCTACAGGTTCCAACTATACCTCCAAGTACTTGGGAATGACGTTGGTGACAGACCCCACTGGTGGAAGCCTTTTGGTAAGAATTTTTATAATGGTGATATCAGAACCTGTGGAGTTCAAGAGGAGGAAAGGACATTTTAAGGGGGAGGGGGCCTGTGCCAAAGAAACATACATACATAAAAGATCCCCAACAAAGGAAACAGCAAAGTTCATTTACCGACTGAGACATCTCGCTGACTCTGGATATGAAAGGCAGAAACGCTTTGCTTCAGAAACCTTTTGGGAGGAAGGAAGGGGACAGGATCCTAAAGGTTCTTATTTTATTTTATATTTTTAGTGTTAACACTCAAAAGATACGTAGCAAAAGGAAGTCTTAACTGTTTGCCTTTGCCTCCCTCAGGCCTGCGACCCTGGACTGTCTCGAACATGTGACCAGAATACCTATCTCAGTGGCCTGTGCTACCTCATCCCCCAGAATCTGGGGGGACCTGTACTGCAAGGACGTCCTGCTTATCAGGGTAAGGAACTAACTGGAGTCCCAGTAGATGTGAATACCTCTGAGGAGACGCCCTCCCACGGGGAGCAGAGGGACGGGCCAAGTCCCGCTAGTCAAACCCTTGTGCATCTGCTGTCCGCAGAGTGTCTGAAAGGCAACGTGGACCTGGTGTTTCTGTTTGACGGCTCCCGGAGCTTGGAGAAACATGAATTTGAGAAAATCGTGGATTTTATGAAGGATGTGATGAGGAAGCTCAGCAACTCCTCCTACCAGGTGACTGTCCTAGTTAGGAGCCTTGGTCGTAAGCACTCAGCCTGCCTGGACTGACCGAAGCCATTAAGGCGGCGTTTAGCATGAAGTCTGTCTCCAGCACTTAAGGGTATGGTTACACCTAGACCTCTGGGTAGGTCCAGAGCCGAGGAACTACGAGCTTCTAGGTTTCTCTGTCATTTTCATTTGTTTCCTTTTATGCTTGATTTCTTGCCTTCTCATTCCAGCTCTCTCTCTCTTTCTCTCTCTCTCTGTCTCTCTCTCTCTGTTTCTCTTTCTCTTTTGATGATCACATGAGCCTAAAAGCAATGGCAAATCGTTCCAAAGGATGCTTTCACCTCCTGTCAGACAACTCCTCTTTCTGCAAATTCCAGATTCTGAAGCGCTCCTGAATACCCTAACCTCAGCTGGGTGTCCGTCACCGACCCAGCTCGCTCTGTCCAGTTAGCAGGGTCAGGCCACAGACGTAGGGTTATAGGGAACCATTCCCACTGGTGAACTAGGTGGGTCCAGAGACCAAGAACGCACACATAGCTCTGGGTAAGAAAGCAGAACTTCCTTTAGTACTGTTTTCTGTATTTGTTGGTGTGTATCTATTCACATTCAGAAGTATGATTGATTTGAGGCAGGTATGTGGAGCAGAGTTGCTCAGATCCCACATAAGAAGCAGAGATTGGGAGCTGGAGAGATGACTCAAGAGTTAAGTTCTACCTTGCAAGCAGAAGGACCTGAGTTCAAATCCCATATCCCACATAAAAACGCTCAATGGTGAGAGCCTGCACTTCCAGTGCTGGAAGACAGAGCCCAGGAGACTCCAAGCAAAGCAAAAGGAGGTAGAGCAATCCAAGATGATTCCTGAAGTCATCCTTGGGTCTCCACAGGCACATACAGTGCCCTCTGATATGTGTGTGTGCGCACACACACACACAAATAATAAGTATTTTAAAAAAAGAAGCAGAGATTGGAGCAGACTCGTGAAGAGGGATATGTAACTGCATAGTCTTTCTTCTTTTCTCCTCTAGTTTGCTGCTGTACAATTTTCTTCATCATACAAAACAGAATTTACTTTCTCAGATTATGTCAAAGTGAAGGACCCTGATATTCTTCTGGCTGACGTCAAACACATGCGCGTATTGACCAACACTTTTGGTGCCATCAACTATGTTGTGTAAGTTCCCTTCAGAGGCGAGACCGTCCAGTCCTTGGATCTATGGCTGCAGGCTAGCCGCATGTTGTAGGAACTCAACTGATGGAGAATGGCAGTGGGTCATATGACTTCAAGGGGATAGCAGTATGTGGAGGCGCACACTTGTTACGCCAGCCTAGTGGGCAGAGGCAGGAGGATTGCTAGTTTTGCAAATATGATACCAGCGTATGCTACTTGATAAATTCGTGTTAGGGCTGGCAAGAGTTTTTAGCAGGCAAAGATACTTGCTACATAGACCCAACACCAGAGTTCAATTCTAGGAATCCACTAGGTGGACGGGGAGAAGAGACTCCACAAAGTTGTCCTGTGGCCTCCACACACATGCCAGAACACACACACAACCTAAATAACTAAATAAATAAAAATATCAAAAGATCCCATCAAGGACCAGAGAGATGCTTCAGTGGTTAAGCCTCTGCCTCACAAGCAGAAGGTCCTGAGTTCGGATACCGAATCAGGATCTGGATCCCATGTAAAATGGCTGCAGGCTGCACTTCTGTGCGCGCGTGCACACACACACACACACACACACACACACACACACACACAAAATAAATAAATTTTGAAAATTCACTATGAGTGAAATGAAATTAAAATATTTTAAAGATTCCATCAAAATCCCAGGGTAAATGAGATACTCAAGGTACCTCCTTGAAGACCTGGCAGCCTGAGTTTAGTTCCCACGTGGTGGTAGAAAAGTGACTTTTGAAGGTTGTCTTCTGACCTCCACACATGCGCTGTGGCACTCAGGCACCTGCTCCTCCCCTCAAATAAATGAATGAAAAAAGAAATCCCTAAACCTATCTAGCCCAAGCCAGGCATGAAGGTGCCTGCCTGGACTCTCAGCCAGGTACTCAGGATACAGGCAAGATCACTCCAGCCCAGAAGTTTGAAATCAGCCTGGCCGATAATGAAAATCCATTTTGAAAGAAAGAGAGAAATAGAGAGAGAAAGAAGGAGGGAAGAAAGAAAACCTAAAGCAAAACAATACCAAAACCTTATCTTGAAGCATTAGAGCAGTCATGGGATGGGGTGAGGGGAAGGGGGAAAAAGAGGGAGGGGGGAAGAAAGGAGGAGAAAGGAGGGAGGAGGGAGGAGAGAAGGCAGAGCGGCCGCAGGAATTGAGACCTGGATCCACCTTATGGAATGATTCATGTAGCACAAAGATGGGGAGTGTCTTCCCTACCCCTCCCTGTCCCCTTCCCCACTCCCCCACTTCACCCACAAGAAGGTCTTATTTGCTTGTTTGTTTGTTTTGAGACAGAGTCTTATTGTATAGTCTTTTTTTTACTTAATAGTTTTTTTAATTTTTTCCTAGTTTTACAAGTCCATTGAGTATTTATCCCTGCCTCCTTCTTTCCTCCCTCCTTCCCATTCTCCCTCCCTTCTTTTCATCAATCCATCCCACCCCCTCCCACCCTCCCTCATGCCTGTTCACTTCTATGGGCACTAGGTTCCCTCTGGTTTGTCTGCTCTTGTTCAGGTCTCTGTAGTGTACCAAGTGGCCCCTCCTCAGGCCGCCCTACTGATAGGAGCATTCCCTGTCACTCATCCAACCCACTCCCCAAGGTTTCCTCCACTGCATGTAATTATCTCTCCTGAGATCCTTGCTAGTCTACCGGGGCATGTGGTAAATCAGTCTTTATGCAGGTCGCTGAGGACAAGTCTCATGCAGTGAGTTCCCGGATGCCCTGCCTTGAATGGAGTGTCTTGTCCAACGGTGGACTTTCCCATCTTTAGGCTCTTACAATCTTACTATCCCCTCTTCCACAAGATTCCCTGAGCCTCAGGATGGGTGAGCATTGCAGGGTCGCTGGCACTCTGCATTCTGGCAGCCATTGTTGTCCACGTCACTGCTCTTCCACTGTCTTAGTGTATAGTCTTGGTTGGCCTAGCACTCAATGTGCAGCCCAGACTGGTCTCAAACTCGTGATATTTCTCCTGCCTCAACCTACTAGGTGCTACGGGTTACAGGTGTGCCCAACATAGCCAGCTTGGGGAGCTGGGTCTCAGAAAAAAATTCTCCTCTACGTTCTTAGAGGAAGCAGTCCCTACATGTCGAGAAGACACTCTGAAAGGTGTCGATCATGGAAACAGAAAGAGGCCGTCCTGCGCATGCGGATCAGCAGTACCTCTTACTGCCTGACTTAGTGCCAGGCAGTTTCTAAACTGTCAGAAATCAGCCAACTTTTTTAATGGTAAAGACCAGGGAGTAAATATTTTAAGCCAATCTGTCCACAAATGGCAGATGTTCTTAGCTGGCAGACCAAGCTGCAGGGTAGATTTTTATCGGTGGATTCCTTCTAATTTTTTTTTATTTACTTATTTATGCATTCATTCATTCATTCATTTATTCGAGAGATAATGGGTGAACAGGCACATAAGTGTTGATCTGGACAACTTTTTCGACTCAGTTTGCTAGGTTTGTGCATAGGTACCATTACAGCTGAGCTGTCTCTCTGGCCTGAGAGGGTGACTCGTGTGTGTGTGTGTGTGTGTGTGTGTGTGTGTGTGTGTGTGTGTGCGTGCGCCACACTTGAGTGATCATGCTTGTGGAGGCCCGAGAGTGATACTGAGAATTATCCATCACTCTTTCCACTTTATTTTGTGATACTGGATCTCTGATTAAGACCAGAGTGGGACATTAGGGCTAATCTAGCTCAGGCTGTACCTTTCCGGGCTAGAATTCCAGGCAAGTTGCTGCACCTGCTCGGCATTGTATGTGGGATCTGGGGATTTGAAATCTGGCTCATTTGCATGCACACAAGCATTTCAACAGTTGAGTCATCGCCCCAGCTGTCTGAGAGAGGTACTTCTGAGTAAAGTTCTGGTGGAAGTGAGGACGTGAACCTTTCAAGTCCCCAAGGATGACTGTTTTGAGCACAGGAGTAGCAATGGTCTTTGTGCTGCATCTTTTGAGATGCAAATGCTTTGTGCTGGTCAGCCCTCTGTCACCATGACAACATCTGAGCCAATCATCTTATAAAGAGGAAAGGGTTGTCCGGGTTCATGGTCTGGGCGATGTGTATGTGGTGGGAGAGGGAGGCTGAGGTGGGAGCCGAGCACCTCACACAGACGAGGCAAGCACTCACCCAATGAACTGTACACACCCTGCCCTGGGTTCACAGCTTTGGAAGTCTCAATCTGTGACCATCCAGGGCCTTGTTGCTTTGGCCCCTTGGTGGGACATCACGGAAGGAATGCATGACAGAAAAAAACTACTTACCCAATCAATGGCTGAAAAGTTAAAGAGAGAAAGAGAAAGGGGTCAAGGTCCCCCACTCTCCCCTTCAAGGACACAAAGACTTAAGAGACCTCTTCCTAGGTCCTCATCTAAAAGTTTCCCCCCCTACAGATAGCGCCACACCAGGGATCAAACTATAGCACACTTGGAATGTTCAGGAAAAGCCAGGCACAGTGACACGTGCCTGTAATCCCAGCGCTCAGGGGACAGGCAGTGGGAGTACAAGTTTAAGAGCTACACGCTAAGCACCTATCTCCAGCAAACAGTCAGGATGTCCCTGTTGGCCAGAGAGAATAAAGAAGAGAGGGGAAGCCCACAGGAAATGCAGGGGATAAGGTCAGAGCCGTGGCACTTCCTGTCTGCAGTGAGGACTTTACTTTTCCTCAGAATAAGCCATTGGAGGTTTTGAGCAGGGGATGATGATTTAATTTACAGGATTTTCTTATTTGTTGTTTTGCTAAAAACAAAACAAAACAAAAACTGTTGTGTGTGATTGTGTTTGATGGGCAAATGTGGGTAAGTGTGCCGCAGCATGAATGTAGAGGCCAGAGGACAACTCTGTGGAGTTGGTTCCCTCCTTGCACCTTTATGTGGGTTCTGGAGATAGAACGCTGCTTGGTTGTGTTCCGCTTTTGAGACTGTGATCAGGCTGGCCTCGAACGCGCTGTGCAGCTCAGTCTCTCTCACAGTCTTTCTGCCTCAGCACTAAAACCAAAGTTGTGTGTGAATCATGCTGTCCAGACCTGATTTCTGTTTTCAAAAAGATTCCTCTCTCTGTTAAAAAAAAGGGGGGGGGGTGTCAGTGGCTGGGGATGTAGCTCAACTGATAGAATGCTTGCCTAGCACGTGCAAACCCGTAGTTTCCATCCCCACTGCTGCATAGGCATGGTGACTCAAACTTACCATCCAGCCCTCCAGACATGGAAAGCCTGGCTACGTGAGAATCTTCTTCACGAACAAACATCATAATAAAACGGGCTGGGGAGATGAATCAGTCAGTAAAGTAGTCTTACAATAGGGAACCTGAGCTTGAATCCCTTGCACCCCTATTAAAAAAAAAGTCAGGCGTAGCTGTATGGTCCTATAACCCACACACTAGGGAGTCCTAGACAGGAGGATCCTTGGAGCTGGCTGGCAGAATTCATGAGCTCCAGGCTCAGGGAGAAGCCCTGTGTCAAAGCGCAAGGTGGAGATGAGCAGAGGAAGACATCCGGTCCCTCCACACACCTGTATAAGCAAGGACACACGCCTTCAGCACACACATAGGTAAAATTTGCTCAAAGCTTGACCATGAACTGGAAGGAAAAACTGTTTGCTGTATTTTGCTCTGGAAGAGGATTCCCAAGTTTCTAGGACTGAGGAGTCCCACTCCTGCCCACTGACATTTTATCTAGGCAAACGTCTCTAGCCATGTGGTTGGTATGAAGGGTAGACAAAGCCCAGAGTCAGCCCTTTGGCAAACCTTCTCTTGGCTGCACATGGGTTCTGAGACACTTCTGAGCTGTTCAGAATAGAGAGAAGCCCAGTGGCAGCAAGGATGAGGTCAGGCGCTCAGGCGTGAACGCTTGAAGGCTAGGAAAGCATGCGTGGTAGGCTACAGAAGGGCTTTTGCACAATTGATTTTGTGGGCAGTGGAGTGGGGAAGCCTTTAGTCCTGGTTTGGGACGAGTCTCTCACATCTCCTTTTGCTGGACACAGAACACATGTATTCCAAGAAGAGCTGGGTGCCCGGCCGGATGCTACCAAAGTGCTCATCATCATTACAGACGGGGAGGCCTCTGACACCGGCAACATCGATAGGGCCAAAGACATTGTCCGCTACATCATCGGGGTACGGTTCCCAGGCTCGGGGTACTCCTGAGCCCCCAGGTTTCCTTCTCCGTGGGTCAAGGTCTTCTGACCGTGATACAAAGTGGGTCTGAGATCTGGGGCAGAGGTCAGCTGGGGCAGAGGTCAGCTGGGGCAGAGGTCAGCTTTTCTTCACTCCTTCACAGATTGGAAAGCATTTCCAGACCACGAAAAGCCAGGAGTCGCTCCACATCTTTGCTTCCCAACCCGCAGAGGAATTTGTGAAGATTCTGGACACGTTTGAGAAGCTCAAGGATCTATTCACTGAGCTGCAAAAGAAGATCTACGTCATTGAGGGTAAGTGACAGATCCCTGGAATGTATGCAGAACCTTGAAGGAGTTGAGCAGCTGCGAGGATCATGGCTCGAGACTGGCCTGAGCGACAAGGTGAGTTTTAGGCCAGTTGTTCTGTGTGAACCTTGCCTGTCTCAAAAAGTAAGAACCAGGGGACCTAGGGAGAGGACTCAGCGGAAACATGCGCAAGCATGAGGGCCTGAGTTTGGATTCCTGTTACCTACATAAAAGCAAGGCATACCCGTGCTGGTAGCACAGGGTGTGTGGGGGAAGGGGGAGGATAAGTCAGGTAAATCCTGGAGGCTTTCTGGTCATTGTCTTAGCCCAGAAGAACAAGCTGTAGGTTTACTGAGAGGTTCCATCTCAAAAGATAGTGATGGATGAAGACATCCTGATGCTCACTTCTGGTGTCCACATGCAGCTGTATAGGCCAGTGCACCTGTACACACACACACACACACACACACACACACACACACACACACACACAGAATAAAGCAAAAAGTAACTCGGGTATCTGATGCCATGTTCAGAGTTCTCTTAAAGCAAAAGCACCTTGAGTTGGAACTTGGGAGAGGATTCCTCAGGAGCAGACTCTGACACGGTACTTCTTTCTGAAATTCCATCTTCCTGTTGGAGCCAGGCCCTAGGCTGACCTACAACCTGCGGTTGCCATGGGATACCTGCCGGATGATTCCTTTCTCTTCTCACTCAGTCCCTCGCTGTCGGTGACCTCAGGCTCCTCGTTGCTTTACACGGAGGAGCTGGCAGGAGCCAAGGGCGAGGCACTTCTCTGGCCTAGAATAAAAGAAGTCGCAGTCAGCGGATGGAGGACTGAACTGCTGCCACTGAGAGTTGGGAGCTCCCAGAGAAGTCCCCTGTAGGAGAACATAGCTGTGGCGTTCAGCTCTATAGCAGAGGGACTTGGGCACATAAGACAGAACCAAGCAGGGCTCAAAAGTCCATATTATACGCCTCTTGTTTGCCGTGCGACCTCAGACAGAGCTTGCTTTTCCATTCTCATCATTCATTGCTAAGTGGGGATAATAATACCAGTCATTCAGGGATGTAAGGTGAACTGCTGTGTTAGTTCCCTAGAGTCTCCGTAACAAAGTTCCAAAGACTGGATGGTTTAAACCAACAGAAATGTGCTTTCTCTGGGGCTAGAGAGGTGGCTCAGGGATTAGGCCTCTGCCTTACAGGTGGAAGGTCCTGAGTTCGGATCCTAGACGCCAGGCAGAAGTGGGAGGTGGCCTGCATTTCTGGTCTTGGTAGGGCGGAGCCTGTGAATCCAGGGGCAGAGTAAACAAGGAGAAGGTGGAGGCGGTCCATGTCCCAAATTCATCCATGGTGCTACACACACATACATACACACACATGCACACATGCATACATGCACAATTGAATAAATAATAATAAAAAAAGAAATGTGCTTTCTGGAGGTTGAAAATCCAAAATCAAAGGGTTAGAAGGGTATTGTTCTTTCTGACAATTCCAGGAGAGAACTTGTGTGTATGTGCGTGTGTGTGTGTGTGTGTGTGTGTGTGTGTGTGTACATGTGTATAGGCATATGTACATGTGTGTATACACGTGTGTGGCTATAGTACATATGGAGGTCAGATGACAACTTTCAGGAGTTGATTCTCTCTTTCTGCCTTTACATGGGTTCCTGGGATTAAACTCAAGGGATCAGACTTATGCGACAAACTCTTTTTCACAATGAGCCAGTGACCCCCCACTACCTACCCTTTTTTTTTTTTAGGAGGGAGGCAAAGACAGCTTCAGTAGAGGAAATAAGAGATTAGGCAGAGGAAGTGGCAAAGCACTAAAGTCTAAGGACTTTCTGAGATGTATTTTGGTTTTTAACCGGTACGAAAGACAACATGCAAGGCAGGTGCTCTACCACTGAACTATGTCCGCAGCCCGGGATAACTTCTTAACACTTGGGGCAAAAAGTGGAGACCGCAATTCACTGGCAGAGTGTTAGCTCAGTCCCCAGTGTTGCCAGGAAAAAGAAAAAGAAAATTAAGACCAGCTCTCATTGGCCTGCCCCAAATCATAAGGAGCTGATTTCAAATCCCCAGAATGCATGTAAAACCAGCCACTGTAGCGCACGTCTACTTATCTTTCTGCTGCTAAAGAGAATTGGGAGGTAAAGACGGGAGAATCCCTAGATGCTCATGGCAGCTAGCCTGATTTACACAGCAGCAAACAGCAACAAGAGACTCTACCTCAAACAACGTAGAAACAAGGATAACACCCGAAATTGTTCTGTGACCTCCACTTGCACACAGAGACACACGTGTGTCCCCCACAACACACATACACACACACACACACACACACACACACACACACACACACACACACACAGAGTTTAAAAACTGGAGACAAAACTGACTCTGTTACTTGCAGAGGCTTGAACGATGAGTATCCAACAGTGGGAATGTTGGAAAAGAATATTCAGTTGGAGGTAGAAACGTGACAGGTTGGAGGGACAGGAAGAGGTGGGCATGCAGGAATGAGGTGAAGAACCGGAACAGGAGGTTAGAGAGAGACCCAGGGCCGTTAGTCCCTCCAAAGAGTTTAGATATGAGAATCGGTAGGATTCAGGGATTAGGACTCTGCTTTGCAAGCAGAAGGTCCTGAGTTCAGATCCCAGGATCAATGTGAAAACACCAGGTAGAAATGGCTGTGGCCTGCACTTCTGGCCCTGGTGGGCAGAGCCTAGGAAATCCCGGAGCTAAGCAAAAAAGGGTAAGAAACAATTCAGGATGATTCCCAAAGTCACCCTTGGGCTTCCTTCCACAGGGACACAGGGTACATTTTAATACACACATGAAGAAAGAGAGAGAGAGAGAGAAATATTGTTTAATATGAATTTTTTAAAAAGCCAGATTACTCTGGTTTGCCCAGTGTAAGGAAAACAGGGGAGAATGGCGTCAAGAGACCAAATCAGTTAACTATTGTGCTAGTCAGGCAGGAGATAAGAAAATAGTTTGGTTTGGAGTGGCGGCAGGGGGCAGATGTGGCTTAAAGGTAGAAGCCACCATGATTTGGGATGTGATGGAGCTAGAACAAGGAGTGGGGAGGAATCAACTATGATTCTTGGAATGGTCCCTTAGGTGGGTAGACTGCCATCCAATGACGCAGGAAAACCAGGACAGGAGTCGAAATGAAAGGCTGTGTCTTAGGCCCCTGGGGCGGAGGTGCTGGGACTTCTGCAGTTATAACATGAGGGTCAACTCAGCATTGAGCCGCTTCTATCATCGGAATGACTCTTGACACTGTTCATACCTTTACCTTCTGCCTTGCTCCATGGTCAAAGCTGTGCTCCCTCTTCAGCGCTCCCACGCGTGTCACTGTTCTTACCGTTCCCTGTGTCCACTCTGTCCCTCAGGCACAAGCCAGCAGGACCTGACATCCTTTGACATGGAACTGTCCTCCAGTGGGATCAGCGCAGACCTCAGCAAGGTGCGCACGGTGACACGAAGCCAGCAGCACAGCCAGATGCTGGGGGCGGGTGGGGACTGGCTCAAGACGATCCTGACCCTGTTCCCCTCCTTCCCTGGACAGGGCCAAGCAGTTGTGGGGGCAGTTGGAGCCAAGGACTGGGCCGGGGGCTTTCTGGACATGAGGGCAGACCTGCAGGATGCCACTTTTGTGGGGCATGAACCTCTGACCCCAGAGGCCAAGGAAGGCTATTTGGGTGAGTACTTCTCTTTCCTGCCGGGTCTTCTGGTGGGAGGGACCAGACAAAAGCTCACAGTGGGTTTTTTAGTGCAAACTTCTTATTCTTGTTGGACGGGGGACTGAGCTTACTCATAGCCATCCTCCTGCCTCATCACCCCAAGTGCTGGATTAAAGACATGAGCCCCCACACCTGGCCAATGAACGCACTGCTCCTGAGATAGAGCACCCCCACCTGGGCACCCGACCCAACCCTCAGCCCCAAACACTTCTTTCATCCAACATCAAGCCAGCATTCCCGCGCTCTGAATGGCTCTGGGGTTATATACCGGCTAAGGAATTCTCTAGCCTACAGTCTGCCGGGAGTTGTCTGGCCAAACCTGAGCTCGCTACCTGCCCCGCCTCCATCTTTTTCACGGACACCCTCTTTCTGACTAATGCTTTCTTGGTCAGCCCCACATCCTGCTTGCATCCACTGCTGGGACCCTAAATTGTAAACTCTAGGCAGTGACCCCTGCTGCTGCAGAAGGGTTGCTGACAGGGTTCTGGGGTCCGGCACCCAGGACCTCGCCACTCCTTTCCCTTCCCTCTGGAACCCCCATGGGTGATGTTGCCTTTACTCTGGCTGGATCTTCCCTCCTCAGTGAACCATCTCTAGAAATGCCCTGACAAACATGCTCACAGGCATGTTTTCTGAACTTTTTTTTTTTTTTTGGAGGTTAAATTAAGGATTTTATTGAAAATGAAAGACAAGGGAAGGCACTCTTGGATGCTTGGTCCAAAGGCGGCAAAGGGGAAGCCACAGCCTTAAGGTGGGAGAGGATTGCAGCAGAGGAGAAAGCTTCAGGTCAGAGAGAACAGGGAGAGCCACCGAACTGAGCACATGGCTAGGAAAGGACAGAGCCACATGGTGTGGCCGCGTGGCAGGAAAGCGGGAAAAGGGAGAATCAGGTGATTTTAAATTCAGTCAGGTGGATAATGAAATTTAACCATCCCACATATTCAACTTTATTTCATTATTAAAGATTCTTCCTCAAGGCCACGGGGTCCTTGTACGTCATCGGAGAGGAGGGCCCAGAGGAAAATCAGACATGCACAAGAAAGGACTCTGGGAATTGGGATGGGAGGCACTGGGGGATGGGGAGGGAGAGGGGTGGGGAGGGGGACCAGGGGGTACGGGGGGAGGAGGAAGGAGGGAGGGAACTGGTGTACCTAATAAGTTTGTATGAGCTGAAATTAAAAAAAAAATTAAAAAAAATAAAGATTCTTCCTCACTCCCCCCCCAAAAAAAGGAGGGGTTGGGCAAGACTTTTAGAACATGCCTGTAATCCCAGAATCAGCAGATCTTGAGGAAGGAGAGTCAAGAGTTCAAGACCTGGGCTGGAAAGATGACTCAGTTAAGCCTCCCAAACTGAAGGACCTGGGTTCGTATCCTGGGTCCTACATAAAAATGCCAGGTGGAAATGACAGCAGTCTGAACTTTTGGCTCTAGAAGGCAGAGACTGGTCAATCCTACAGCAAAACAAAAATGAGGTAGAAGCAATCCAGGAAGATTCCTGAAGTTGCCTTTGGGCCTCCATGGGCACACATACTGCTCTCTGATACACACCACACACACACACACACACACACACACACACACACACACACACACACACACACATAAATAAAGTAGAGAGAGATAGGTAGAGAGATGAAAGTTCTCTCCCTCACCAGGTCCTCAGGTGTACTGAGCCTTAACAGGTGCGTTGTGTCCATCACGTGGTACATGGTCTCTCTTCCCTGTCGTACAGGGGCCGCGGGCTGCTCTGTGAACACAGCTGCCTCTCTTTATAGAAAGTCGTCTGGCTGTTTCCATGCATCTTTGCTGGGAGCCCGATTTCCTGGATTCTCCTTCTGGATGATTTCTTCTCCCAGCATCCTTTGTGTTCCTAACTCCAAGCTCCCCACCCTCTCTCTCCTCAGGTTACGCCATGGCCTGGCTGCCCTCCCAGAAGTCCCCCTCACTGCTGGCAGCTGGCGCCCCACGATACCAGCATGTGGGGCAAGTGCTACTGTTCCTAAAGTCAAAGAACAGAGGACAGTGGGCCCAGGTTCAGAAAATAGATGGGACCCAGGTAAGCATGACCCAGAGGTGACTGTGCGTGATGATTCCCAGGCCCTCCAAACGCTTGTCCCTGTGTTGTGTGGGACCCCTGGAGGTAAACCTTGTCATTTTTCTGTCTGAGGTTAAGCAATTGACCCTCAGTGGTTGAACTTGTCCTAACTCATGCAGACCCCAAGGGTGAATCCCAGCTCTTGACCTTGCATTGGAGGAGCAAGAAGATGGACAGGGTAGAGCCAAGGAGGAGAGGATAATCTGCCAATCTCCTGCCATCCCTGCCGGCTCTTCCTTACACGTATCTTCCTGTCCTTACAGATTGGATCGTATTTTGGTGGGGAGTTACGTGGTATTGACCTGGATCAAGATGGGGAGACGGAGCTGCTGCTAATTGGAGCTCCTTTTTTCTATGGGGAACAGAGAGGAGGCCGGGTGTTTGTCTATCAAAGAAAGCAGGTGAGAACCAGGATCCTGAATTAGGTAAAAGGGAAGAAGTGAAGCATCTGAGGCCTCAATTATTCTCAAGGTTTTTTCTTCACTATGCTAATCAAACCTGTGTGTGTGCGCGCGCAAGTGGAGGTCAGAGGACAACCTTTGTTATTCCTTGCCTTTCCTCCGTGTTTGAGACACATGCAAGCCGGGTCCCCTGGCCTACAAGCTTCTGAAGATTCTCGGGTCTCTAGCTCCCATTTCCCACAGTCATGCTAGGATTACAGACACACCACTGCATCCGGGATCTGGGGATCCAACCTAAGTGATCAGGCTTGCACAGCAAGCACTTTACCTGCTGAACCCCCATCACCTGAGCCCTAATTAAACCTTTAAAACATCAGGCAAACACTGGCTAACACTCCTTAGGGGCAACTGCAGGCAAGGGTGGCATTGAATATCTTGTGGACAGGACCTGAGTTTATACTCTGAGCACCTCCAGGAATTCCACAAGCCTTCTTTTACAAATGCGAACACGAAGCCTGAGTGGCTAGGCAACTCTCCAGAGCCGTAAGGCCACAAAGACAGTACTGAGTGGAGTTGCGTTTGGACCCTGGTTGGCCTGATTTGTTTAGTATCCATCTCAAGGCCATACTCCAAGAAAGCTTGCTGGGGTTAAGGAGTGACCTCTCTTCTGGCTTGCTTACAGCACGTGTTCAAAATGGTCTCAGAGCTGCAGGGAAATCCGGGCTACCCACTCGGAAGGTTTGGAGCCGCCATCACTGCTCTGACCGATATCAACGGGGATGGGCTAATGGATGTGGCTGTGGGAGCCCCTCTAGAGGAACAGGGGGCCTTGTACATCTTCAACGGGCAGCATGGTGGGCTCAGTCTCCAGCCGAGCCAGGTAAGGTAACCTGCCTGCCCACCAAACTCAGTTCCCTGCACCTCTCAGCCTCCATGATTGACCTCTCTGCATCTGACCTCTCCCCAGTTTAGCATGAATTTCTGTCTTGCTCCTAGAGAATAGAAGGGACTCAGGTGAGCCCGGGAATCCAGTGGTTTGGACGCTCCCTCCACGGGGTGAAAGACCTCAGTGGGGATAACCTGGCAGATGTGGTTGTGGGAGCGGAGGGCCAGGTGATTGTGCTGAGGTAAGATGGGCTTCCTGAGACCTCCCCTCCCCACCATCCCCATAATTTCACCTCTTACTCTTCCAGTAGTGAATCCAACACTAGGTGAAGGTCTTACAGCCTAGCCTGTTTGGTGTTTGCCCCAACTTTAGGCAGGTTCTTTTTTATAGTCTTGGTTCGGTAGCTACTATTCAGTGGCAAGTGGGATTTGAACCCAGACCCATCTGATTCTGGTTACGTAGCTTCTTGAGACCTATGTTACAAGTGGTGACACTTCCTATCTTGTTGGAAGCATCACAGGCAGCATGGTACAGAGAATGGGTAGTTACCTCCTGTTTGCATTTTGTTTTATTTATTTATTTATTTATTTATTTACTTACTTATTTACTTACTTACTTACTTATTTTTGGCAGTACTGGAGATAATTCTCGGCACTTTGAGCATGCCATGAAAGCACCCCACCACTGTGCTACACTCCAACCTTGATCACTTACTATGTTTTTATTTGTTTTATTGTGGAAGTTTTGTTTTTATTTTTTAAACTGTATTTATTTATTCATTTAGTGTGCATGTGTGTGTATGTGTGTATCAGAGAGCACATGTGTCCCTGTGGAGGACCAAGGGTGACTTTGGGAATCATCCTGGATTGTGTCTACCTCCTTGCTTTGTTCTGAGATTTCCCGGGCTCCACCCACCAGAACTGGAAGTTCAGGCTGCTGCCATTTTTATGTGGGACCTGAGATCTGAACTCAGGACCTTCTGCTTTTGAGATAGAGTCTTAACCCCTGAGCCATTTCTCCAGCCCTTGTTTTTACTTTTTGAGATTGGATCTTACCATACAGCCCAGATTGGTCTGGAACTCACTATGTAGCTAACAATCCTCCTGCCTCTGTCTCCCAGAACGGAGTTCTAAGAGCGTGCCACCACGCCCAGCACCTGCTATCTTAAACTGAGCCAGTCCTGAGCCAGGCCCCAGGTCTCGACTGCATGCACAGGGACACACAATGACAAAAGAGACACCAGTAGGTAGTTACAAGCTCTACGACAGTAACAAGCAAGCTGTTGTGAGAGACAGCAGCAGAGGAAGTGGCCTGAAAGTTGGGTGACTAAAAAAGGCCTCTCTGAGGAGGTGACATTCGATCTGAGAACTGAAAGGAGAGAAGGAGCCAGGCTTGCAGAATCGAAGTTAAGAGCTTTCTTTATAGAAAGCTCTGGATGTGCCAAGGCCGTAAGGCAGGTGCAAGCTTGACAGGCGAGAGGGAAGATATGGCCAGCATGTGGTCAGCCCGGGGGCCTTATGATAGGAGATACAACTAGAGAGTCGGGCAATATGACACGGTTAATAAAAAGTTTGCGATTTATTCTAGCTGACATGTGGAAACATGCAGAAGTCCCTAATGCACAAGAGCCCAACACTGCAGACACACAGCATGTGGCAGAATAGGGTGGCCATGAATGTGGAAGTCTCTCTCGCTTTCTCTGTCTCTCCTTCTCACACACTGGGTGTCACTGCTGTAGGTTAGTCTGGAACTTGTGGGTGGAATCCCAGGCTCACTTCTTTATGGGATACAATTGCAAGGCCATCCATCGGTGGCAAACCGGAGGCCCTTACTCACTGTCACTGTGCTTCAGAGAGCGGCATGCAAAGAGAGTCCTCTGGCCTCTGCTGGACAGACCTCTGGGGTGGGCTCCACCCAGCCCAGTGGGATGTGCAGTTGAGGCCAAGGAAATCACTCGGTGTTTTTCTGCTTTGCAGCTCCCGGCCCGTGGTGGATGTTGCCACTGAGCTGTTCTTCTCCCCAGACGAGATCCCAGTGCATGAGGTGGAGTGCTCCTACTCGGCCAGTCCCAGAAAGAAGGAAGGCGTCAACCTCACAGCTTGTTTCCAGATGAATTCTCTCATGCCCCGCTTCCAAGGTCAGTGTCCTGCTCCGGCTTCCAGAAGTGCCGCCCACCCTACACCTAGCCTACAGCCCGACCACCCTTCAACTCCTGCCATTTCCCTCCTGCCCAGGCCATCTGCTTGCCAACCTCAGCTACACCCTGCAGCTGGACGGCCATCGGACCATGAGTCGAGGGCTGTTTCCCGGAGGCAGCCACGAGCTCAGCGGGAACACAGCTGTCACTCCACACAAATCTTGCCTGAACTTCTGGTTTCACTTCCCGGTGAGGGACCCCGTGCTGGTGTTCTGGGAAGGGTGGTGAGCTGACCACAGGGAGAAGCAGGGAGATGCAGGCTCAGCCCCTGTCTCTGTCCAGTTGTAACGAGCCACGTTGGTCTTCTACAAGTTCCTCCTCTGTGCTAGAAAAGGGATAAAACCTTTCGGGTGTTTTCCATTCACAGAGGCCTGCGCATTGTGGTTTTGCTTTGATTTTATTTTATTTAGTTTTGGTTTTAGTTTTATTTGGTTTCAGACAGGAACTTGCTATGGTTGCCCTAACTGATTTGCTATTGGCTTGGTGGCCCAGGCTGGCCTTGAACTCATGATAGTCCTTATTCCTCTGCCTCCTGACCGTTGTGAGACACTGAGCCCAGCTTCCACACAGGCGATTCCAATATGATAGTGATTTGATTATAAATACAGCTTCCCCCACTCTTTTCTCACGTCGTCTTTCAATTTTTAAAATAGTAACTCCAGGCAGAACAGAGGCGGCCTGCACGGCCTGTCCTGGTGGGCGGAGCCTGGGAAATCCCAGAACTAAGCAAAAAGAAGGTAGAAAAAACCCAGGATGATTCCCAAAGTCACCCTTGACCTTCCACAAGGACACATAGTGCTCGCTCTCTCTCTCTCTTTCTCTCTCTCTCTCTCTTTCTCACATACACACACAATAAATAAAATTTTTAAAAAGGAAATAAAATATTCATTAGAGAGCTGGAGAGATGGTTCAGGGATTAAAGCCTTTGCCTCAAAAACAAAAGGCCTGGATCTCCAGATCCTGCTTAAAAAGGCTGGGCAGAAATGGAAGCACCCTGAACTTCTGGCCCTAAAAGGTGGAGCTTTGGAAACCTCAAAGCAAGACAGAAGATAGAGCAATCCAAGATAATTCCCAATGTTACTCTTGGGCCTCCACAGGTACACACATTCAAGTACCCTCTTCTACACACACACACACACACACACACACACACACACTCATATATTTACTTATGTATTTGAGAGAAAGAGAACAGATATGCATGTACATGGGTGGAGGTCAGAGACAACTTTCAGAAGTCAGCTCTCTCCTTCCACATGTTGGCTTCAGGGGATGAGCAAAGCTTGCCAGGTGTGTGAGCAGGCACCTTACCCACTGAGCTACCTCACCAGCCCTCATAGTTGTTTTAATAGCTATGGATATCCATTCAGTGTGGTTTAATCGTTATTTGCCAGCATATATGGGTTTTTTCTAGAATACATACCTGAATTTTTTTTTACTTTATTTGTTTGTGTGTGTGTGTGTGTGTGTGTGTGTGTGTGTGTGTGTGTGTGCCCATGCCCATGAGGGGCAAGGAAGTATAATTTAAATGTTTTTGATATTAATTTGAATAGTTGCAGAAATACCCAGGTGCAGTTCACTTTATAGCAATCCTGTGCAAGAATGGGGTTGACAGAATCAAAGTCTTATGGTTTCTTAACTATTTCATAAGAAGGTGAAGACATGGTTGAGGATCATCATTTTGAAGTTTGTTTCACATTTTTCATTGGATGTCAAATGTGCAAAGTAGGAGCAGTCTAATAAACCCCAGGTAGTCATCACCCCAGGCAGTGAACAATTGTTATCTCATGGGCTTATCTTAATCAAAGCCCTGGTATCCTCTACCTCTTCTCACTCCATCCCTTAGTTCCTCCCCTTTTGTGTATGTATGTGGTATATAGTGTGTGTATGTGGCAGTATATGTGTGTGTGTGGTACATGCGTGCATGGTGTTCCCATTCACATGTGTGCAGAGACCAAAGGACATCAGATGTCTCTGTACCACTTTCCACCTCATTACTTTGAGACAGGGTCTCTCCCTGAGCCTGAAGCTGTCCTGCCCCACTGACTGGCCAATAAGCTCCTGAGACCCATGTATCTCTGTCCCCCAATGCCAAGGTTACACACACATTCATCCATACCCCCTCAAAAAAAAAAAAACTTGGGTGGTGGGGATTCAAACTCAGGGCCTGTTTGCAGAGCAAGCTTTCCTACTCATTGACTCATCTCTCCAGCATCCCTTCCCTGACAAGATTTGGAATTTCCAACATAAATTTCCCAAAGAAGTTGGCAATGTGAATTGGGAAAAAACTTTGATCTGTGGATCTGGATATGCAGATTCAAATCTTTGCTTTATCATTCCCAGTTTTAGACTCAAGGACAATTATGTCAGCTTTTTGAGGTCATTTTCCTTGTTTGGAATATGGGAATGACCGCCCCATCCATTGGGGTCAATAGACTGTTTAAGTGAAGTACAAAGTGCCTATCAAGGACTTGTCAGACACTAATAATAATTGAAGAATAAATTCATTTCCTATTGTCAAGGAAATGATATTCTAGAACTATATCAACCCAGTTATTCTGGAATATTCTTGGGCAAACATTGTTAATGGCTAACTAGAGCAATGTGTTGTCATTGTTTAGATTGCTTAAGGGCCTCATTCTACAGACCAGGATGATCTTGAACTCACTATATATCCAGGTGCCCTCAAACTCATGGTTATCCTCCTGCCTCAGCCTCCTAAGCCTTGGGATTGCAAACATGAACCACTACATCTGGCTCTTTGCTCAGACTGATCTGACAAAGATTCAAGTGCTTCCACTATAATTCAGTGGGAAATGGTGCAGGGTTAATTAGTGATATTTGATGTGGAATTTGGGCAGAGAAATACAAGCTCGAAGTGAAAAGAATCCCAGGCACATTATAAACACCTGACAAATGTATCCAATGGATTTAAGTGTTTGTAATGGGAAAACAGTGAGGTCCAAGATAAATACTAGAATTTCTTTGTTGGTAAAGTGTAGGTTGGTAAAGCAGGAATTGTAAAGGTTAGATCATGATGTAGGTTGCTCTTACCCTCAGATCTGTATCCAAGACCTCATCTCCCCTATCAACGTCTCCCTGAATTTCTCTCTTTTGGAAGAAGATGGAACACCGAGGGACCAAAAAGTGGTAGGAAGAGACTGGCGAAATGGAAGTACCCAGAAGCGATTGTGCTATGTAGGACTCTTTGCTTGTAAACAGCAGAAGCCCAACTATGTCTTATGTAAGCAGGAAGAGACTCATGGGAGTTCGCATTTAGAACTTCAGGAAGGAGGGAGCTGGGGCGGCAGCTTTGGAATCAGTGGGACTCTCCAGGATCCCTTAAGCACAGCTGCTCTGAGTTCCTATCAGGCAACAGCTGTGTCCATGTCAAACATTCCAGGAAGAGAACTTCCGAAGGTCCAGCTTTAGAACCAAGCCCTTTATTGGTAGAAAGACAGGTCACTTTAATTAGCCTTCTCTCACATATGTATTCAATTAACACCAATATAAGATGCTATAAAAGTAATGGGAAAACTTCCCATTTCAAAGTACTCCCCACCCAGCCCCAGAAGCATGGTTTTTTATATAAAACATTTTATTTATTTGAGAAAGAGAGAGCATGCATATGCAGGTACGTGCATGTCAATGTAAACATGTGGAGCTAAAAAGACAACTTTGAGAAATCAGTTCTCTTCTTCCATCATGTGGGCTCCAGGACTGAACTCGGCTCAACAGGTTTGAACACACTGTACCTACTGAGCTATTTCATCAGCCCCGCAGGCTCTAATTTAAAGTCAAACCACACGGTGCAGAAATTAGGGGGAAAGAGACCTGAGATCACAAAATCAAAAAAGACTTTGTGGGAAATGGCATTAGTTCTGGGTAAGTAAGGCAGAGAGAGGAGTCAGCTGGTGAGAGGAGGAAGTGTGTATGATGTTAAGGTCAAGGGAAGGGAGAAATGAACCTTCTTTCTGGTAGAACCACAAGTTGAGTGAGTTCAAGGCCCCAATACCTGTTCGGCTCATGGTCCAATGGGTGATAGGGATTTGTGGGGATGTTGACAGTAGGTAGGGGGTAATATGGGGACTACTTGGAGGTGACCTGAAGGTAATGGAAGCAGAATCCTTTCTGGGAGGTTCGGTTGTAATTATTCATGAAGTCCTTTCAGGATTCCATCGCTCTTAACTCCCTATTGCATAGTCCACAAGGCTCATGGAATCTTCTAATGCACAGGGCTCTGGCCATTCCAAGTAGTTTCTTGTTCTTTGACAGCCATAATCTATCTTGCCTTGGGCCCTTATACTAGACTTTCTTTCTCTCCATTTTTTTTTTTTCTCCATTATTTTTTTAACCCAGCTCCTTCTCACCCATCTGTTAGTGTGCTACTCAGGCTTTTAGTATCATAATAAACACCTGAAACCATTAACCTTATAAAAAAGAAAGGTTTGTCTCAAATTGTGGTCTCAGAGATTAGAATCAGCAGTCAGTTGGTCCTGTTGCTTAATGCCTATAGAGGCTTGTAGTGTCTGCATATCATGGTGGGGGGAGGGGCAGAGATAAAACAACCTGCCCATCCCCTGGCAGCTGGAAGGTAAAGGGAGAGCAGGGAAGAGCTGAGGTGTTGGTATCACCTTCAATGACAAACTTCCAATGGTCTACTCCCTCCAACTAAGTCACACTTAAAGTTTCTACCACCTTCCAGTTGTGCCAGAGTCACACGGGCTTTTGCCTCAAAAACATTCTCAAACCAAACCACAGGATTTAGATTTCGGTTGGGATACCATTCCTTCAGGAAGTTTCTTTCACCTCTCATATCTGGAGCAGATTCCTTTCCCTGTTGATGGGCTACGTTGTCCCATCCTAACACTCGACCAGGATGAAATCGTCCTGCCGTCTCTCCCTGCAGATGGGAACACAGGCAGCCTGTCTGTTTTGCTGTCTGATGTCTCACCCAGTGTGCAGAATGAAGAGCCTGAAATTGAGGCTCATGAAATGTCGGGGGAAATTGGCCTTGAACGTCTAAGAGTTGGATAATAGGTCTAGTGGGAGAGGAAGTTAGCAGAGAAGAAACACAGAGACAGGGCTGTGGGAGGGCAAGTGAGACCAGATGCAGCCCACACTTTGTCCTGGACAGCATTCCATACACAGTAGCAAAGTGCACCCCAACCTTCATCCTCCCATTGGGAAATCATCATTAGAGAATAACTTCATACCTGGCCAGCCCCTGGCCATGGGAGTGGGTGGGACAGTAGAGCCACCCCCATCTCCAAGAAGGAGACCCTACTAAGCTCTGGGTGCCTCTGGTCCGTGCATGGGAACTGCTCCCCCAGCTAACCTGTCTGTCTTCACTCCTCTGTGCTCATCAGCGCAGGGACATGCAGCCCATCCTGAGACCCTCATCCCACTCAGAGACCAAGGAGGTAAGCTGGGGGAGGGAAAGGGCTACACCGGGGCCTGGAGACGCAGGGCTGGGTCCCAAGCCTTCCTGTCCCCTCTTCTTGGCCTTTCAGATCCCTTTTGAGAAGAACTGCGGTGAAGACAAGAAGTGTGAGGCCAGCCTGGAGCTGTCCTCCCCTACCAGGTGCGTGAGCATTGTCCCCTGCCAGAGCCCTCCCTCAACTCCCTTCTCTTTCCCTGAGGCAACTGGAAGCTTGAACTAGTGTCCAGAGACCCTTCTGAATGTTATAACAGTAGCTCAGCCGCAGAGGAATTGCTTGGCACACGGAGCACGTCCACTCCCACTGCTTAAAAATTTTTTTAAAAAAATACCTACCCCAATGGATGTGTCTGCTAAGGAGGCCACTTCCTCTCCGGGCCTTGGCCATCTCTGAGAAATACAGTCCCTTACAGACCTCCCATTGGGATCAGATGCCATCACAGGACTGAAAACCCTGAAAACCCTAGTAGAAGAGCTGATATTTATAGACCGCCAGGCCCCTGAGTTCTGAAGTCCTTGATTCTACTTCCTGTATCTTGGCCCCCAAAACTTTTCCTTGATCATCCCCTGCATTCATTCAGATCCAGAGTCCTGCCCCTGACCCCCTCTGCCAGCCTTGCTGTGGAATGGACACTGAAAAACTTGGCCGAAGATGCTTACTGGGTGCATTTGGAATTGAACTTCTCCAGGGGACTCTCCTTCCGCAAGGCGGAGGTACTCGAGGTGAGCTCAGGGCCACGTTTACCTGCCTAACTTCCCACACTGAGAGCCTGGGGCCGCCAGGAGTGACCCAGTAGGTGGGCAGCAATTGGTGTGAAGTCTTCTGAGGGTCACATCTGTGTCTCCAGCCTGATGTCACACCTGAGGCACAAGCTCTTTGAGCCTTGGAAGAGGCTGAGGAGCTAGCTCAGTCTCTTGGGAAAGTGCTTGCCTTGCATGCATAAGGACTTGAGCTTGACCCCTAACATTCACATAAAATCCAATGCTGGGGAGACAGAGACAGGATCTCTGGGCTCTCCAGCCAGCAAACCTAGGGTCCTTGGTGAGCTCCGGGCCAAGAGAGACCCTATCTCTAAAAACAAGACAACAGGTAGACAGCTTCTGAAGAAGTTGCCCCCTGACCACCACACATACGCACACACACACAGATATACACACATACCCCTATATACACACATAGAAACTGAGGATACTCCCAGGGTTAGTGAGAGAGCCACGTGAAAAGAGACTGAGAAGATGGCTTACCAGATAAAGAGCTTCCCATGCAGGGATGAAGACTCGGATTCAGATCCTCAGAACCCCTCATATAAACTGGGCAGGCATGATGGCCGCCTGTAATCCCAACACTTGGGAGGCAGAGACAAAGTCCTTAGGGCAAGCTAGCTAGGTAGACTAACTGACTAACTGAGCTCTGCTTTCAATTGAGAGACCCTACTTCAATAAATAAAGAGGAAAGTAAGTGGTTGAAGAAGAAGCTCAATGCCAACTTTTATTTCTTTTAATATTTGTGTGTGTATCAGGTACATATCTTTTATTTCCTTTTAAGCCTGTTAAATGCTGCCTTCTCTTCCCCTAATTTAACTTTCCTGCTGTCCTTGTGGAAGACCAAGGATGACTTTGAGAATCATCCTGGATTGCTTCTACCTCCTTTTTGCTTGGCTCTTGGATTTCCCAGGTTCCACCAACCACAGTTTCCATCTGGCATTTTTACGTGGGATCTGGGATCCAAACTAGGGTCCTTCTGCTTATGAGGCACAGTCTTAACCCCTGAGCCATCTCTTCAGCCTGCAGTTACTCTTTTTCATCTTTTGATATTTATCCTTCTTTATTTTTTCTGTGTTTGGTTACATATACATAGGCTTACTTTTACTTTCATTTGTTTTTGCTAGGCATTCTCCACATATCCACTCATTAGATATTTATTTTGTATTAGTTTCAACTAAGTGGAATTTCTCTCTAAGATAGCTATTTTCCTTTCCTTTTAACTTATTTTGTCATAAAATTAACGGAGTCTAAATTTTAGCATTTTGACCATTCCTCAGCATACAGTTCATTGACATCAATATATCCATGTCATTGTACAGCTATCAATCTTATTTACTTGAGAGAGGGAGAGAGAAGGAGAATGAGAGAGAGAGGGAGAGAGAAGTCATGCACATGTGCAGAAGTCAGAGGAAACTTCCGGATGTCATTTTCTTCCTCTACCATGTGTGCTTCTATAATCAGACTCAGGTGGCCGGGTTTACGTGCGGGGTCCTGTAACCACTGAGTCATCCTGTCAGCCTCTATTTCCAGAACTTTTACTTCCTTTTAAGCCTGTTAAATGCTGCCTTCTCTTTCCCTAGTTTAACTTTCCTGTTTCCATGAATTTGCATCGTCAAGGTATCCATATATATAAATGTACTCACAATATTTATCCATCGTATCTGGTTTATTTCACCTTGAGTAACTTTTTCTTGTTTTGTTTTTGATAACTGGAGTCTCACTATGCTGCCCAGGTTTGGCCTTAAATTTCTGGGTTCACATCATCCACTGCCTCCACCTCCTGGGGAGTCAAGCTATTAGGCTCCATGCCCAGCTAGGCTCCTGATTCTTAGGCCCCAGCTCTCTGAGCATGTATCGTAGCATTGAGTCCTGGAAGAGGCTGACCCTAAGAGTTGATGCTTCTGGAGGGCCCTGAGCCTTGTCCATCAATAAGCCCGTTCTCCCTCCTCGCTCCCAGCCACACAGTCAGATGCCTGTGACCTGCGAGGAGCTTCCTGAGGAGCCGCAGCTCCTGACCAAGAAGCTGGCATGCAACGTGAGCTCTCCCATCTTCAAAGCAGGCATCGAGGTACAGTGCTGGGTATCCCTCCCGCAAGGGGCCGAAGGGAGGGAACGCTTGTTTCTGAGGGAGATGATGAGCGATTGGCCCAAAAGGGCCTCTTCTTGCACTCGGGCTGTGTACAAAGCTGCCCTGTGGCATGCTGAGAGCCTGGGCTTTGGATGCACGTACACCTGGGGTTGACTTATTCGCTTTGTGACCTGCACACACGGCTTAGCTTTGGCCTTCTGAGCTCTCAAGGGGGACCTGGAGGGAGCCCTCACTGCGTGGCCACCGTTATCCTGGTGACTGGGCTGGAGTCATGAGGCCAGGCTACTCCTGAAGTGTCTCCTCCTCCCCCTCTTCCTTCCTCCCACCCCCACCAGGCCACCATCCACGTGATGTTCAGCACGATGCTGAACAGCTCTTGGGGAGACTTTGTCGAACTGAACGCCACGGTGCACTGGTGAGCAGGCCCCTCCACAACCTATGCTGGGTACAGATTCCACGCCGCCCGGCCGCATTCTTCTAACACTGCCTTCCACTTGCCCCTCCATGCAGCGACAACGAGGACTCGGGCCTCCTGGAGGACAACTCGGTCACCACCCGCATCCCTGTCCTGTACCCCATCAACATCCTCATTGAGGAGTGAGTGCCCCAAGCCACATCACCCCCTCATTCACCTCGGCGTCCTGCCGTCTCCCTCCCCCTTCCTTTTCTAGAACTTGCCGGGTTTCAGTTAGAACTGATCCCAGCGTGACAGGCTACAGAGCTGCAAAGTTGGGAGGCCTGAGTCAGGTCGGCATCTACCAATAGAAGGTCGAGCACCTACCAATGAACATAGGCTCAGAGAAGCCAGGCGCTCGCTCAGGGGCGTCCAGTTAGGAAAGACTGAAGTCAGAGTCTCAACTTAAGCCTGTCTAACTCCAAAGCTCTTGCTTGGTCCCAAGTGCGCTAGATTCCTTCCCTTCCTCACAGGGCTGTGTTTATAGAGCCAGGAGGAACATTCCCACAATGCCCTTGGCTCTCGGTCTAGTCAGAGCATTCCCCCGTGCACAGCGAGTTACCGACCTCAGGTCTCCTATGCTTTTGAATATAAATGTTAGGCATATGATACTGATATAAGTAGGGGCAAGTAGTGGAGAGACAAAGGTTCATGGAGAAAGTAAACCTTGGACTAGGATCTCGAGGCACTTGTATGAGAGCCAGATTGGAGGCAAGAGAGGACGGTCTAGGTGAAAGCAAGAAGGTGGGACGCAGAGGGTCCCGAGTGGCATGTGTGTGCAGGAGAGCACCAGGAAAGTAGTTTTGCTAGTGAGCGGGGCTTGCACCTCTGCCCCTCGAGGGCAGCAGGGAGCCAGGCAGATTCTGAGCAGGGGATTCAGGGCCTGAGTAATATCACAAAGGTCAGAAAGCAGTGCATGCTGGGAGGACGGATGGAAGGTGGTTTCTAGAAACTGAGCAGGGCCCAGGGGACAGTGGAGACACTACTGGAGTGGCACATAGGCCCGAGGCATGACCCCCAAAGCATGACCCCCCCCCAACTCCAAGGCTCCAGTCCTATCCCTCTTCTGGCCTTAGTTTTCCAAGAACCGGATGTCCATGAGGTCCCTAGCATAGTGCTGGCAGCTCAGAGGATTCTCGAAGTCTGGGTTGTATCTCCTCCGCTTTCTCTCTTCACAGCCAGGAGAACTCCACACTCTACATCAGTTTCTCCCCTAAAGGTCCCAAGACTCAACAAGTCCAGCACATCTACCAGGTATGACCTTCCATGCAAAGAGTCCTCAGAGGTCACATTTCACGTAGGCTTGTCTTGGGGGGAGGGAGGTGAAGGGAGTATATATCATGTATATCACTGCCCCCTTAACAGACCCAGCCTTCCACCTACCCCACCATGGCACTGTGTGTGTGTGTGTGTGTGTGTGTGTGTGTGTGTGTGTGTGTGTACTCAGAAGCTGCGGTGGCTCACTCCTGTGATCACAGCACTCAGAAGTCTGAGGCAGGATTGAGAGTTCAAAACCAAGCTTCAGGCACAAGGCAAGACCACATCTGAAACAGATACTCAGTTACTGAAATGAATCCTATATAACCTGTATCACATGGGTAATTTTCACATCTATCTTTGCTAAATATTTATTCAGTCATTTCGAATTTAAAGAAAAATTTTTTGGCTGGGGGGTACATAGCTCAGCAATAAAGCACATACTTACAGTACCCCGGGCCTCCGCAAACCAGCAAACAAACAAAACTTTGTGTTGTTTTGGTTTTAGTGAAGGGTTTTGCTTGGGAAATGCTGGGGTTCAAACCCTGAACCTCATTCTTGCTAGGAAAGTGTTCTATCAACTGACCTACATCCCCAACCCTAAATGTTTACTTTGTTTAATTGTTTGCTCATTTATTTTGAAACAAGATTTCATTATATATCCTACTAGACCAGGCTGGCCTCAAACCCTCACCAATCCTCCTGCTGAATGCCAAAATGTAGCACCAAAGCCAGTTTGCTTTTGTATTGCTATGTTTGCTTCTTTGTTTGTTTGTTTGTTTGTTTGCGATGTAGCCCAGACTGGCCTCAACCTCTCAACTGTCCAACACCTCCCAGGTGTCCCTGTGACAGGTGTGCTCTACCACTCCTGGCTTTAAACACTACTTTCCACGAAGCCTGCGGTGTGCACGCTGCTGCATCAAGCATAGAGAATTAGAAAGGAAATAAGCCATCGCTCCTATCCCCAGGAGCCTGACAGTTTAGAGGGGTTAGAGGCGCACAAGCAGTCCCCCTATCACTGGGAAGTCAGAGGTGGCAGCGGGGTCAGGACTATGCAGAAAGAACCATCACCCGGCAAACAGCAGGCCCTAGAACTCGTCCAGGGAGCCCCTCAGTCACACATGGTAGGCGACAGTCCTACCATGCATCCCTGTCTCTCCGCCAGGTGAGGATTCAGCCTTCTGCTTACAACCACAACTTGCCCACCATGGAGGCCTTGATTGGGGTACCACAGCTTCACCTCAAGGGCCCCATCAACCACACATGGAATGTGATAATGGTGAGTACCGCCCAGAGGAGGGAAGACCACCCATGTCTGTGGATGAGCTGGCCCAGGGTTCCACGCACAGAATAAAACTGTATTGAATTGCTGGAGGGAATAAGGACGGGTGGATCCTAATTGTACAGACTCGGTGATGTCTGAAGTAGCCAAGGATCACGTGGGTAGGGGAACTGGGATCCTGCATTCTACCTGGGTGGGAAGAAGCCCCTGACCTACTGGAGACCCCATCCTCGATTCCTAGGAGCCTCCTGCCACCTGCCGCCTTGAGGACCTCAGAAGGCCGCCCAGTGCAGCTGAGGTAGGACGTGTGAGCTGAGGAAGCGGGCTGGAGGTGGGGGTGGCTGTGTGCAGAGGAAGGCAGGCCCCTCTGAACCCTGAATTCCTGACCCAGCAGACCTGTGTGCTTGGAACCCAGTTCCGCTGCCCGATTGTCTTCAGGACAGAAATCATTGTCCGAGTGACCGGGACGGTGGAGCTAATAGATGAAATCAAGGTAACACTTGCCAGTGGTTGGTGACCCAGCTGCCAATAGGATGCTCCCCCAGCTAAATAGTCTCCCTCCATTTTGTCCTTCTATCTTGATGAAAAATGTCCCAGGTTTACATAGTTGCATAAGGGAGAAAAAACCAAAACGAAACAGACAAATGCCGTCTCTGAAATCTACTAGGGTTGTTATTGTGGGCTATAGGTGGATTGCTGTTTATTTGCTCTGAGGCAGAGTCTCTCTGCACAGTCCAAGCTAGCCCGGACCTCATGATCCTCCCTACGTAGCTGAGGCCCGCCCCTGGCTGGCAGGGTTAGAGGTGTGTTCCTTGTAGGGAACTTCCCTTCATCACTTGAGGGAGGAGTGGTACATTAGAATCCCACTGTGGAGAAATGAGCAGAAGCAGCCAGGCCTGCCGCCCAACCAGGACCCAACCCACGCCCCATCTTCCCTTCCTGCTGTCCCGTTCTGACTGACGTCCACCTTCGTCCGCAGGCCTCCTCCATGCTCACCCTCTGCACCTCAATGTCTGTCACCTTCAACAGCAGCAGGCACTTCTACCTGTATGGCAGCAACGCCTCCCTGGCCCAGGTAGCCTCCTGCGGAGATGTTCAAGAAGAGGTGGCGAAGGCGGCAGGAGCCTTGTGCAGAGTTCATGGGGGGGGGGCCACACCACAGACTGGGAGGCTTGACCCAAGTCAGAGCTTCTCCTAAGCTAAAGCTTTCTGAGTTGGGGAGGCGCCATCATGCTCAGCGGCAAGCGTACTGCAGGATCACTTGTCTGCTAAAGATCAGTCCAACCGCAGCTCAGCACAGCCCACCAGTCCAGCAGAGAGCAGCAAGTCCAGAGGCCCAGGCTGGGGACGGGGTGGGGGGAGCGAACTTCAGTCTAACTAGCAGATAGATATAAAAAGAAAAGCAGAAACCAGGTTCTGTGGGGTCTAAAGCGCCCAGTCGAGTCTGCGACCCTTCCCCTGTAAGCCTCAGTGTGGGTGTGGTCCATGCTAGCCAAGCCACTGGTGACTGTAGTGGTTTAGGTACTAGAGGGAGAGGTCTGTGGTCCATACCTAGTGCTGTGATGCAGCCAAGACAGATGTGATGAGACTGAGGACGGACCGGGTATACAGAGACACAGGGCTGGGCGGGCCTTTCTTAACACTGTCCGGCCTCCTCCCCAGATTCCCATCAAGGTCGATATGGTGTATGAGAAAGAGATGCTCTATCTGTACGTGCTGAGTGGCATTGGGGGGTTGCTGCTGCTCCTGCTGATTTTCCTAGTGCTCTACAAGGTGAGAGTTTTCATGATGACTTGCAAGTGGGGAGGTTGGTCAGGGTCCTGGGAAGAGAAGGGCAGGTGGAAACATTCCAGGACAGGCCTCGGCCTCCCTGCTCCTTCGTACAGACGAGGCTGTGAGTACATAAGATTTCACCATTACTCGCCAGCCCTGCGCAGGTCCAGCCAGACCTGCTGGGAGAAGAGAAGAGGAAGGGCCAGACATTGTTCCAAGCTCCGAAATACAGGGGCACAAACATGGTCCCTACACATATAGAGTCTACAGTCTAAGGAAGGGGAAACAGACAGGAACTAGCTGCATGAAGGCTACATGGGAAGCCTTTGTGTTCTTCACAAAGGGGTCTAAGTCAAACCAGAGTGTTTGGGAAGCTCGCTCAGGAGAGGGAGCATTTGAACTGGAATTTTTTTCTATTGTTTTGCATTATTTATCTTGTATATATGTATGCACATGGCACAGTGTACAGACGGAAATCAAAGGACAAGGTATAGGAGTTGGTTCTTTCCTCCATCGTGTGGTCCCTGAGAATCGAACCGTAGCCTTCAGGCTTGGAGGCACTATTCTTTATCAGCTGAGCCATCTTGCTGGCCCTGAACCAGCATTTGAACAAGTAGAATCTTGAGCTAGAGATGAAGAGGAGTAGAGGATAGATGTTCCATGTGAAAAATTCTTAATGTTTCAGAAAAGGGACCAGAGAAAATTCTAAGTTTCTCCCTATCGTACACCTAGGGGCCTGTCATGAACAACCATTTTGTTTGTGTGTCTCCACGTTCTAATTTTGTCATTAATGTGTGAGAATGCATGTGAGTGTAAGAGATAGAAAAAGAAAGTCAGGCACAGTGATGCATGCCTGCCATCCAGCACTCAGGAGGCAGGAGAAGCAGAAAGATCAGGAGTTCAAACTCAGCCCTCTCTGTATAGCAAAGGTAAGACCTGGACTATACGAGACTGTTTTTAAAAAGTTGGGCATGGTGGTGCATTCCTATAATCCCAGCACCAGGAAGGAGAGGCAGGAGGATCCACAAGGCGGAGGTTAACCTGGGCTGCATGTTAAGATCCTGTCTCAAAAGACCAAAATTGGGAGGCTGGAGAGAGAGCTAAGATTCTACCTTGAAAGCAGGAGGATCTCAGTTCAGATCCCAGATCCCACAGAAAAACACCTGGTGGAAATGGAAGGTGGCCCTGCAAGGCAGAGCCTGGGAAATCCCAGAGCAGAGCAAAAAGGAGGTAAAACAATCCAGGATGATTTCTAAAGTTATCCTTGAGCCTCCATGATCACACATATTTGAGTGCCCTCTACTACACATACACACACACACACACACACACACACAAATAACCAAAATTAATAAGTAAGTAAATAAAAACAAAATAAATCTATTTACACCACTTAGAAGCTTGTGTTCTCCACGTATTCTGAAATCTTTCTCCTGGCTACTATCAGTTCTATATCCCCTTTCAGAACTTGGCTGGTTTTCTAACCCTGTTAACTAGTTTCTCATTTACATCAACTTTAAGCAACGTGACCAAAAATGGCTGTTGTTACCTCCCTTCTGTGCACATATCCAAAGGTTCTTTTGAATTAATAACCAGAGGTGTACTAAAAAAAACTAGATCCAAAAAAAAATTCAGTTTTGAACTTTCAGCAAAGAGTTCATGATATAATAAGCAGGATACAGTGTTGACTCTTCTTGATAGGAAACTATTGAAATTTGGGTAGAATACCAGACTGTGATGCAAAAGACCCTGGATTTTATCCTCAGCACTGAAAAAAAAAAAAAAATCACGTGCTTCAGAGATTAGTCATGGACTTTTTAAAAAAATTCTTTAAATTATTATTCATTATTCAATTGTGCGTGTATGCATGTGTGCGCGTGTGTTTATATATGTGTGTGTATGTATGTGTGTGTGTAGAACTATGGACGAATTCAGGAACCACCATGGACCACCTCCATCTCCTCCTTGTTTACTCTGCCCCAGGATTCACAGGCTCCGCCCTACCAGGACCAGAAACACAGGCCACCCCTGCTTCTACCCGGTGTCTATACGTGGGGTCTAGGATCCAAATTCAGGACCTTCTGCCTGCAAGGCAGAGACTTAACCCCTGAGTCACCTCTCCAGCCCCTGACTTTTTTTTTTTTTTTTTTTTAAAGAGGTCCTATGTAGCCAAGGTTGGAATTGATAGGTAGCTGAAGATGACCCTGAACTCAAGACCCTCTTACTTTCACCTCCCTAAGTGCTTAAGACACCATACTTGGTATTATGTCATGTTAAGGATCAGACCCAGTGTACTGTGCCTGCTACTCATTCTACCAACCGAGAAACATCTTCAGCATGCATGACATCTTTTTGAGACAGGGTCTCAGTATATAACCCAGGCTGTCCCTCAAACTCAAGATCTTCCTGCTTCGGCCTCCTAGATGCTGGAATCACAAACTTGGGCCACTGTGCCTGGCTGGAGTATGTGACATTCTGACATATCAAAAGAATGAAATTTGAAAGTTAAAGCTTTTTGAAATAGTCCCACAATTTCACAATTATGTGTTTCTCACAATCGAACATGTGGAACTGGTGAGATAGCTCAGCGGGTAAAGGTTGCTGGCCCACCAAGTCTGATGACTGGAATTCGATTCCCACTGGTAGAAAGAGAGCAGTGCACTCTATCAAGTCGTCCTCTGAAATCCACATATTTTCTATGGTATGTACTTGTATGCATGCATGAACACACATGCACACATGTGTGTGTGCGCGCACACACACACACACACACACACACACACACACACACGCACACAAACCCAATATGCAGATGTCCTGGCCCATCCTCAGAGACACGCCATGTGATACAGGTGACCCGCTGACATGGAATGTCTTCCTATTTTGTGGGGAATCTAGTCCCTGGGCTCCACAGACTTTTGCTCATTCAGTGTTCACTCCCTGCAGGTTGGTTTCTTCAAGCGGAACCTGAAGGAGAAGATGGAGGCTGATGGAGCTGCCTTGAATGGAATCCCTGGAGAAGACATTAGTCCTCTGGAAGCACCTGGGGAAGAAAGCAAGGATCCAGGCTGCCTGGAGCCCCTCCAAGGACTTGAGGCCCAGGATGGAAGAGACAAAGACTGAGGTCTAGATAGACTCTGTGCCCAGAAACACCTGGTGTGACCAGCCCCAACCTGCATTTCACTGTGGATCCTAGGGCAAGTTCCGGCTCTCTCTAGGCCTTAGTTTCCCTGTCTTAGGCATGGAGACCATTCCTGCCTTCCTCAACTGCAAGTACATGGTGACAACCTGTGAGGGACAGGCCAGGAAGGTCACAGAAGTGAAGCATTGAAGTTGTCACGTGGTCCTGACTTCTGCTAGTGTTTTGACCTGACCCGAGAGGGAATTTCTGAACTAAATTTGGAGAAACTAACCTCAAGAACTCACAACACTCTGCAGCCCTCCCAGGTGCCCTTGGGTGTCTCAATGCCTGAGACTCAGACCCTCTCCCCATCTGCCTCCAATCCCTGTCTTGCCTGGAGTCAAGTCCCCAATTCAGCCACACAGCAAATCCTGTTTGCAATAGCACTGCCTTTGCAGGCGTTTTAGTCTTTGGTTAAAGACCAATATTCTTTTTCTTTGCTTGTGTGTATGTGTGTGTGTCTGTCTGTCTGTCTGTCTGTATGTGTATCAGAGAGAGAGAGAGAGATGTTGTATAAAAGAAAGCACCTGTGTGTGTGTCTGTGGAGACCCAAGGGTGACTTTGGAAATCATCCTGGATTGTTCTATCTCCTTACTGCTCTGCTCTAGAGTTTCCCAGGCTCTGCCTTCCAGGGATGGAATTGCAAGTACCATATCCACCCTGCAAATTTTTACATAAAATCTGGGATCTGAACTCAGGTCCTTTTGCTTGTGAGGCAAAGGTTTTAATCCCTGGGCCATCTCCCCCCAGCCCATGACTAAATTTCTTAGTCCTTCTAAGTCCCTGCAAAATGAGGCCCCTTTGATCTTCTCTGGGCTCTCCTGGATACCAGTCACTTCCCCTTCTAGATTCCAGTTACCCCGGCCTTTTCAGGAGGCGCATTCCTTCCTAGGTCTCTGTATTCGTTCATACTCCTTTCTCTGCCTGGAACGCTCCTGTCCCTTTCTACCTACTTTCCCGGGGGGCTCTCATTCAGCCCTCGGATCTCAGAACTCATGCCAACTCCTCAGGCAACCTCCAAGCTGGTTCAGTGGGATTCCTACATAATCCATACTTGGCCCAGTCCATGACCCTCCCCACCCACCCCCAGTTATATTTGTTCCCTGTTTAATGATTTATTTAAGTTCTGCCTCCCTGGTGACATCACAGGGTAGAGTGCATAGCAGGTGTTTGATACTGTTTCCTTGACTTGAGAGTAGAGTGGGTGGGCAGATGTAGAAAGCTTGGCTGGGCCCCTGGCATGGCATCCTTCAAGGCTCAGCCTTCCCAGGCTCCTTCACATCCTACTCAGGCCCTGCGCAGAGATGGAACTCAAGATGAGGACAAAGCCCAAGCCCAGGCCTGTCTATATTTATCCAACAAATGTGAAATTCTAATTTCGTGATGACTTTGTGCCAGAGCAACATTCCAGCCTGATTCATCTGAACGAACATACATACTTCCCCTGAGTTTTTCTCCAAGTAGGATCAAAATAGTTCAGCCCCATTTCTTCCCCTTTCAGGCCACCATGATCCTCAGGCATAGACAGAAGGATCAGAGTTTAAGCCAGTCTAAGCCACATAAACCTGTCTCAAACAAACAAACAAGATGGAAGAATTGGGGGCTAAGAGTGATTTCAGTAGATCCTTTGCCTAGCATGGGTTCCATCCATGGAATTGGAAAAAAAAAAAAAAAAAAGGCTGGAGACATTAGGGCTGTCATCTTTCCTTTGAAGCAAGAGTGGAAGCCCTAGAATTTTAGAAGCCTCAAGCAAGCAAGTCACTGGTGCCGTGTGGTCAGCAGGATCCCTTGGACATGGGTCCACACTAGGAAAACAGGAAACTGTGCATCCATGTATACAAGGCAAGAGGTGAGATGTTCCTGGAAGAGGTGATTCTTGGTGGTCTGCTTCTGCCTAAAGGACAGTGTACGGACATTCCCAAACCTGACATGGAAGACACAGCTGAGTACTGGAATTATAGGCCATGCCCAAGATATTCAGTATTTCTGGGGTGAGGCTGCGTTCTTGGGACCTGTTGCTGCAGTGGGCCGGTAAAGTACAGGAACATAAGTGTGGCTTCAGGTATAGAAAAGGGCCACGAAGAAAATAAAACAGGAGAACAAAAGCAGAAGGTGGAGAAGTCATGTCATACAGGGGATCAGAGAAGTTTCTATGAAGAGGACTTTGCATAATCTGTGCAATGAATATATCATTGACACCCCCCCCAAAGTCTAGCATGGATCACAGGCACTAAGATCCTTAGAAGCAAGAGATTAACAGCCACAGTAGTTCCTATACTAAAGGGGAACACAAGAAAAAGGGCTCTAGGCAATGCTACTGAATCCTTACACCTAGTTAGAGTGGAGGACGCAGAGGGAAGTTTGACAGTCACATTAAAGGATGCTCCAGGAATGGGGGGGGGCACTGGGAGAAAGGGAGGGAGGGAGCAAAGGAAAGGGAAAAGGGGGGAGGGATCAAGGGGGTCCAGGGAGGGGTGGACAGAGGGACAGGACTATTAGGTTTGTATGAGTGGAAAAAATAAATTAATTTAAAAAAAGTATCTATGAAGTTTTATTTCATGACACTTAAAAAAAAAAACATGAAGTAAGGGCCAGTAAGATTGCTCAGAGGGTAAACCACCTGCATAAAACATGACAACCTGAGTTTGATTCTCAAAATTAACATATACTGGAAGGAGAGAAAACTAGCTTCACAAATTTGTCCTCTGATCTCCACACGCATGCTGTGGCATGCACATACCCACACATTCACATGATTATGCATCATACACATACATGACAATAATTTTTAAAAGTATAATGAAATCATTCATACACAGTCAAACTATACAGATTCTTTATATATTACTGGTAGCAAGTTTGGTAGCACATATTCTTTATGTGTTATTGATAGCCAAGCACCAAATATTCAAGAAGAGAAGTACATCACAGAAAATACATGATCCTATGTTTATTCAGAATTATTGCCCTATCTGCCCTCAAGATAGCTCTGTAGGTAAGATTCATAAATCTGGCCAGCTGAGTTCAATCTCTAGAAGGTCACATGATGGAAGGAAAGGACTGACTTCTGAAAGTTGTTCTCTGACCGCTACCTGTGTACCAATGCATGTGTGGATGCATGCATTTTTCTCTCTATCTCATTAATTAAAATAACATACATTTCAAGAAAAAAATCATTGCTATAAAGTCTAACCTTTCTTACCTGACGTATGACATTACCTGTGGAAAAGTCCAGTGTAGGATTCAGGCCTAAGTCGACTGTCACAATCATTCCCTATGCAGCATTCTCGGAAGGAGTTCATCAGTGATACACACAGAAACCACAGGTACATTCACAAACAGCACACTTCTTACTTCACTCTGATCTTCCTTAAGACCAACCTCCCTTGGTTCAGTTTTCTTCTTAGAAGTCAGGAATATCATTTGTTTATGAGATATCTCAATTTTGCCTGTCACTTGCACCCAAGTAAGGCTTACTCCTTTCTGCCTGGTGAAAAAAAAAAAAAAATCATCCCTGGTCTCCTGCAAAATGCTTTGTCCTTGGGTCCAAGCCTGGAGCAGACCATCTGTAGAGATGGAGAGGGCTTGGTGCTAAGGTGGAGGGTCGAGCCGTGAAAGTTGTATATTATTTCTGGCTGTGAGCCCACTGAATCTTTAAGGGAATTTTCTTCCTAAGACATCTGAGGAGGTCACAGGTGGGTTGAGCATTTGTGAGAGGTTTGTGGACAATGTGCCGAAGCCTCAAAATTCCAATAAGCTGCCATTTCTTTCTAGTCAATTCTCACTCAAGTATCTACCATGTACTTTGCCTGCCTGTGCCTCCCAGCTCTCAAGGGTCTAAGAATATGTTTGGGAGCTGAAATTATATTTTATTTGTTTATATGAGGAGAGAGAGACACACAGAGACAGAAAGAGAGAAGGTACATTCCATATAGCCCATATGGAGGTCAGAGGACAACTTTCAGAAGTCAGTTTTCTCCTTCTACCATGTGTGACCTCCAGATATCAAGTCATACATGCTCCTCATGTGCTAAACCATCTTGCACCAGGCACCTGGTAGCTGAATCTTAATGTTACTTACCCTGGCATGAAGGCTCAGGTCTGTAAATCCCAGCATTAAGAACCTGAGGCAAGAGAATTACCATAGGTTCAAGGTTTGCCTGGGCTACATAATAAGTCCCACATCAGCCTCAGCTACAGAGTGAGATGCTATTTCAAAACAAAATAAAAGGCTGGAAACTTGCTCAGGGGTTAAGACTCTGCCTCAAAAGCAGAAGGTTCTGAGTTCTGATTCCAGGTCTCACATAAAAACACCAGGCAGAAACAGAGGCACTTCTACCTCTGGTGGGTGGAGCCTGGGAAATTCCAGAGTGAAGCAGAAAGTAGGTAGAAGTAATCCAGGATGATTCCCAAAGTCACCCTTGGTCTTCCACGGGCACACAGTACACCAGTGCGTGCGTGCACACACACACACACACACACACACACACACACAAAATAAAATAAAATTTAAAAATTAAGAAACAAAACAAGGGGCTGGAGAGGTGGCTCAGGGGTTAAGCCTCTGCCTTGCAGGCAGAAGGTCCTGAGTTCAGATCCTAGACCCCACGTATAGACACCAGGCGGAAGTGGGGGCGGCCTGCGTTTCTGGTCCTGGTAGGCGGAGCCTGTGAATCCCAGGGCAGAGTAAACAAGGAGGAGGTGGAGGCGGTCCATGGTGGTTCCCGAATTCATCTGTGGTTCTACACACGCACATACACACATACACATACACACACATGCGTACGCACACACGCATACACGCACAATTGAATAAATAATAAATAATAAAAAAATAAAAAAGAAAGAAAACAAAACCCTAAAACATTTGAAAATGAATATTTAGCCAGCCAGAGAGCCGGCTCAGTAGGTAAAAGCACTTACTGCCAAGACTGAAAACCTGAGTTCAATTCCCAGAACTCATGATGGAAGGAGAGAACTATCTCCTGAAAGCTGTCACCTGCCCTTCGCATGTGAATGCACAGGCATGTACACACACACACAAATAAATAAATGAAAAAAATTGGGAACTGTGAATGTAGCTCGTGACAGAATGCCTGCCTAACAAAGTTCCAGTACTACAATATAGTAACTCCAAAATATGAAAATAAAATCATAGAATTGAAATGATGTATGAAAGTCAGGCGTAGGGACTGGATCGATGGCTCAAGGCCTGGCAAACAAAAGGACCAGATTTCAGATCCCAGATCCCATGCGAAAATGCTGGGCAGAAATGGCAGTAGCGTGTACTTTCAGCTCCAGAGAGCCTGAGAAACCCCAAAGTGAAGCAATAAGGAGGTAGAGCAATTGTTGCAGTGAGCCTGCAAGTTGTCAATAAATTCACAACCAAGCAGCTAACAGGGTAACAAGGAGTTTTGTTTTCTTTTAGGATAGTCAGATTACAGTTCTTCGTCCAGCTTGGCAGGAGAGTAGCGCCAACAGCAGGGACAGAGGGAACTGGCCATGCAATATCCACAGGAGTGCTGACAGAGGGACAATCCTTACTTGCCAGAATGACATGTCTGACCAAGTATACCAAAGGGTGCCAACCAACTGCCTAACCATCTCCCTCTATCTTATTCACCTGTCCAGGGACTAGTCCCACCCATCATCTAGACAATCTCTTGCAGACTTGCCTTGGGCCCAACTCAACCACTCAACCACTGATTCTTTACAAATGTACTCAGAGTGCAAACCCTCAACTGTCAAGTTGACACCTGTATCTAACTATCGCAGCAATCCAGGATGATTCCCAAAGTCACTTTTTGGCCTTAACAGGTACACACACACACTCAAGTGCCGTCTTCCACACAAATCCACACCCACATACACGCACTCACATACACTTGCAAAAAAATTAAAATAAAAAATGTATGGGAACTGGGGATAAAACTCTACAGAGAGCTTGGTTAGCATGCATGAAGCTCTTCAATTCCCAGCACCATATAAACTGACCATGGTGGTATATGCCTGTAATTTTGAGTTTGAGGTTAGATTGGACTACAAAGTGACAATTTTTTTAAAGCCTAGAATCAAATTCCTAAAGGTTTTTTAAAGGTTGTAAGATTTCACTTGAACAGTAATATTCTGCTTTCAAAAATATCTGAAAGATTCAAAAACAAGCAAAATGAACTGAACCACATGGTTGACAAGGTCTCTTGCTTGCAACTTATATCCGGCAGGGTGGAAACTGATCCAGAGAAGTTATTGCAAGTCATAAGGCCCTGAGGATGGACATGAGGCTGGGAATGCTACCAAGATCCAGACTCAAGAGACTCAAATGTGCCTATGTGGCCAAGCTCTAGGGAAAGCAGAGCCGGGCGAAGGTGATCTGAATCTTGGGCAAGTCACTGGGCTCTGCGCCTCCTGTTTTTCTTCTTTAGGAAACAGAATGAGTAAACCTTCAAGGGTTCTCTGAGGCCCTTAGACATTATCCAGGATGATTCACAGAGTCACCCTTTGACCTTCACAGGCACACACACACACACACGCACACTCAAGTGCCATCTTCCATATACATCCACACCCACATCCACACACCATATACTCACAATTGCAAAATAAAGAGATTAATTAACATGTGCCCAGCAGCAACATGCCCCAAGGCGTGGCTGTCCTCAGCTAGGGTCACAACAAACTCCCTCCAGAATCCTCCACTCCACTGAGGACTAACTTTCCATCAGTCCTTCAGGCTGAGACTGGGAAAGGGAATCTGGAGAGAAGCCTGATAGAGGTAGGATGGTCCCACTGCTTGATACAGGGACCCTAAAAAGGCAAGAACTGTGACCAATCAAGCTAGGACTGCTGGGAGCTAAGAGTACCTGGAAGAGTGACCCAGTCTTCACACTTGGACACATACATAATAGCCCTCTCTGGTAGCGCTGGAACTACAGAAGTCCACTCTAGTCTTGGATCCTGAAGAGACCGTCTCGCAGGAAGGGCCAGTTAGGGGGTTCGGGGCTGGGTTACCAGGAAGAGATGGAAAACAGTTGTACCTGATCTGAGAATCTGTGTGTTTCCTGGCCCAAACTAGAAACAGTGATGCCCACGACACCCACAATGAGCCCCTCTGAATTTGTATCACATTGGGACATGAACTTGGGTGGCTAGAGACAAGAATGCTCCTGAAATTCAGATGCTAAGATTCCAACAAAACAGAGTATCAAAGCTCACCCCAGGCAAGACCCTGGATGTGCTGTTATGACTAGTATCCTTTACTGTCCAAGACTCTACAGATACACACATTGTAAGGACAAGTCTCTTTGATCACATAAAAGTTTTTATTGAACTCAAACTTGGGGGGCTCCAAAGCCTGAGGAAGACAAGGATGGCTGGGGTTTGCACTGAGGGGCCCATGCCCTACCCTGGGCCCCACTCTCCACCTACCTACCCTCTTGCCCTCTTCCTGACTCCAGGAGGGTCTCAGCAGCTACCACTCTAAGCTACCCTACTCTAATAGACACTCCCTTGCCCTCCCCCCGCCCAATCTAGCGCTTGACCAGGCCAGGTACCCACCAAGAAGCACACTGCTTCTGGAACAAGCAACACGGACTCCTTCTAGTGCCTTCTGCTGTCCGCGTGGCTTCCAGTCAAGCCCTCTTCATAGCCCACTTCTCATAGGTTTTGAAGGCATGTAACTTCCTGCACCCTGACCCCTCTTCTAGAATGTTCCACCCCTCTACCCTTCTCTCACACCGTTTTTGGCTCCCTGTCCCCTTCTTTGCCGCCCACCTCCACCTCCTCCTTATTCCTGACTGGGAGGCCAGATGGTCAGCGCCGGCCGGCCGCATGGGTTCGCTGGTGGCGGATGAGGTCGGAGCTCTGCGAGAAGGCTTTTCCACAGTCATCGCACTTGTAGGGCCGCTCCCCGCTGTGCACCCGGTGATGCTGCAGCAGCGTGGAGGAGCGGCAGAAGCCCTTTCCGCACACTGCGCACCGGTAGGGCCGCTCGCCCGTGTGCGAGCGCTGGTGCTGAATGAGTGTCGAGGAGCGATTGAAGGTCTTGCCGCAGTCGGGGCAGCTGTACGTGCGGCCTGGCAGGTGGGTGCGGGCATGGATGGCCAGAACCGAGCTCTGGCCAAAGCGTTTGCCGCACTCCGGGCACTTGAAGGGCTTCTCGCGGGCGTGGCTTCGGGCGTGGGGGATAAGTGCTGAGCGCTGGGAGAAGCTCTTGCCACAGATGCCACAGCTGAAAGGCCGTTGCCCGGTGTGCACCCTCTGGTGGCTGCGCAGGGACGAGTTCTGGCTGTAGCACTTGCCACACTCAGGGCAGCTGTAGGGCCTCTCGTGGCTGTGGGTGCGCTGGTGCCTCAGGAGGTAGGAGCTGTCGCCAAAGGCCTTGCCACAGTGAGGGCACTTGTAGGGCTTCTGGCCAGAGTGAGTGCGCTGGTGGCGAAGTAGGTAAGAGCTGTCAGCGAAGGCCTTGCCGCACCGGGGGCACTTGTAGGGCCGCTCGCCGGTGTGGGTGCGCTGGTGTTTGATGAGGTCAGAGCTCTGGGAGAAGGCCTTGCTGCAGACCTCGCACTTATAAGGCTTCTCACCAGTATGGATACGCTGGTGCTGGATCAGGGTGGAGCCTCGCCCAAAGCTCTTCCCACAGATGCCACAGATGTTAGGCCGAGGGCCCTGCCCACCCCTAGCCCTGCCACCCCTGCGACCTGGACCCCGAAGGGTCCCGGTCAAATTCAGGGGATTCTGCAGCATCTCAAACTGGGGTGTGGTCAGCAGGGCCCCTGTAGGCATATCAAAAGGTGGCCCAAGAGGCAGCGTTCCTGTAGGCTGCTCCCCAAACCCCCGAGTGAAGGAATCCAGGGGATGAACTCCTAAGGGAATGGTCAAGGGATTCTTTTCTTCGGGGTTCAGAAACGTCTCTGTGCCTTCTTGAAACTTGGAACTTTGAGCTTCAAATTCAGGGCTATGGGTTTTGAACTCAGGATTCTGAGATTCATCTCCAGAGTTCTGGGGTTCATACCCAGGACTCTGGGATTCATACCTGGAAGATTCAAATTCAGGGCTTTGGGATTCGTAACCAGGGCTCTTGGGATCACACCCAGGGCTTCTGGGTTCATAGCCGGGAATCCGAGGTTCATAGCCGGGACTCTTGGGATCATAACCAGGGCTTTGGGGTTCATACCTGGGGCTCTGGGATTCAAACTCAGGACTCTGAGGATCTGATTCTGGGCTTCTAGGTGCAAACTCAGGACTTGGGGGCACAAAGCCAGGGCTTCGGGTATCGAATCCTGGACTTTCAGGCTCAAACCTAGGACTCTGGGATTCAAATTCTGGACTTTGTGGCTCAAACTCAGGACTTTGGGGGTCAAGACCAAAGGGTATTTCTTCAACTTCATAGTCCCCATTGCCTTCTTGCTGAGAAATTTCCTCTTCCTCATTCTCACTCGTGTTGCCTGTAGGATCAGAAAATTACAGAAAAATCCAGATTGTTGGGGGCCTGGAAGGTCATTTGGCCCATTAGTTGCCACAAACCTTTCTCCCCAGCGCCCCAAGCAGGGTCGCTGACCCCTCGATGAAGTGCTGAAATTCACCACCTCCTCTCTACAGACCCCGGACTCTCAATCCCCAGCCCCCCTCCCCAGATCCAAGTGTCCAGGCCCTCGGTCTTTTCCTCCTCCCACAGTTCGCGGCCTCATTCCCGGGTCCACTCCTAGGAGGAGCGGTTCCTCCCTCACCTTTGAGGGACCCTTCGGGGCTCCCCATTTCGTCAGGGCTTTGCACATCCCGGGGCTCGAAACCCCACGGCGACGCCTCCCGCTCCATCCCCGCCAGCTCCCAGTGCAGCGGCGGTAGCGATGGCGGACGATCCTAAGACCCGGCTTCAGTGACCGAAGACCCGAGCCCTCGCCACTCTTCGGTTCAGCGCCGCCCTGGAGACCCAGCGGCCTGGCCCCGGGCCCGAAGGCCGGACGTCTTGACCCTGGGCCTCTCCGGCCTGCCGGCCCCTCCCCTACCCACGGCCCCGCCCCCCTCCCAAGGTCTCGGGTGGTCCGGCGGCTCTCCGCGGCCCCCACGCCTCGCGGCCTCGGCGATTAGAGAGTGAACAACTCGCCTTGCCGGCCGCCAGCCACCGCTCCCAGCCCGAGACCCCGCCGTGTCGCCCTCCAGCCCCGGGCTGGGCCGCTGCTCTCCGACCCCCCTCCCCCCGCACAGGAAGTGTCCGTCCGAGGCCAGTTCCCCCCGCTGGCTTGCGCCGCGGCCTCTCTAGGAGCGGCTGGAGGTGGAAACTCGTTGGCATTAACCCTGGACTGGATGGCCCGGGCCGGGTGGTGGGGAAGCCCCGACGCCCCGGAGCCCGCGGGAGGGGCTGGGGCAGTTGGTGTGTCTACATCTCCGGTCTCGATCTGTCCAGGGATCCGTCGGTCAGTTTCCCGAACCTCGGGCCCGTCGGCGTGTGCGTGTGTCCAAGGGCGAGGCGACAAGCGAGACCAAGGTCAGCGAGAAGGAGCGACGCTCCCCGGCGCCAGCGGGGGAGGCGTTTAGCTCTTGTCCCCTCCCGAGCCTCGGGGTCAGCTCGGAGCGCGCCTCGGGAACGTAGGCGGACCCCTCTTTGACCTCATCGAGCCTCTAGAGCCTAGAATTCGCCCGATGGACTCCGTCCCCCACACCGGCGCCCGCGCCCACCGCCGCTGCTCCCTTCTTCTCCCCCCTTCCCTTTTCCTTTTCGCCCCAGGCCTCTCCCCTCTCGGCTCCTGGCTCACCCCGCCCGCTCTGGGAGGACTTGGATCGTTGCCAAAGAAACGGCCGGGTCCCGGGTTTTCAGAGGTACCGCCCCTACGTCTCCCAAATCACCAAATGGCCCAATGGGGCTTGTGATCTTGCAGTCCGACCTCCCGCCGATTCGTAGCCGGCCTGGTATTAATGGTCTTTAAGGAACGCCAGGTTCCTGACTTCCGATTGGTTGCGGGCGCCCGGACCAGTTTCACCTCGTCTGCCAGAAGTGCCTACGGGAGAAAGGCGGCTCCCTTTGAGCTTGGCCTGTGCTTTCAAAACTTTCCCGCACCTTTTGCCTTCCATTATTCCTTGTTGAAGAATGAAAGCCAAGGAATCTTAGATCAACACCCTTCCTGGCTCTCTGCATTACTTCCTCCGCAAGTTCCGAGTACCGAAAGGGCCAGTCCAGAGATCCTCCTATATTCACCTACCTCTTACCCTTCACTTGCCCCAAATCCTAAATTTGAGTCCAGCGAGCCTCAGACCTTGCTTCCTGGATTTTCTCAAAGGGAAGCAGGATTGCTTGCAGTGCATCTTAACACTGAAAAGTTTCATAAAGGAACTGGGGAGGGAGGAGATGGGGGAGGAAGACAGAGAACCTTAGACATCCACAAACTAATTCTGTGTCTTTGTCAGGTGCTGCTCTGAGTTCTGAGAAAGTGACCCTGGAAAGACAGTATCAACCAATCCTGTCCTTTTTCTTTCCTCTGCTAAACTCGTTTGGTAGCATTCTTGACAATTCATGAGCCAAATTCTCCTGTTTGAGTGATGCCAGCAGTCATGGATTGTGTTTTCTTGTTGTCCAGCCAAACAAAGGAAGAGAAGAAACTGGCTGGAAGGAAAGGTGACATTTTCCCTTCTCCTAAAAAGAGTACAGTCAGAAAATGGCAGATGGTAAAAGTGCCAGAGTGTGACATGGTGTCGCAAAACTATAATCTCAGCACTGGGGAGACTGAGGCAAGAAGAGCCCAAGTTTGAGACTACCTGGGGTTACAGCCTGTCTGAGGGATGCAAAACAAGAGGCTGGAGAGAAATTATCTCAATAGAAGACTGTGAACAGAATCTTAGAAGATTTTCTTTTTATAAATGAGGAGGGTGTTAACGAGACAATCTTTCCTCTATTCTCCAAATGTTCCTTTGTGTTTTCCAAGTGTTGTAGTTTCTTGTGTTTGGAGTTGAAGACTGAAACCAGAACACATGTAGAGGATCACAATAGAGTTTATTAGAGGAGAGAAAAAATGGAACTCATGGACTCCAGACGTGGAATGAATGCCATGAGGGGCTAGGGCGCCCGGGAGAACTCATGGACTCTAGGCATGGAACCCATGAGGAGCAGGCAGCTAGAATCAACTCATGGTAGTCTACATGTAGAGTGCTGAGAGGGGCAGGTGCCAAAGATGGTTGCCCAGGCCAGGTATATTTATCCACTTAGATAAGCCTGGAAAAAATGGCTTTTCCTCAATGCTTAGAGCTCACTGTTGGAGCCCAACCCAGTTGATTTTTATGCCCACTCAAGGCTGGAGATTAAGTTGTTTTGTTGATGGGCTTAGTTTATTTGATAAGAACAACTTATCTCCATATCCTTTCATAGGAAAATCTGCCATTTTATCTCTGTGGAGATTGGAGTCAGCTCCTTAGCAGGAGGTGTTCATCAGGGTGATCTCAGCAGGGTATGGCCTTCGGGAATTTCAAAGACCATCCCACGGCTACTCTTAAGCCTGCCTTAAGGAGTCATCTTTCTCCCCTCCACTGAATAGTTTCCAGCACCAGCCTTTCTCCTATCACAATGTTTATCCTAAACCCTTTCAGAAGAATGGTTCTTGCAACTCATCACTAGAGAACTCATATAGGCTTTATAGTACACTGATTGTAGGAATTGCTGGACATGAAGCATCCTCTGACTGTCCCCATGCTTTTTAGAGAAAAAGGGTTTTTATGTGACAATTTGACCTCCAGTTTTCTTATCCACTATGTAATTCACATAGAAGAGAAGCCATGTCCTATAAATTTTGTGACAGATTCTGCAGCTACTATTCTGATAGGCTCCAGTGTCTGAACTCTTTCTCTAATGAGCCACAAGCCCCAAAATTAGACCGGGTCTCTCAGCCGCTAACACTAGTATTTCTACTTCCCAGGTTATCTGGTACTAAGAGATGGAGTGGCTGACTTTCAACCAAATTCCTCCCTGCACTGGACTCCTGTCTACAAAAAGGGCCTTCCACAGGTAGCCAACTTCGACTTACTGTACTGCCGCAGACCAGAGTCGCGGCCTCGAGACCAGGGCTCCCCAGGACCGGGTGGAGAACAGAACACACGCGGCTCCCTCTCGTCCGAGTGTATCCTGAACCCGTTTATTGAAACTTTCATGACAACTTTTATACAGAAAATTTTGGGGTAAAGAATGTTGCACCTACAACAGACATATAATTTTTTAGTCAGCAAAAATCACCTTCAGGGTGGACATTTTTTCAAGAACCTAACCCATTGCTTCAGGGCAAAGGCACTTAACAGAAACATTCTCTCAGTATTTCCAAACTTATCTAATCTATAATGCTTCACTGGATAGCTATGGGGCTGAGCCCACATTTTAACTGCTTTTTTAAAATACAGAGGCAGAATGATCTCCTATTGATTTTAGCAAGGAACATATTTTACAATTAACTATAGGAGTCCCCAACACCCCATAAGTCCCAGCATGAGCTTTGGCTGTTGTCCTCTCCAGGTTGATACTCTCAGTCAGGCAGGTCGACATAGGCATCAGGCATGGCAGCAGGTTCTAACTTGGGAAGATGTATGCAGCTCATGTAGTCTCTACTATCCAAGCTTAAACCACATCTCTAAGGGGGGGCCTTGACTTGGATACTCAAGGCCCATAAGCTATAGCTGGTTCTGTTGATGGAACACTGAGGTATGCACTGAAGAAAACACTTAAGCAATATAATAATAAACGAATAACTTCTATAATAGCATCCTTCTATTCCTTTAATAGTAAGGTTGCTTATGTCTTCCTTTGAGGAATTCCAGAAGTGTATTGCCATCATTTAGATGACCCATCTGTGAACCATGCATACTCCAAACCTGGGGTCCAGTCAGGCCCCATATGCCGAGGGTATCTCTTTCGAGGGTATCTCTTTCGGGGCGGAGGCGATCATTGGTGGGAGTGCACTCAGATGGTCCATCTCTGTGATTTCTCATAAGAGTGCTGTTTGGGGTAGGAAAGACACGGCCCCCTTTGCTTCTGACATGGATTCTCCCAGTTTGGATTGCAAATACCATCTCCAGGGGCAGTCTTGGCATCTAGACTTTCTGGCATGATGGTCTCTTCCTTGGCCTTCAGCCAGGGTAAGAGGGTATCACAGTTTCTTTTAAGGTTCTGGTGGACTGAGAGCATAGTCTTGTATTTCTGGAATTTCTGAGTTAGTACATAGGTGGGAATTTTACCCACCTATGTTTTAAGACTCTAGAAGTTATTCTCTAATTTCCTTAAAATCAGTGCACACATTCTGGCTAACAAGTCTACTTATTGTAAATGACTAGACATGAAATTTCTATTTAGTATTTGACTGAAACTTAAAAAGCAGGCTTCTTCTCTAGAACAGAGAGCAGGAAGCTAGTTCCAAAAAACCCTAAGAGGGGCCTGGAGAGATGGCTCAGGGGTTGTGACTCTGTCTCACAAGCAGAAGGTTCTGAGTTCGGATCCCAGGTCCCACATTAAAACAAAACAAAAAAAAAAAAAAAAAAACAAAAAACCCTAAGAAAGGGCACTCCTAAATCCCAGAAGAATTCTTCCTGCCAGAGGCAAAACTTGAATTATCCCAAACAAAACCTAGGTAAAAATGCTTAGCACCTGTCCATGGACTTTATTTTGACATACCGAGAAATTCCTAGCACTTGCCCATGGGGTTACTGTGACCTTCCCAGGGAACAGGCTTTAGGCCTGAACTGGGAAGAAACACCAAGACCTGACAATTCCCATATTTTTCCTTATTTCTCTAAAATAAAGCCATGTCCTTATCCCAAAACATGTTACTTTGAATCCACCTTTTCCAAACTGAGACATATTCTACCAGATTAGTTGGATAGGAGCGCGGCACTATACACCCACAGCAGTGAGAATCTCTAAGCAGACTGTGAAGTCCTTTCTCATACAGGTCACAGTGACCCAGTACCAACTGGTCCAAAGGCAGGGAAAACTTGGCAGTCTGATGGACTTGTTCTACCACTATGTCTGCGTGAGAAAGGGCCCTGTGCATATCCTGAGTTGAGCTGATACTCTATCCAAGCCATCATCCCTCTTAAACAGCAGCCTAAGGAAGCCAATGCTTATTTTTGGTCCAGCCAACTTGAGCAACATTGCCTTTGTTGTACCTCATGAGATCACTTCTAGGTAGCTGAAAATACATCAATGTCAGGACTGCGGAAGGGCATCACAATAACAGGCACACTCTACTATGGATCAAGACACCCTATCGCATGAGCACACTTTGTCATTCCATCACTAACTAATTCTGACCACATAACCTCCCTAGTCTTTACCCAGAACATTGGCAGTAACTTCGTTGTCTGTTTCAGTGACTTTTTGACCTCCAGTGACTTCATCTTGATATGGTTGAAGGCATGGGAGACACACACACACACACACACACACACACACACACACACACACACAAAGAGTAATTACATTTCAAAAAGACACCCCATGTGATAATAAAGCATCAAGGTCTGTATCAGTGGATTCTGCATCCATTAATTTGAAAAAACCTGAATCAAAAATATTTGAAGGTCTTAAGGATACAGTTCAAGAGGAGAGTGCATGCCCGGCACGCACAAAGCCTCAGCAAACTTTGTCTTGTCACTATGTCCCAAAACAATAGAATGCAACAAATATTTGTATAGTGCCAACATTGTCTTGTGGATTGTTAGTGGTCTAGAGGGCTAGGAATATAGCTCAGTGGTAGAATGTTTGTCAAACATTTGTGAGATGGTAAATTCAAGTTCCAATACCAGAAAATAAATAAGTGAGTAAAAATCTAAAAAATTGAAGATCAGATGGCTCAGTGGATAAAAGTACTTCCTATGCAAACATAAAGACCTGGGTTTGAACCCCCAACACCCATTTAAGAAAGAAAGAGAGAGAGAGAGAAAAGAAGAGAGGTGAGGAGAGGACAGGAGGGGAGAAGAGGAGAAGGGAGAGGAGAGGGGAGAGGAGGAGAGGAGAAAGAAAAGAGGTGGGGGTATGACTGAGCATTGATGGGCAGAGTCAAGTGGATCTTGCAAGCTCAGTGGCCAGACAGACAGACAGAGAGTTCCTCTATCTTATCAATGAGAAGCCCTGTCTTAAGGGAATAAGATAGAGAGTTGCAGAGGAAATATGCACGTCAAGAAGTGGACAGAGTGGTAGAGCTTAGGCTCACATGACCCGGGAAGGATTGATTGAATTGAGTGGGTGACAGCAGGACACGAGGAATTAGGTCTAGTTTCTGGGCCCTGAGCAAGCTTTGCAAACCTCAAAGCACTCTGAGGTCTGTAGATAGTAATTACAACACCCTTTAATTGACATACTGATGGCAGAGCTAGATCAGGCTTGAGTCTGCACTGAGAACTGGTGTTGCAACTACCCGCCTTTGTCCCCCCCAGCACTGAGCAATAAGGAGGGCCTCTAGTCTCCTTTGATAAGGTGACACAGAAGCCTTTGCCCCTGGAAAAATTTAGGGTTACCAAGGCCTCAATTGAGTTATTTGAAGATCAGTGGATGGACACAATCCATTACTTTACCTGAACAGCGTGCTTTCTCTAGGGGCTGAGGATGTAACTTAGTTAAGTGCAAGCCTGTGTGAAGCCCTGAATTTAATTCCCAGCACTGCAAGCAAGCAACAAAACTAACTTTTCCCAGATTGGCAAATCTGCTTTTGTCCTCCCAAACAGAGTTAGAAACAGGGCTGAGATAGATGGGTGACTAGGCAATGCCCACAGGCCAGCAGAGGACATAAACCCTTGCTATTGTGGTAGCTCACCAAGGCAGAACAGTTTGCTTCGTTGCCTACACTGAACTAGACTCTCCCCAGGGAATTAATTGATGTATCACGGAGTCACAAGACCCTAGGAAAGGGAGTTTTCTAGCACTTTAGAAGACAGGAGCAGTTCCCTCTCCCTCTAACTGTGATACTAACCACTTGTGTTCCAGGCCTGGTCTTCCTTTGTTCATGACAAAATGATTGACTTTCAATTCTCATCTCAAGCTGATCTTTTTCCCTTTGCCTGGGTTTATCATATGCCATCCCAGTACACATTCAGTGTCTGGGTGTTTTCAAAGATAGCAGACAGATACCTCCATGATACGGGCTCAGGGCCTTCATGAAACTCGGTTTGTTTTGTTTTGTTTTGTTTTGTTTTGTTTTGACACCCACCTGCATTCCACAGTGTCTCATGTATCCCAGGATGGCTTCAAACTCACACAGTCAATGATACCCTTGAACTTCTGGTCCTCCACTTCCACAGTGCTGAGATTACAGGATTGAACCCAGGATTTCCTCCATGCTAGGTAAACACTCTCCAACTGAGTTACATTCCCAACCCTGTTTTGCTTATTGGAGACATAGTCTTGCTTTGTAGCCCAAGCTTGTCTTCAATTGGCAATCCTCTAGTATCAGCCCCCCAAGTGCTGAGGTCACAGGTGTACCAACTGAATTTGTGGATCTGTTAAAAGAAGCAAGAAACCTGAAGACAGAGGGAGAGGAAGAGAGAGAGTGTTTTGTACAAAATACCTCAATTCTTAAATCTTGACCATTAATCGCAACACTTGAAGCAGAAGCAAGAGAATGAGGAATTCCAGTCTTGATGACATAGCAACTTAAAGGCCAGGATATTTTTCCCCTGATGCCGGGGATTGAGATCCTATAAATATGTCTCAATGCTAAGTTTTCATGTTTCTCCATTGTACTAAAACCTTCCCTTGTCAGAATGCCACTCCCTTAGCAGTAGGAAGAATTATTCTTGTTTGGTGAACAAAATTTTCTTTATGTCTATGATCTTTAATCCTCTGGATTGATAGTGAAATAAACAAATGGCACTGTAAAAAATTAGTTGTCAAAATTAACTAAGGCCTTTTGCTTCCTTAGTCACAGATATTTCCATTAGTTCCTCTAAATATAACATCTCCTTTAAAAAAAAAGAATCAGGGCAACTGGGGTTAAAGCCTTCACTTTGAAAACAGAAGGACCTGAGTTCAGATCTCTAGATCCCATATAAAAATGTTGGGTGGAAATGGCAGCAGTCTGCATTTCCAACCTTGGAGGTCAGAATCTGGGATACCCCAGAACAAAGCAATAAGGAGGTAAAGAGATCCATCCAGGATGATTCCTGATGCCTCTTCCACAAGCATAAACACTCTGGTTCCCTACACACACACACACACACACACACACACACACACACACACACACACATAAAATAAAAAGTCTGGGGCTGCAGAGTGTTGGGCTACTGCATCATGTAGTGACCCTTCCTTCCTGGACAAAATGACCCCATACCATTAAAGAAAAAGGCCCCTCCAGGCACATATTGCTCTTCTCTCCACCTGATATGGCCCCAAGGCTTCTCTGGCGTGTGTTCCCCCAGGCAGGTCCCTCCCCCTTCTTCAGGTAACTGGACCTCTTTTCTCATAGAGTAAAAACCCAAGTGTCCATCCCCTAGCCCACGGCCCTAACACCTCCCTGGTTGGACTGTGCATAAGCTGAGAGAAAATGACTGACACCTTCCCCCTTCCATCCACTTGTGTGGGGACAGCCACTCTGCTCCTCCAATAAATCCCTTGGGTTCCCTTGGCTTGTGGTCTTTGCTCCTGCCTGACATCAAAGTGTGGGGGTGCCCCTGAACAGCCCCCTTCAGAGAGATGACTCAGGGGTTAAGACTTTGCCTTAAGGGCTGGAGAGGTGGCTCAGGAGTTAAGCCTCTTCCTTTCAGGCAGAAGGTCCTGAGTTCAGATCCTAGACCCCACGTATAGACAGCAGGCAGAAGTGGGAGCAGCCTGCGTTTCTGGTCCTGGTAGGGCAGAGCCTGTGAATCCCCGGGCAGAGTAAACAAGGAGGAGGTAGAGGCAGTCCATGTTGGTTCCCGAATTCATCCGTGGTTCTACACACACACATACATACATACACATGCATACACGCGCAATTGAATAAATAATTTAAAAAATTAAAAAAAAAAAGACTTTACCTCAAAAGGTCCTGAGTTCAGTTCCTAGGTCCCACGTAAAAACATAAAAATGGAGGCCTGCATTTCTGGCCTTGGTTGGCAGAGCCTGGGAAATACCAAAGCAAAGAAAGAAGTAGGTAGAAGCAATCCAGGATGATTTGGTCCTCCACAAGGACACACAGTGCCCTCTGATACACACATACACACACACATACGTACATACATATACATACATAGCGTAAATAATAAAAATAAATTAAAATTAAATTTTAAAGCATCAATTAATCTCTTTGTAAAATGGACAAAAGAGTCTATGCTCCACCTTTGCTAATGGAGACATAATACATTATTTTAAGGGACTTTGAAACATGTTAGCCAGGGCTGGAGAGATTAAGCCTCAGGGGTTAAGCCTCTGCCTCCCAAGCAGAAGGTCCTGAGTTCAGATTCTAGATCCCACACCAAAGTGCCAGGCAAAAATATTGGTCCTGAATTGGAGCCTGGGAAATCCCAGAGCAAAGCAAAGAGGAGGTAGAAGCAATCCAAGGTGATTTCTGAAGTTACCCTTGGGCTTCCTCAGGCACACATGTCCTCTGATACACACACACACACACACACACACACACACACACACGCACGTACACACACACAAATATAAAAGTTATAAGACAAAATATTTTTAAAAGTAACATGATAACCAAATATTCAGAATCAGAGTGAACTCCTAGCAGATGAAGAGCTAAATGAGCTAAAACCAGATACTCCTGTCAATTAAAAAAGACAGTACCCCCAAGACTCTCGGGAGATTGATTCTTGATTCATACTCCTCTCCTAAAACGTGTGCCAATTTCTTCTGTGAACATATCCATGTAGACTTCAAAAGAGCTAGATGACATTCATCTTCAACTACATGGGCAGTTTACCTCCCCAAATAGCTGACCTCAAACTACTCTCATAGACTGGGCAAGATGGCAAGATGGTGAGGATACTATGCCCACTGGCCACATTAAGAGATAAATCTAACTAATTCAAAAGGTCCTGTCTTTCAGGGTTGCTGTGGGATCTGGGTTTTGCAAGATGAAGGCTGTGTAGTCGAGGAGTGATTCTGCCCATCACTGTCTCTTCATTTCCTCACTCCAAGTTTCTTCTGCAAGGTTGTCTGCCAAATTGTCAGAAGTGTGTGGAGTTTCTCTTGGGAGAAAAACTCCTTCTCTAGCTGGCACCAGATCTGGCAAACTTTCAATACCCTGAAGTCCCAGTCTCCAGTTCCCAGCAGGAGATTCCTGGAGAACTTTCAAATTCTCAGGATCTGTTCTTTTCATAGTCCTGATAGCCAAAATGTTGAGGAGCATTCCTTTAGAATCCTTGTGTCTGATTACACTACATCCTTTCATTAATCATGTCTTTGTTGTGACTTTGCAAGCCCAGAAATGCCTACTTTATTTAAACCAAGTCTTCACACTTATTTTAACTTTTTTATTATTATTATTATTTATTCAACTGTGTGCATGTGCGTGTGTCTCTGTGTGTGTGTGTGTGTGTGTCTGTGTCTGTGTCTGTGTATGTGTATGACACGGACGAATTCGCGAACCACCGTGGACACCTCCACCTCCTTCTGCCCCGGGATTCACAGGCTCTGCCCTACCAGGACCAGAAGCGCAGGCCACCCCCGCTTCCGCCTGGCGTCTATACGTGGGATCTGGGATCCGAACTCAGGACCTTCCGCTTGCAAGGCGGAGGCTTAACCCCTGAGCTACCTCTCCAGCCCCCACACTTATTTTTTTAAAAAAAATGTTTTTTATTTATTTTATGTGTGTGTGTGTGTCCCTGTGGAGGACTAAGGGTGGCTTTGGGAATCATCCTGGATTGTTTCTACCTCCTTCTTGCTTTGCTGCGGGATTTCCCAGGCTCCACCAACCAAGGCCGGAAGTGCAAGTAGCCTGGTATTTTTATGTGGGACCTGGGATCTGAACTCTGGACCTTCTGCTTCCAAGACAGAGTTTTAACCCCTGAACTATCTCTCCAGTCCCCAAGTTTTTATACTTAAAAAGCCTTAATGGCTGGGAAGGCAGCTCAGTCAGTAAAATGTTTGTGACTCAAGCATAGAGACCAGAGTTCAATTCCCTTCAACCCGTGGAAAAAGCCAAGTGACACACACCTGTAATCCCAGCACTAGGGAGGTAGAGGCAGGATGATATCTATGGCCTGCTAGTCAGTCAGTTTAGAGCAATCAAGTGAGAGATCTTGTCAGGAAATAACAAGAAAAACACCTCATATTGACTCTTGGTCTACACACACATACACACACACTTTAAAAACATTTGTGTGTGTGTCTGTGTGAATGTCTTGTGAAGGCCCAAGAGTGACTTAGAGAATCATCCTGAATTGTTCTACCTCCTTTTTCCTTTGTTTTGGGGTTTCCCAGGCTCCACCTTCCAGAGCCAGAAGTGAAGGCTGCTACCATTTCCACTTGGCTTATTTATGTGGTTTCTGGGATTTGAACTCAGGTACTTCTGCGTTCAAGGCAAAGGCTTAGCCTCTAAGCCATCTCTTCCAGCCCCATATGTATGTACACACACACACACACACACACACACACACACACACACACACATGCACACACACACGCATGTTCACCTATACATCTCCTACATACCATGCTAGTATTCTGTTAAGAGTTTTTTTGGGGGGTATCAGTATTCATGAAAAATATTGGTGTATATTTTTCTTATAGTATCTGACTTCCATATCACCATTAAAGGTTCTCATGTTCTCTCTCTCTCTGTCTCTCTCTGTTATATGAATGTATACATGTTCATGTATGTACATGGATATATGTAAATGTGTGTGTGTGTGGAGATCAGAGGTTAACAATGAATGTCTTCACCCACTTTATTTTTTTGAGACGGGATTGTCTGAACTTAATGAACCTAGAACTCCCTCCTTGGTTGCTGATTCCTCTAGACTGAGTGACCATCTCTGCAATGCCCAGCTGTATTCTTACAAATGTGGAACCTATGTTGCCCCAGCATCATTGGTTGAAAAGCACTATTTATCTCTCTGAATAGTCTTGAGACCTTTGTTGAAAACCAATTATCAGTCAGGCATGGGCACTGCTGTAATCCCTGCACTGATAAGGTGAATGGAGGAGTTCGAAGTAACCTTTAGCTACATGGTGCATTCAAGGTGAGTCTGGACTAAGACCCTGTCTCTAAACAAAACAAAACAAAACAAAAAAAACTCAAACAAACAAGTAGATAAAAAACTCAGTTAATCAAATTCTTACTCTTTACTTCCAGGGAAATGCCTCCTCTTTGACATAAATGGGAATATATAATTTACCATATTTTGGGTTTGAGAGCATGGCTCAGTGACAACTCACTTACTTATAATGTGAAGACCCTGAGTTGGATTCCCAGCAATTCAGAAAGAAAGTTTTTTAAGGTCCTTATATTGTTTTTTAAAGTATGGAGATTTGAGTAATCATTAATCTTTTATCCCTTAAAAGGGAAAAGCACTTTCTTTATTTTAAATTTCAGCAAGTCCCCACGGAAATGATATTCTGTCCCTTAAATTGAAAGGGAAGGTTCTAATGGCACACTCAAAAGCTTGCTGTACCACTCAGCTTTACTTACTAACCTCCTTTTTGCATTACCAGCAAATGCAAATTATCCATTTTAAGATGTTTAGTGATTCTTATACACTGCTGCCAACTGAAGTTACTTCAAAAAGCATGTAGAATGCCACAGGGATTATGTCTCAGAACCCCCATCAATACCTAAAACTAGTAAGCATACTGTGTGTGTATGTGTGTGTGTGTGTGTGTGTGTGTGTGTGTGTGTTATTTTTCCTATGCATACAGTAAAGCTTAACTTATTGTCATGGTTTGAATGTGAGTGGTCCCCCACAGGCTCATGTGTTTAAATCTTTGTGGTTTGGGAAGATCATGGCAGCTTTAGGAGGTGGAGCCTTGCTGGAGGTCACAGGGGATGGGCCTTGAGGAGGATTAGTCCCACCCTACTTCTGGGAGAACTCTGCTCTAGCAGTTGGCAGTTTTGTAGCTCTCAGCCCCTATGAAGGACATGACTTAGCCCAGGTCCAGCTTCTGCCAACCAGTCATTGCATATCTCCCCTCTGGAACTCTAAGCTGAATAAATCTCCTTTTTCCCTTAACCTGACTTTGGTGTTCTCTCACAACAATAGAAAAATATAACTAGTATACTTATCAACTAGTCAGAGGAAGAGGCTAACAGAGCCCAAGCACAGTGCTCCGTTGACAACTGTGTGTTAATAAGTGAGTAATGAGCAAGTAGAGTATGCAATGTGGATTCACTGGTCACAGGCCTGGATCATATTTGTGTCAATCAGATGTGCTCTGGCAAGTACAGTTCGATATCCATTATTCCTTTATCTATTTGCTATATGGTGTGAAATGGTAAAAGAAAATGAAAGAATGAGATGAAAAAAAATAAAGAGGATCAAGAACTACAAGAGAAAGATAAGCTAGAATAGAGTTAGCTAACCATAAACATAATCCACAAATGTCTCTTAGTAAAGAACTAAAAGATTAGGAACACCAATACCCCAGCACTTGGGAAGTAGAGGCAGGAGGATCAGGACTTCAAGATTATCCTCAACTACATGATAGTCTGTCTCAGAAAAGTAAATACTATTTTTTTTAAGACCAAGAAACATCTCTACACGATATGACAGATAAGCAAGGCACAATGTGAGTGCTGAAACTGGAAATAACATTTTGAGTTAATATAGCAGGCAGGGTAGAGTCGGTGCTACAACCTTCCCTAGCATATACGAGGCCCTGGGTTCAATCCCTAGTACTGCTTTACAAAAGAATCCAAATCCACACATGGAAGTGCCTGCCTGGGACCACTTGGAAAGTGGAAGCAGTAAAATCAGAAGTTCAAGATCATTCTTGCCTGAATAGCGATTTCAAGGCCACCTTGTGATACAAGAGACTTGAGAGAGAAAGAGAGAGATTACAAATTACATCCTAAACATGTAGCTAAGTTTTGGGGCTGGAGAGGTGGCTCAGGGGTTAAGCCTCTGCCTTGCAGGCAGAAGGTCCTGAGTTCGGATCCTAGACCCCACCTATAGGTATAGACACAGGGCGGAAGTGGGGGCGGCCTGCATTTCTGGTCCTGGTAGGGCACAGCCTGTGAATCCTGGGGCAGAGTAAACAAGGAGGAGGTGGAGGTGGTCCATGGTGGTTCCCGAATTCGTCTGTGGTTCTATACATACACACATGTGCACACACGCATACACGCACAATTGAATAAATAATAAAAAAAAAAAATTTAAAGAACCAAAAATTTAAAAAAAAAAAAAAAGCTAGGTTTTGTTTTTTGGTTTTTTTTAGTTTTTTCCTTTACTCATGCGAATCAAATCCAGGGCCACTCACGGGCTTGGACAATGTTGTATTACTGAGCCCTAACTCCAGCCCTAAATGATTGGTTTTTGTTTGCTTTTGACACAGAGCCTTATTCTGTTCCCCAGGTTGGCCTTAAACTCAGATCCTCCTTTTCAGCTCTCCACGGCTGGAATTATAAGTATAAACTACCACTCCTGTGTAAATGAATAATACCTTATTAAAGAACTACAAATCTAAGCTGAGGATATGGTTCAGTTATGGATTATTCATGAGGCACCTGAGTTCAATCACCCACCCACACACACACACCCCAAAAAAGACTCAAAGTAACAATGTGACTTTGGTCAGAAACATCAAGCTTTGCTTTTTGGAATGTATATGATGGCATGGTTTTGCAATGGTTAAAGAAAATGTTATATAATATAATGTTTGGGAGTTCACTGAACAAAAAGCAAGTACTAAATATTATCCAACTTAAAATTGTCCTCCAGATCGGTTACTAGTTTAAAATGCCCTTAACATTACTATAAATATAATATGTAGGCTGCAAGTCTTGCTATCATGTTAAAAAATATGATGCATATTTTCATTAACCTACTTAATTCTGCTAAGAAGATATTTGGATGGGCTAAGAAATGGCCCAGTAGCAGGTAGAATACTTGCTTAGCTTGCACAACATTCTTGGTTAATTCTCAGCATATCTCTCTTTCTCATCAATAATTTAGAATAATTTTATTTAGAAATAAATTTATTTTAGTACCTGATGTAAAGTACATTTGCATTCCCAGCACTTATGAGGCTGAGGCAGGAGAATTGCAGTATCCAGACCATCCTCTGCTACACAACAAGTTCAAGGTTACTCTGGCTTACATAGCAAGATATCTGTTGCAGTTCACCTGCATGGTTGCTGATAAATGACCATCAAACAGCTTAAAGGAAAAGGGGTTTATTTCCTTATGACAGTCCGGTTACAGTTCGTAATCCAGCTTGACAAGAGAGCACGCACCAATACCAGGGCTGAGGGAACTACCTCATGGCTGAGAGAGGGATGATCCTTACTTGCCAGACCAGCACAAGGATACTGACTCTTTCAACTAGCTTTCTGTATTTTATTCCAGGGCCTAATCCTACCCATCATGGGCTGGGCCTTTCCCATCAGCTAGACAATCTCCTGCAGGTTTGCTCTGAGCTTAACCTAACCACTAATTCTCCACAAATGTGCCCAGAGCTCAAACCTTCAACAAGTCAACACCTGTGCCCAACTATGACAATACCCCACCTTGATGAGGATTATTATTAGATTTTGAGAGTCAATGAAACAGCTGAGCAGATAAAGGTGCATGTTACACTATATATATATATTTAAGACTGTTCACTTTGTGTCACCCGGGCTGGTCTCAAAATGGTGGGTTCAACTGATCTTTCCACTTCAGCCAACAGATTGCAGGTGTGTGCCATAGTATGTGGTTATAAAATGAAGTTTTTAAAGATTTTTACATTTTATTTATTTACTATTATTGTGGAGGTCAGAGAACAACTTCATGGAGTTGATTCTCTCCATCTACCTTTATGCAGGCTCCAAAGATCAAACTCTGGTCGTCAGATTAGCACGGCAAGCCCCTTTACCTTCTGAGCCATTTTGCCAGCCCATAAAACAGTATTTTAAAAAGTTATACAATTTTCATATTGAGTTCTCCGATCCAGAAGAATACCAAGAACCTTGCACAGGAAAATAGTCAATATGTGAGAAGATATGTAAAACACTGATTTTAAAAAATGTATTCGTGTGTGTGTTCAGGTGTATGCAGATGTGTATGTGTATAGTTGTGTGCGCGCATGTGTGCATGTGCCTGGGAAACCTCAAGAACAACATCTCCCTCCTTTAAGATAAAGTCTCCCATTAGCCTGTGGCTCACAGATCAGACAAAACTGACTGGTCAAAACAAGCTGCAGGATTCTCTTTTCTCCACATTCACAGCTCTCGGATTACAAATGTGCACTACCACGACTGGCTTTTGTACACGAGTGCTGGGAGCTGAATTCATGCTTGTGATGCAAGCAGTTTGCTAAGTTATCTCCCTAGTCTTTTTCCCTTTTTATTGGAGTGGGAGCTCCATTCTTTTTTTCTTTTTCTTTTTCTTTTTTTTTTTTTTTTTTTTTTTTTGAGTATAGACCAGGCTGCCCCGAACATGTAATCCTCTTGCCTCAACTTCCAAAATGCTCAAGTTACAGGTATGTGACACTGATCCTGGCAGGAACTCGGAAGTGATAGGGTGAAGACCACAGTGAGCAAGCTCACTTTGTACCTTAGTTCCAACTGCATGGAAAAACTAAGGTGTAAAGGGTCACTTGAACTCAGGAATTCAGGGAACAGACTGGGAAACATACAAAGACATACTTTAAAAAAAAAAAGTAAACTATGAATGCTACAATCTTACTGTGTGTGACCCTGGGCAGTTTGCATAGCCTCCCCTTATGTATGTCTTTGACCACAGGAAAGATAAGATCCACTCAAAAGAGTGAGGAAGACTCCTGACTGGGTCAGGGTGACTAAGAAGGCCCAACCCAGGGCTTTCCAAGACTGGACAGAGGATTCAGGGTCTTCCTCTCCCCATCCCCCAAATCTTGATCTCACTTGGTAGGGGATCAAAGATCTCCCCCCCTACCCCCAAGTGCTTCTTGCTGGCTGATCTTCCTTCTCTTGGCAGTTAGGAGAGTGAACCAAGATGATGAGCAAGACAGTAGTCTGTAAACCATAAAATATGACGGAAGAGCTGAGATTTTACTTGCATTTATTTCCCTTCTGTCATGTACTTGCCCTCTCTCGTTCAGAAAAAAACAAGCACTCTAGACCATGGTTTGTGAATTCAAATGAGCAAATGAGCCCAGCCTGCAGGTCAGAGAGTAGAAAATGTCAGATTTGAGACCTGCTTTGCCAGAGACATAAGTCCAACAAACACTTTACATAAAAGCCAGGTACTGTGTGGCACTACAGTCCCAGCACTAGGAAGTCTGAGGCAGGAGGATTGATGGCTTTAAGGCTAGCCTGGACTATGTCTCCAGAATGTCTCAAAACACACAAAAAGGAAAACTTTGTTCTTTTTTAGCTCTGTTTAAAGAAAAACATCAAAGTCCAGGGAGATAGCTCAGTGGTCAAAGCCTTTACCTCACAAACCAAAGAACTTGAGTTCGGATCCCCAGGTCCCATGTAAAAATTCCTGGCAAGTGTGTCGACCCACCTGTAATTCTGGTCCTAGAAGGTAAAGCCTAAGAATCCCCAGAGCAAGACGACCAGCTACACTACTCCCAATGGTGTGCTCTGCACTAAGAGACCCAGACCCACAGCAGTCAAGTAGAAGACAAATTGAGGATGAATCCCAATAATACCCTTGGGGCCCCCACAGGTGTGTGCACCCACCCAACATGCGCGTGCACACACACACACACACACCATACACACATACAGGAACGGAAAACACTGAAAACAAGATGGTAAGGAGAACGGCTTCTGAAGAATTGAGCTCAACTCTGTAAATGGGGCAGCTGCTGCTCAGACCCCACCCCTTGTGGTTTTATGGAAACATCAATTTAGCAAATCTTCAACCTTTTTTTTTTCTTTGACATGGCGTCGTATTAATAGCTAGCATAGCTATTCACTATGTAGCTGAGAATGACCTTGAATTCCTGATCCTTCAGGTACTGACATTATAGGTATATGCTACCATGCCCAGGGTACACAGTGCCAGGATGGAACCCAGGACTTCCTGCATGCCAGGTAAGCACTCTGCTAACGGCTAAACCCCCAGTAAAACACACACACACACACACACACACACACACACACACATACTTCTTTTTCTTTTTGTCTCTCTCTTCTTTCTTCCTCTTCCTTCCTTCCTTCCTTCCTTCCTTCCTTCCGTCCTTCCTTCCTTCCTAAAGCAGGATCTCACCCTGTAGCTCTCTCAGCATTATCTTCTGGCCTCCCAAGTGCCACATATACCTAGCACTATAGTGGCTAGGTATAGGCCACTATACCTAGCTGTAACTTTGGGGTTTTCAAGAAAAGCTAAAAACTTGGGGTGTGTGTGTGTAGAGGGGTGATGTTTAAATCTACATCACTAATTTATCATTTATTTATGTTTAGCTGGGATCTTATATAGCCCAGGCTAGCCTCAAATTCCTGCTCATCCTGCCTTTTCCTGTCAAATGCTAGGATAAAGGCATGCACCTGCAGGCCTGGCTCTTGTCCAGTAATTTATAACTTTTGAAAACTCAGCAGGCTCAATTCAGATAGGACTATCAGCTCTGACCTCTGCATTAAAGAGGCAGTGGGTCAAACAGGGTTCTGTTCAACTTCAATTCTCACAATTCTGAGCAAATAAACTGTCTTTGCTTGCCACAAGCCCTTCCAGTGGGGCTTCTCACTTCAGCCCTGTAGGGGCACTTAAGGCCTGGGGCAATAGGGAGCTTGGTGTCTAGTAAAGGCCTAAACAATTGTCTCCAGTCCCCGCAACCAGCTCCTGCTAGAAATTCAGTGGCATCTTGGAGGACTCCAAGGTTCAAGTCCCTTGGCCATCTAGGACTTCAGGCAATGTCTACACCTTCCCCCTCTGTTGTCACTTTTAAGACCACCCCCCACACTCCTGGAATATTTCTGGATAATGTTGGAAGCTCACAGGTGGGTCCAGGTCTCCTTGGTCAAGGATCAGGGACACAGGCGACTGGCTGGTTTCCTGACCCTTCCCGCCTCTAGCTCCTGGCCGATGGACCCACTGATGCTTCACCACGGCCGACTTCTGGCCAAAGCATCTCCCGCACTGCGGACAAGGAAAGGGGCGCTCGCCGCTGTGCGTCCGCCTATGGGCTGCCATTTCCGAGCTCTGGCGGAAGCCGCGCCCGCAGTCGGGACACAAGTAAGGCTTCTCACCCTTGTGGATGCGCACGTGGCGCCGGAGATCTGAGGTGTGGGCAAAGGCTCTGCCGCACTCCGTGCAAGGGTAGGGGGTCATGCCACTGTGCACCCGCTGGTGCTGACGGAGGGCAGAGCTCTGTCTGAAGCAGCGGCCACAGTCAGCACAACTGTAAGGCTTCTCGCCAGTGTGGACTCGCAGATGGGTGGTGAGGGCAGAACGCTGCGTGAAGGCCCGGCCACAGTCGGGACAACGATGGGGCCGTTCCCCGCGATGAATGGCCCGGTGCTTGCTCAAAGAAGAAGCCCAGCTGAAGTGCTTGCCACAGTCAGGGCAACGGAAGGGCTTTTCGCCCGTGTGGGTGTAGAGATGTTCCAAGAGTGTGGATCGCCAGGCAAAGCTCTTCCCGCACACAGAGCAGCCGTGACGCTGGTCACTTCCAGGGACAGATCGGTGGGCACGGAGAGGGGGTCGATCTTGGTGTGGGGCTTTGGGCAAGGGCTCCAAGCTGTAAAGGAGTTCTGAGGATGAGGCCACAGCATCTTTCTGCCCAGTTCGTGTAGAAAGTGGTCTCTGTAGTGCTTCCCTTGGTCTTTTCCTATCCTTGCTTCTGGGATCTGCTGGGAGATAATCAAAGAGCCTGAGCCCCGATTCCCACACTCCCACGTGAAAATAGATGAGGCACTTGAGTGGGAGGTGCCAACACCATGCATGACTATTGCAGGTGGAGGACTCTATATGGAAAGGCATCTAAGTGCTCAGCATCCGCAAACCCAAAACCCGGCAGGAAGAACCGAAGGAAGCCAGACTCCAGAAGGGAAAGAGGATTCACGGGGATGGCTCGGGGTTGCGATCGACATAGTTTAGGGACCAACAAGGTGTGAGGGAGTGAGAGGAGTGAAGAGTCAGGTGAGCTCTGATCCAGGTAGGACTCAGGTCACAATCGCCCCCTTCTCTAGGCTGAATCCCAGGGCCGAGCATAATGGCCTCTTCTGGGAAAGCAATTCAGGGAAGAACTGCTGGGCAGATTAGTGGAACTGCCAGAAGACCACAGAGAGCTGGCCCCAGACAGGTTCCCCAAAACCTGAGAACTCACGACCTCACCTGTGTCAGGTTGTAGAAGACATCTGTCCACCTCTGGATCTTGGGCATCCGGACCCCACAGCTCAGCCTCTTCCTCTAGCCAGGAGATGAGCGCTGGTTTGGCGCCACTTTCTCCTGGGGGGGGGAAAGAAACCAAACCCCACGTTGTGGGGAGGCCGACTCACGAGATTCCGACTGCCCATATCCTGGGCCTCCCGCTCCACGCGCAGGACCCGCTGTGCCGTGGGCGACATGAACCCACGCGCAGGCAGGGCTCTCACCGAGAGCTCCCAGGTGACCGTAGGTCTCACGCATCACATCCCGGTACAGGGCTCTCTGCGCAGGTCGCAGACATCCCCACTCCTCACGGGAGAAGTACACGGCCACGTCCGCGAAGCACACGGCCTGGGGCGGCGCCATGGGAACCACCAGCCCCGGCGACAGGCCGGCCACCTCCCCCTGCCGGACCGCGCGCTGGCTCCGCCGAGCCTTCAGCACTCCAGAACGCCTCCACCTGGCCCCGGGGGCATAGGGGGATCCGAGGAGCAGGCACTAGAGCCGAGGAGGGTCTGCAGCCAGCCTCGCGAGGGCTCACTTAAAATAGACATAAGTTGAACGCTGCATGCAGCGGGTTCACATCAGGACCAGATGATGCCTTTATAAAAATGGTGGCATCGGAGGCTCGTGAACTTTGCTCCCTCGTAGTCATGCCGAGGGTGACGTCATCCCAGTGTTTTTGGTCATTGTCTTGTAGCCCTGATCTAAAATGGCCACAACGGCTACATGTGCCAGTCTCAGAAACCTGTTCCACGCGGACGTGCCAAGTGGGTGGAGTCTTCTCTTGTGCGCTCGGGAGGCGGAGCTGCACATCCTCCCCTCTCCGGCCTACAGGCATGGAAGATACCCAATTGGTCTAAATGTCCCAATGGGTGGGCTGTAACCTGACTCCACACAGCTGTTGCCTGGTGCTCCAGTTGCGCGAGCTTCTACCAGGACTGGACTTTCATCAACCAGACCAGCCCTTTGTTGGCATGATGCTCGAAATAGATGCACAGCGGCTCATGAATAACCTTCCCACACTGCACAGCAGCCAATCTGGACTGCTCTCCTTTATTCACGTGGTGGAATCACATGCCAGGAAGCTGCACACAAAGAGCTCACTCTAAAAGAACAAGTGTCCAACCGGGAGACACCTGCAATCCATTGCCCTGTACAGTAGAGCGTTCGTTCGTTTCTCCCCAGCCTGCAGCTCGCTTGCGGTGTATTCAATATACGATTCTTCTTATTCTGGTGGAAACGGTGAATTCTTTCACAGCCCGCTCCACTCTGTGGTTCATCACTTTCCTGTCCCCACCCTCCAAACACAAAGCTAAACAGTGGCTTGTTCCCTCAAAAAGACGGTGTCAGTGGTGACACAGGAAGATCCCAAAAGTCTCCAAAACACCAGGACACATGTCTTTTTCTCTGGAAGCTTGTTTGAGAGTGAGGGCTGAGAAGACATAAGGACACTCTTTCATTAAGGTTCGCCCTTCTTCCCCCTGCTGAATGCCCCTCCCCCAACTGAAGTCTGACGACAACGACAACAACAAAAAACACAGATCAGGAGCCTGCCCCTCATGGCACTCCAGGTCTGGAGTCCCTGAGTTCCTTTCTAGCTCCTTGCCTCTCATGGATTCCATGCCCGGAGTCCATGAGTTTCTCCAGGGCATCTGTCCCTCACAGCACTTCCTGTCTGGAGCTGGTGAGTTCCGTTCTTTCTCTCCTCTAATAAACTCTACCTTAATCCTCAAAAAAAAAAAAAAAAAAAAAACCACACACAGAATAGCCTAGTGTTACCTGTGGGGTCCGTTCCACAAGCACCTCAGATTTTCCAATGGTGGGGGCCAATAAAAAAACCTGTTAGTAAGATGCCTGCTTGCAAGCCTGGCAACCTGAGTTCAGTTACCAGAAGCCCACATGGTGGAATGACAGAGGTGACTTCTGAAAATTGTTCTCTGACTTCCATCTGTGTGCAATGACTTGCCTCCACATGCCTCCATTCTCCCTCTTTCTCTCTCTCTCTCTCTCTCTCTCTCTCTCTCTCTCCCTTTCAAATAAATAGATAACACATTATATGTATATAAAGATTCTCTACAGCTCAAACTGAATTGCTAGGTTTTGTAGCATAACTCAGAATGCTTATTTAGCATTTGGGTGGCTCTGGATCTATACCACAGGAGCACAAAAATAACAAAACCAGTAAAAGAAATCTGAATTTCTCATTTTCTTTCCCTGGTCTTTATCTCAACAAGTGTGAACGCCTAACCTATACCCTCCACCTCACTCCTGATTATTGACAGTCAATCAAATATGCACTATCCTAGGGAGATTTGATCATTTTCTTTGGCCAGGCAAATCAAAGACAACATTTCACACATCGCTTCAGTTTGTCTGATGTCTAGACAACCTTCGATCTCTTTGTCTCCTTTCAAAGACCTCCCTGAGATTTCAGCCTGACACTACAGCTGGTAGATGCTGTTCCCTACACCCAAGGATGCAACAAACACAGAGGTGATCATAGCAGTGGAGAGAGGAGACAAAAAGCTTGGGAGGGGGTCTGGGGAGATGACACAGAGGTTAAATAAAGCCTTTGTCTTACAAGCAAAAGATCCCATAAAAAATGCAAGACAGGGGCTGGAGAGGTGGCTCAGGGGTTAAGCCTCTGCCTTGCAGGCAGAAGGACCTGAGTTCGGACCTCATGTGCCTGTTTCTATACATGCCTGCACATACATGTACACCCTTCCACATTCAAAATGCACACACATGTGAGCAAAAAAGAAAGAAAGAAAGAAGAAAAAATTGGGGCTTTGCCAAAAGAAAAAGGGTTGCTGGAGGAAATGGAAAAGATGGAAAGATGAAGACATACAGTTGTCCAGTGGGTCTAGACTGACCTCAGTTTTGGCTCCCCCAACCTCTCTGGTCTGTGAAAGGCAAGAAAACATTGAAAACTGCCTTAAAGGAAATGGCAGCCCAGGCCTGGATGGCAGAGGCAGAAGGATCAGAAATTCAAGTTCATTTTTGTTTACATATAGAATTTAAGGTCAGCCGGGGCTGGAGAGGTGGCTCAGGGTTAAGCCTCCGCCTTGAAGGCAGAAGGTCCTGAGTTCGGATCCCAGATCCCACGTATAGACGCCAGGCAGAAGCGGGGGCGGCCTGCGCTTCTGGTCCTGGTAGGGCGGAGCCTGTGAATCCCAGGGCAGAAGGAGGTGGAGGCGTCCATGGTGGTTCGCGAATTCGTCCATGGTTCTACACACACACACACACACACACACACACACACACACACACACTCGCGCACACGCACATACACACGCACATGCGCACAGTTGAATAAATAATAATAATAATAATAAATTTTTTTAAAAATTAAAAAAAAAGAATTTAAGGTCAGCCTAGTTACAAGAGACCCTGTCTCAACACAGCAAAAAAAGGAAATGGGCTTTTTCACCTCTCAGGGTGTACCCTGACAGCGAACTCCCAATGCTCACAGGACCTAAAGAACCCTGGGTAATACTAGAAGGGTCTCTGGAGTCTGGATCCTCTGGAGGAAGAATTGGGAATAGCGTCCATCTCTTCTGAGATTGGGCAGTGGGCACGCTGGTGGACCTCTAACGGAAGGACTGCCTATAGCAGTGACAGGCAGAGAAGCACTTGCCTGTTGGTTCCCATGGGTAGCACCAGAATATGTCCTGTGACAGAAACAAGAAATGCAGGCAGAGAGTCTCCCTCTCTCTCTCTCACTGGCCCAAACTGAAGGTTTTAGCAAAGTGTAAATACACTTAAAACAGACTTTGGGATGATGGGTTTGTAGGCTAGGTCTAAAAATAATCTTGGCTCAAAGTCCAGACATCAGAATTGGTGTCTTTGACACCAGGGTCTCATGACAATTCCCAGACTCCATGCTGGCCACTTCTAAATGTATCATGAGAGTGCCCCTGGGAAACAGCAGATTCAAGATTTATGTCTGAATTAGGTGTGGCGATACATACATGTGATCATACTACTCAGGCCGTGACAGGAAGACAGCTCAAAAAACACCAACGGAGGAGGAGTTCTTGACCAGATGGTTCAGTGGGTAAGGTGTCTGTTCACAAACCTGACCATCTCAGTTCTGTACCCAGAAGTCCAAATTGTAGAAGGAGAGAACTGGCTTCTGAAAGCCCTCTACACATGCACCTGACATGCCTGTGCGCACTCTCTCGAATATAAATAACTAAATGACTAACTGGACTACAGAGCAAGCCCGAGTTTGAGGAAGGAGAGAATCGACTCCACAAATGTATTCTCTGACTTCCACTCATGCAAATAAATAACAATAATAATAATAAATAACAATAATGATGATGATAATAATAATTAGAAAGAAAGAAGGAATCCTTACATGTGTGAATTTGTAACTATTTGTAGATGCCAATGGACAAAGACCAGACACTGTTTAAAACCAGCACTCAGAGAGCTTATAATATGAGAAGACAATGGATTAATTTCTTAAAAATCTGTCTTCCACCTCATATCTAACAGGAAGTTTACATGGGGAGAAGGTAGGCAGAGAACAGGTCCATCATACTGGTCTTGCCTCTTTGGTCAGTCATGTTTTGTTTTGTTTTTAAAATATTTATTTTTGAGAGAGCAAGAGAAAGCAAAAGAGAGGGGGGGGGAAACACCCATAAATACTGCCACGTGGAAGTCAAAGGACAATTTCCGGAAGTCGTTTCTGTCCTTTCACCATGCGGGCTTCTGGGGCTAGAACTTAGGTTGCCTGGTTTGCCAGCAGGCACCACCTCGTCCACTGAGCCCTCTCACTGGCCCCACAGCCATGTTTTGTGAAACTTCTAATTACTCTTTCACATTACTCCTTACATCCTTCCTTCTTTTTAGGCCATCTCAGTTCAGCACATCTTGAAACACTGAGTTAAGTGATTCTCTGCTGGTATCAACCTCCAGGGGCATCTGAGCTGCGAGGGGCTTAACAAATCAACCATTAGCAGGGTATAAACACTAAACCAGTAATAACGTGAACATACTGATTCCTTTTTACAATAAGAAATGGCCCCTATCAGATTGGCCCTGACAAGCTGGCACTGCCAGCTGTATCAAACATTGAGAGAGGAAGCTCCCAGGAGGAAAAAAACACAGCCCTTTACTCCTACGTGGTATCCTAGGCCATCCTTCTTCGTCTGTTGCCTTCAGACTCCAAAGTTTAGCCTTGGTAGAGTCTGTAAGTTGCCCATGGGAAGTAAAACTTTCCACAAGGAGTGGGAGACTGTGATCCCTAATCACAGCCTGGAGACCTTCAGACCTCTTGGAGAACAACCCTAGCCAGAGATCTTCAGTTGCCCCAGGACTGGTCTGCCGGCAACTACATTCACCAGAGTGAAATGGGGCTGAAGGAGGCAAGTTCCTCTAACTCCAGTATTAGGTGGAAACTCAGGCTGGGGCTCGAGGGAACAAAGGTTCATGACAAGACAGGGTAAGCATATATACAAGAAGTTCCAGTGGTTGTTAGAAAAGGTGCGAAGAAAGAGAGGGAACACAGACCAGGGTTTCAACCATGAGGATTGAACCTTTTTTTTTATTCGTGTGTGTGTGTGTGTGTGTGTGTGTGTGTGTGTGTGTGTGTGTGTGTGTGTAACCACGGTCGAATTTGGGAACCACCATGGACGCCTCCACCTCCTCCCTGTTTACTCTGCCTCGGGATTCACAGGCTCCGCCCACCAGGACCAGAAGCGCAGGCCGCCCCTGCTTCTGCCCGGTGTCTATACCTGGGGTCTAGGCAGAGGCTTAACCCCGGAGCCACCTCTCCAGCCCCTGAACCGGTGTTTTTGTTTGTTTTTTTTTATTCAGCAAGAGCAACAACAAAAAAGCAACAACCTTTCTATGGGATAGAATTGTTGCTGCTTGGGACTGGGCATATGGGAGTTTTAAGGGCTCAACATGTTGGGGAAATGGATTTTGTGGCTTGATTGTTATGGTTTGATTGTCTGCTTGTTTTGCCAATTTCCACAAAATGACTAACATTTGTCCAATGGATCATTTTCGTCTGGTGGGGAAATTCAATAAGGCGATGGTCTCTGGTTTCTTGTTCTTGGTCTCTGGTCCATTGATGGTCTTTAAAAGTAAATTTGGAGGGCCAAAGAGATGGCCCCGTGGGCAAAGGCACTTGCCAAGTCTGACAAAGACAGCAACCTGAGTTCCGTCCCCAAAACCCAGTTAGTGGAAGGAGAGAATTATACAGACATACACAGACACTTGATAAATGAATAAATGTTAAAAATAATAAAAACAAATTTTGGACACACTCATTTCTTTCACGAGCAACTACTTTGTTAGTTTGTGGAAGGATATTCAGAGACAGCTTTTCTCCTGTCAAGAACACCAGTAAGGATGGAGACACAACTCGGTGCTGCTCCATCTAAGAGGCCTGGGGAGTTCCTTAATGTGTTAGGGACCTCCACTCAGATAAACCACTCTTCGGGTAAGGCACCCGATCACAAATGTAGCAACCTGTGTTTGCTCCGTGGAAGGAGAGAGTTGAAAGTGGTCTTCTGATCTCCATCTGTGTTGTGCAGTTGTGTGCGCTCTTGCTCTCTCAAATAAAACATGAAAAAGACATACTTCTTCTCAAAAGGACAGTCACTGAACAAAAATGTCTAAGCAGTGACGTATGTGCTTTTTTGGTGGCTGTCAATTTATAGTTCAAAGAGTTGCCAAGAAAACTTTTTTTCTTTTCTCTTTTTAATAAATTAGGTTATAGGATGGTTCTAGAGGTATCTTGGCTAGGATTATAATACCATAAAGTCAAATCTGCAGCTACCAGGATTGCACAAAGAGGTCAGGAGTGTCTTTTTGCTGTAAAAGATGTTCCGGGTGAGATTCCTATAATTTATAGGTTTACAGCTAAGAAGGGAGAAAGGCCTTAATCAAATGTTAATTAATTCTCTTTTCTCTTCCCATGTCCCTACCCCCCAATTTCCCCATCTTTTGATCCTGCCTTGCCACCCTATACTTTAGAACAGCTTCTAAAAAAAGCTCTATGATAGTAGTCTCTTGACGATGTTTAACTAAAGACACCGGTCTGAATACTACTGAATGTCTGAGAGTCTGGAATCTTATAATCAAGAGAAGTCTGAAACCCAAGCATTGCCCGAGTGTAACAAACACACTTGGAGAGAGACAGAGTAAAAATGAGTTTATAAAATAGGAACCAAGTCTCACTGGGAAGAACAGTCTTTCCTTGACTGCACTTTTATACACAATGCAAACAAAGCCCCCACTAAGCCCACCTTCCTCCCTGCTGGCTTATCTTCCTAACCTTTTCACTGGGCTCTGTAAGTTGCAAGGAGAAACAGTCAGTGGTTCTTTCTCTTCACATCGCCTATCACTCGGGTTTTTCACTTGCAAAATTAGTGCGCTAACAGAGACACGGGAGGTCAGACCCTGAAAGGAAATTTCAAAGAAAAAAAAGGGGGGGGAGTCTCTGCCCTACAAATCTTTTCAAAGAATTTGCAGAAGAACAAGGAGCAGATATCTCTAAGAGCCTGAATCACTCTCCAAGCACTGGATTCTTTGATGCCCATTGCCTCATAATACCCCTGAGACTGGGCTGGAAGGTGTCCGCTCCCAAACCTGGTGGCCTGAGTTGAGTTCCTAGAAGAACGGAACTGACTTTAAAAAAGTTGTCCTCTGACCTCCTCCACCTGAGCAACACAGCCGCCTGTGTCCATTCTCTCTCTCTCTCTCTCTCTCCTAAATAAATAAAACGAATGGAAAAAAATTCCTGAGGCTTTCCCACTTCAAGCTTTTCTGTGAGACAGGTTTCTACCCTTTGTTCCCAGGCCTAGACTTGAATAAAACTATTTCCTCCACCATACTCAAACTCCTCCCCCCCATTTGTTTTGGGGGAGATGGTGGGGAAAAAGACCTCCAGCCCAAATAACACAAGGTCTGACAGCCCCTTGGTGCTTCCAAGTCTTCAAAGTCCTAAAATGGAGTTTTTCCCTCCGCTTGGCTCTGCCTGCTCCAGGTGGAGTTCAGAGGAAAGCAGTGCGAACGCTTTGCCTGTGCTGACCCCTGCTGACCACATGAACTCAAAGCCGGATTTTTAATCTTTGTGTTGAAAAAAATAAGATGAATCACTGGATGACAAGACTCATTCATTTCAAGGCTCAAGTTAAATGTTCTCTGAGGCAGGGGAGGTAGCTCAGGGTAAAGGCGTCTGCCGGCAAGCCTGAAGACCTGGGTTTGATCCCTGGGGCCCACGTGGTGGAAGAAGACAACCAATTTCTGAAAAGCCTTCTGACCTCCACAAGTGGGGCATGGCAAGCTCTCGTGCTCCCGCTCTCTCTCTCTCTCTCTCTCTTTCTCTCCCTCCCTCTCATCTCTTCTGTCCCCCTTTCTCGATTTTTAAATTTTTTTTTTTTATTCAACTGTGTGCATGTGCGTGTGTATGTGTGTGTGTGTGTGCGCGCGCGCGCGCGTCTGTGTGTGTGTCTGTGTATGTGTAGAACCACGGACGAATTCGCGAACCACCATGGACGCCTCCACCTCCTTCTGCCCAGGGATTCACAGGCTCCGCCCTACCAGGATCGGAAACGCAGGCCGCCCCCGCTTCCGCCTGGCGTCTATACGTGGGATCTGGGATCCGAACTCAGGACCTTCTGCCTGCAAGGCGGAGGCTTAACCCCTGAGCCACCTTTCCAGCCCCCTTTCTCAATTTTTAAAAAACTCTCTTCAATGTGGTTTCCTAAGTTCCAAGCTCTCAAAATAAAACAGTGACTGATTATATATAGCAGTTGTCCTTGGTTTGGTGATACAACAAAAGAAATTATAGTATTAATTGATGACTTGCTGTGTGCTAGACTGTCTTAGGTGCTCTTTTTTATATTTTTTTTTATTTAAGGGAGGGGGGCACATGTCCCTTGGTGTACATGTGGAAGTTAGAATTTTTTGTTTTCCCACCATGTAGACTCTAGGAATCGAACTTCCGTCACCAGGATAGTACGCAAGTCACCTTTATTTGCTTGAGCCATCTTGCCAGCCCCTAGGTGCTCTTGCCTGTTAACACACTTAAATCCTCTTGCCTGTTAACTCACTTAAATCCTCATCACAGTATTTCTGAAATCTTCTCGATACTGGCAGTCTTGGCTCTAGAGCATATGCCAGGACTCTTCCACTTAGTGAAGGCAACCAGAGAAATGCGGAATTTTAGGGCAGGCTACCAAGACAGAATGACACTAGGGAGCAGTGCCAGAAGGGACCTGGGACATCAGAGATGCTGCTTCCGGTCACATGCACAATCGACAGTTCATGTAAATGTAAAGAGAAAAACTGAAAATGACAAATGTGTTCAAAAGTAAATAAGAGACTGATAAATGTGTCTCATACCTGCAATGGCAGGGCTGGGTTACATAGTGAGTATAATATATTGTTTGCAAACCTGGAGACCTGAGTTCAATCCCCAGAATGAGTGTGTGTGTGTGTGTGTGTGTGTGTATGTGTGTATACCCCCTCTCAAATATATATATATACTGACTGAGAACTGGGACAGGCAGGAGACCAGTTTGAAGCCACTTTGAGCTACAGTCTGAAGAAAAAGAAATGTAATTAAGACTTGAGGTAGCAGAAACAATAAGGTAAGATGACAGTGTAAGTGAATGTCATAGATAGGCACAGATGTCAACTTGACAGTTGATGGTTTGAGCTCTGGGCACATTTGTAGAGAATTAGTGGTTGAATTAAGCCCAGAGCAAGCCTGCAGGAGATTGTCTAGCTGATAGGGAAGGCTGAGCCTATGGTGAGTGGGACTAGGCCCTGAACAGATGCATAAAATACTGAGAGCCGGTTGAGGAAGTCGGCATCCTTGCGTACACTTGGCCAGGCATGCTGATCTGGTAAGTAAGGATTGTCCCTCTCTCAACTGTTGTGTAGAGATGGTGTGACCAGTTCCCTCGGCCCTGGTGTTGATGCATGTTCTCCCGTCAAGCTGAACTAAGACTGTAACCAGTAATCATAAGAGAAAATAAATCCCTTGTTCCCTTAAACCATTCGATGGTGATTTACTAGCAACCATGCAGGCGAACTGCAAGAGCGAACCAGAGAGATATCAACAATTACGTAAGGCATCTGCTTGGAGACCTGAGTCCAATTTCTGGAAAATCACCTGGGGAACGAGGAGAAATGACTTTTGACGGTTGTCACCTGGCCTCCACCCATGTGCCATGGCTGCATGTGCACATTCTCTCCTCAGCTCCCTCGCTCTCTCAAATAAGCAAATAAATAAAACTAAAGGGGGGGGGCAGGGACATAATTCAGGAGTTAGACTTTGCCTCACAAGCAAAAGAATCTGGGTTCGGACCCCAGGCCTTATTTAAAAATGTGGGGTGAACATATGGCGGTGGCCTGTAATTTCAATCTTTGGAAGGCAGCACCTGGGACCCCAGAGCAAAGAACAAAGGAGGTAGAGCAATCCAGGATGATTCCTGATGTCACTCTTGGGCCACCATAGGCACACACATTCAAGTGCCCTCTTGTACACACACACACACACATACACACACTAAAAATAAAAAAGAAAGATCTTCCCTATTCCTTTAAAAGGGGGTGGGGACGAAAGAGAGACAATAGGAAAGATGGACAGATTGGCAAGGGCGGATCTGAAGCCTTCAGAGAAATCTCTCCAAAGCCTCAGAATTAGCAGAATCCCCAGAACAAAGGAAGACTTTGACTTTTATAGCTTTTCTAGCATGTCATGGGAAGTTTCACATCACGGGGCATGGTCTGGAGTACGTGCCAGAAGTCAAGAGTTGTCGGGAAGGTACTGATCAAGACCGATGATAATTTAAAGTCTCCTCCATCCTGGACAATGGGGAGGGAGGTTTGCTCACAGCTGCAAAGGAGGGAGGATGGGAACAGTGAGAGAAAAAGAAAGAGGCTGGGAGGGGCAATTTCTAGAAGAGGAAAGGAGAGGAGACGATGTGTGATGTGAGAGGTTCTAGGCCTGTCTCTGCTACTAACTCAACTCTGACCTTCTGTTCTGCCCCGGAAAAGGGGAGGAGCAAGTGTTCTTGACCATGTTCCCCCACCCCCAACCCCCAACCCCGCCCCAGGAAGGAAGGAGGAAGGGAGAGGAGAGGGAGGGGAGAGGGAGGAAGGGAGGAAAGAAGGAAGGAAAGAAGAGAAGGGGAGGGAGGGAGGGAAGAGGAAAAAGAAAGTAAGGAAGGGAGGAAAAAAGGAAGGAAGGAAGTCAGAGAGCGGGTGAGCTGGCTCGGTGGATAAAGTATGGATCCCTAGAACCCTCATAAAAAGCTGGGCGAGGTGTCGCAGCTGCCTGGCACCCAGCACCCAGAAGGCAGAGACCAGGGATCGCCAGGGCAAGCTGGCGAACTTGACTAGCCAGTGAGTGAGCTCTGGGCCGAACCTCAATAAGAAAACAGAGAGCAATAGAAGGAGACTCCCAACCTTAACGTCAAGCTTCCACATGCACACACATGAACATATGCACCTGAACACGCTCGCGAATACACATACACACACACACTCCACATACATGTGTTTAAAAAAATGAAAAAAAGGAGAGAAGGGGGGAAGGAGGGACAGAAAAGGCTTCCTTCTTCCCCAGGGCTACCCCTGGATCTAGACCTTCCTTTTCCCCAACTTGGCCCAAATCTGAAATCATTACTCAGGTTCGTCTGGCTCTCTGGGGCCTGTAGGGGAACAGAGCAGGCCCGGCCAGTTCACCTTGCTCAGCCTTCAGCACGCATGCGCTCTCCGCTTGCGCTCTCCCCATCTGCAGCCAGGATGGAAAGGCTTCTCCATGCAGATCGCATTGCCTCAGTGCTGTTTCCATGAAGTACACACCGGAGTTGACATCACAGAGAGCAAACAGAACAGAGGGCTGGGGTTATGGGCAGAGGGGTGGTTGCTAGCAGAGCAAGAAATGTGGGTTGATTTGGGGGGGATATGGAATTTCAGTTGTGAAAGACGAAAAAGTTCTGGGGCCTGGTGGTGGTGATGGTCGTATAGTGAGTGTAGGGCCATGCACTCATGGTGATGCTCTATCAGCAAATACACAGGGGCCTCTGGGCTATATTGCCTAGTAACACTGCGCTCACTCCATGATAATGTCCTTGATATTCTCACATCAGTGGAATTTTCCTAAGGAATCATCTGGAACATACTCCTGTATGTATCAAGGTATGATTGTACTTCATTTCACACTTAAAAAGTTTAATATCCCCAGCACCAGCGCATAAAGTTTACATTGCACATTTCTCTCTCTCTCTCTCTCCACACACACACACACAGAGTTTTAAATTGCCCATATTCTATTTCATATTTTCTCAATATGCCCTTCAAATATTGTCATTAGCACAAAAAGTATTAGCCATGATTTGGTAGTGCTAATTCTGTGGTGCGCGCACGCGCACCTCCATGGATTCCCAATATATTTAGAATTAAATGCAAACATGACATACTGGCCAGCAAGAGGTTTTGTGAGGTGCGCCGTCCCATGCCTAGTCCATCCACTAGTTCCAGAAAGGTGACCTTTCTGCACTTTACCAGAACTCAACTCTGACTCATAGGATCCCACCCATTCCCCCAACTCCCCTCCCTCCCCCTCCCCCCTCCGGTGTGTGTGTGGGGGTGTGGGGGTGGGGGGTGTGGGGGTGGGTGTGTTGCCAGGGACTTGGGCATGCTAGGCATGTGCTCTACTATTGAGCTAGATTGGATCTCAGCTCCAATGTCTGTACATTTTCTTTCCTTTTTTTAAGTATTTAATAAAAATAAATTATTGATGGATAACAATGACCACAGAATTAGCACTACCAAATCATGGCTAATACTTTTTGTGCTAATGACAATATTTGAAGGGCATATTGAGAAAATATGAAATAGAATATGGGCAATTGAAAACTGTTTTACCCAACCTTTTTCCCCCACTACGTCCTGTTCATCTTACATTTTCTAAGGTATACCATGTTGACTATAAATTCACTTACTCAACAGATGCTTACTGAATACTTATCGTGTCATATACACTGTCCTATTAAAATTTTGGCTTTTTTTTCCCCCAACCTGGACCCAACAGAAAGACTCCTGCAAAGAACGGTGGCCAGAAGCAGGAGGGCCGTCCTGCCTGGACAAGGTGGTGATCCTAAGATAACCCATCAGCATTTGCACATCCACGGGGTGATTTCAGGAAGTGTGTCCTTGGGGCACTTCAAGAAATCTGGAAATCTGCTATGAAGGAGATGGGAACTCCAGATGTTCGAAGTGATGATACATGCTCAACAAAGAAATAAGGAATGTTCGCTCCTGTTATTGTTCAGAAAACACAAAGAGGATGAGAATCACCAAACTTTGTTAAATTAAAAAATCTACAGTCACTGTGGATGAGAACTGCTGAGTGTCCAATAAGGTTGTAAGAGTATCTGCAAAGAAAATTTTTTCAAACTTTCCAGCGGCCCTTTAAAGTGCTTATATTGTTAATCTTCCTTTCACCAATAGGGAACTGAGACTCAAGGCCAGCAGAGCCCGGGGTGAACTGCACAGACCAGCTGAACCACATTCATCAGTACTTCTCTTGACAGTTAGTCAAGGTCAGACCATACCTTCCCCTGGGCTAACTCTAGGCCCCAGACCCCCTTAGCCCTGAAGCCCATAAGCAGGGAGTGGATGCTTTTTGAGCTGATGGAAAGGTTTCAGATGGACATGAAGCAACACTGAGAGAAATCTAGCTTCTCTCTCTTTCTCTCTTGCTGGGGATCAAACCAAGGATCTTGTATATGAGCCACAACCTCAGCTCCCCTCCCTTTTTCAACCTAGACAGGGTCGTTCTAAGTAGCCCAGGCTGTCATTGAACTACAGATAATTCTGCCTCAAACTCCTAAATTTTGGAACCATAGGCATGAGACAACATACCCAACCTTTTTTTGTTTGTTTGTTTGTTTGTTTTTTGGAGACAGGTTCTCAAGTAGCACAGGCTGACCTCTAATTTACTGCCAGCAGAGCATGACCTTAAATTTCTAATCCTCTTTCCTCAGCCTCTTGAGTGTCGGCCCCACCACACTGGATTCTGCTGCGCAGGGATGGAACCCACAGGGTGGCCTTCAGGCGCGCTAGGCAAGCGTTCTACCAACCAAGCTTTTTCCAACTCCAATTCTTTTGGTTCATTCATATATCTGTATATGAATGACTGGGAAAGGGAAAGAGTGTCAAGTTTAATCTGCTCGAATCTTTACAGGCACTTGTTACAAGTTCAGAAATGAAGGATCCTTGGGGGAAGTCCAGGAGATGGATTTCAATTCCCAAGTCCCCGACTCAGGATCCGCGCTAGAGGCTCGATCCGTTCCTGTGCCAAGGTCAGGCTCAGCTCCAGCCTGCCGCAGCTACTCAGCTCACCCGCACTCCTCAAAGATGTCGGGGTAGTGGCGAAAGAGCACCGGCGGGTCCCGATCACCTCGGACCGGGGCTCGAGGCACAGCCCGGATCCCAGGCCTGCGCCCACGCCGTCCCCCGGAGCAAGAACGGTGGATCCACTGGTGGGCTTCCACCGCGAACTTCCTCTTGAAGCGCATGCCACATTCCGGGCAGGGGAAGGGCCGTTCACCTGAGTGCATGCGCCGGTGACTGACCAGCAAAGAGGGGTAGGTGAAGCGGCGGCCACAGTCGGCACACACGTGCCGCCGATGACTGGTCTGAGCATCTGCATTGGGCATCTGGACGGCCGCCTGCGCCTCTGTTATCTGGTCCCAGGCAGCTTTCACAGGGGGCTGCGCTCCCACTGAGGAAATGCTTAAGGCCGAAGCAGTCTTGTGTTTAACCAACTCCTCGGGCTGTGCCTGCACACAAGTCTCTCTGGGCCCCTCGGGCCCAGATCCTTCCTCTCCTGGCCCTTCCTTGCGTTTCTGCTGCTTCTTGTTTGTGGTGTCTCCTGGGAAACAGGAATTAAATCACATTTTAAAATATGTTGTTCCATCGGACCCAGTGACACATGGTTGTAACTCGGCACTTGGGGAGGCGTAGGCAGGAGGATTGTTGCAAGTTTGAGACCAGCCTAGACTACATAGTGAGACCCTACCTCGAAAAGCCAAAATAAGTAAAATACATCAATTCTGCATAGACTATCTCAGCCTATATGGTGCTTTTAGTTATGGTAGCGTCAGGAAAGTACTGCCCAGTGAGTGATTTGACACAAATGCTGTAGTGAAGGTAAGCGGTTCTAATTTCCTTCCTCCCCTACCTGTCAAATAGGAAAAATAAGTTTCTTGACTCCACAGGATTATTGGGAAGTTATATTTAGGCTGTATTTCTAGTGCGGGTGCTTGGTAATCACTTAATATATGTTTGAGAAACCGTAGTTGTTGGTGCAATGTCTCTATAGGGATGAGGGTAGGGTACGACTTTTTTCAGATGAAGAACCATATTTGTTTCAAATTTCTTCACTTTAGGAGGGTGAGAGAAGAGTCAAGTTATTTAAATCCAGGCATTTCTCATCTACCACTTTGCCTTGCTTGAGAAATATGAAAGGCAGACCCGAAACCACTTCATACGAGTTGTTCATATTTCAGTTGTTCTTGTGCGAGAATAAGTGACGTTTTTCAACAAGAAATACCTGGCAATCTCAGAGTTCCTTGCCTTGGGCTCCAGATTCACCTACTCTGTCCCAAACATTGTGAGAACTCTGGCCTAGCCGGCTTTCTTTCCTCTAATAGCCAACATCCCGTTGGCTCCTTTTGCAAGAACGCTAGAATGGAGAACCTGCACGTGCACTTTACTAGAGAGGAAAACCTGGGCAAACAGGCGGCAGGAGACCTGGGGCAATCCCTCACCTCTCGGAGGTCCTCCCAGGCTCTCCCCCTCCTCAGGATCCTGGGCGGCGGGGCTCCAAGCCTCACTCTCCTGTTCCATCCAAGAGATGAGGGCTGGTTTGGGGCCCGGGAATCCTGGGAGAGAACAGGGATCACAGTGCTGGCCTGAGAGGCTGGCCTGGGAAGATGGCATCCCCCTGCCAGGGTGAGGGCACCTCCTCAGAACTTAATGCTCAACCTCTTCGGGGGTCTGCGATGCTCTTGCCTGAAGGAAGCATTTGCGGGACGGAGACTCCCGAAGACCCGGGTACCTGAAGCCCAGGGAATGGGAAGTGGCTGATGCTGTTGGTGGAAAAGTGCGGGGTTAGGGCTCACAATCCGCTCGGTCTTTCTACATCCTCTTCCCCTCCCTCACCCCCCCCCCGTGAACCCCAGCGAAGAGTGGGAGTGGGGGGGCTCTGACCCGGGGCCTCACCGAGCGCGCCCAGGTGGCCGTAGATCTCCCGCATCACATCTCGGTACAGGGCCCTCTGCGCGGGCCGCAGACACCCCCACTCCTCCAGGGAGAAGTACACGGCCACGTCCGCGAAGCTCACGCCGTCAGGCTTCCTGCAACCAGGCCAGATCTCCCCGGCTCTGAGCGCCAGGAGCGGGGCCGGGGGTGGTGCCATCAGGGCTCCCAGCCCCCCCGGCAGCTGCCACCTGGTCACCTGGGCCGCCGCCCGCCGGTTCCGGGTCGCAGCGTCGAGGTCCGCGGGGAAGAGCCGCCGGGGCCCTGCCACGCCCAGCCCCGGCCTCCGTCCGCACGCTGCCCGCTGGGGGAACAACAGTAGCAGAGACTGGCTGCCAAGGAGTCAGGGCCTCCGATGGGGACAAATAGTACCCACGGATGCTCGTTCACATCACCGCCGCCTGGACAGACAACCGAGTTAAAGTTGCCCTCAAGAAACATGGCGGCGCCGTGGCTTCACTAGTACCGACTGTGCTTCGGGCGCCATGTCTTGGGCATATCAAATATGGCGCGTGGCGGGCTTCGGTGACCTACGACGTCCCGTTCACTCCTAAATATAACGGAGGAGAGTTTGGTCTGGTTTATGTGTTTTGTTTGATGTTGGGGAAGACGGGGAAGTTCAGAAAAAACAAGCCGAGCAGAAAAACGGAAGGGCCGCAGCTTCACACGCCACCCTTTGCCCCGTATACGCAGTGGCCAGTGATTGGCTGTAGCCGGCAGAAGCTGTGTCTCGATTGGCTCCGGGCTGGCGGGGCGTTTAAAAATCTTCCAGGGACCTGGACGTCTTGGAGATTGCAAACTTGCACTGTGTCCCAGTGTGTCTCGGGCCCACTCGGCGTGGAATCTGGAGCTCGGAGGATTGCTCAGCCTTTGGTATTCCGGTCCATGTAGAAACCAACTGTGTGTACACAGCTGCAGAGTGGGTAGAACCTTGGAGCCGTGGCTCTGCGCGCTCCGTTTTCGGACTGCAAAGCAGGGTAAAAGAAGGTGCTTAAGAAATGGGATCAGAACGGGGGCGTTTTAAGTTGCGCTGTCGTTTTGCCAAAAAGCAGGTGACTTTCTTTTTTATTTTTATTTATTTGAGAGAGAAAACACACATACATGCTATGAAACACAGATGGAAGTTAGCATTTTTCTTTTGCATATGTAGGTGTGGATGTTCGTGCATGCGTAGTGTGCGCGCGCGTTTGTGTACTTGTGTACAGGAAGGCACAGTGTGTGCCTGTGGAGACCAAAGAGTGACACTGGGAATTATCCTGGATTGGTCCTCCACCTTATTACTTTGCTCGGGGGTTTCCTAGGCTCTGCCTTCCAGAGCTAGAATTGCAGGCCATCCGTATTCTCCTAGCATTTTTATGTGGGAATCCAAATTCAGGTCCTTTTGCTTGTAAGGTAAAAGCTTTAACCCAACCTGTTTTTTGGTTTTTGTTGTTTTTTAAGATTTATTGCGTGGGGCTAGAGAGATGACTCAGGGGTTAAGCCTCTGCCTAACAAACAGAAGGTCCTGAGTTCAGATCCCAGATCCCAGGTCCTACATAAAAAATCCCAGGCAGAAATGGTCTGCACTTCCTGTCCTGGAAGGCAGAGCCCGAGAAACCCCAGAGCAAAGGAAAGAAGAGGTAGAGCAATCCAAGATGATTCCTGAAGTCACCCTTGGGCCTCCACAGGCACACACAAGTGCCCTTTGTTACATACAGACACACATATACAGACATGCACACAAAATTTTTTTTAAGTTTATTGTGCATCTGTGTGTGTATGTATGCACAGGTGCGCATCAACTATAGCACAATATGTAAAGGTCAGAGGATAATATATTTGTTTTCTGCCTATTTGTGTAGGTACACATGCAGGCATGTGTAGCATGATGTGCATATGGAAGTCAAAGAACAACTTGTAGGAGTTGGTTCTCTCCTTCCACCCTATTGGTTCCAAGGATTGAACTCAGATCATCAGCTTTGATGGTAATCACCTTTACTCCATGAGCCATCTCATCAGACCTTGTTACAATAATATTAATCATTATCACAGACATCTTCTTATGATGCTGTAAAATATTAGCAAAGCAGAACATTAGTAAAGAGCTGTGCATATGCTGTTACCTGCCTGTAATCCCATCCCCTACAAGCCTGAAGCAGGAGGATTAGGAGTTTGAGGCCAGTCTGGGCTACAAAGCAAAATCTGTCTCAAAGATACAAACAAACAAAAATGTGGAAAAGTCAGATTTAAAAAATTGTTTTTTCAAGGTAATCATGTCTTACAGTCTAGTCTGGACTTAAAACTCTTAAAGCAAAGATGTCCTTGAACACTTGCTTATCATCCTGTCTGCCTCCTGAGTGCCGGGTTCTCAAGCATTGGCCAATAGAAAGGGGGGTGAATAAAGTCTGAACAGGCAAAAGAAATTTAAAAAAATCAGGAAAGGGATGCTGGTCCACATGAAACCCACTTTTTTAAAGTGGCACTTAGGATACTCCTGTCCTCTTGTGTTGGTTGGCACTAATTCTAACTTGTTTGGGCAGCCTTGAGTTCTCTCCTATGGGCAGTTTAGGGGGATGGAACCTTGAGCTGTTAGAAGCTATGTTAATGTTTGTTCATGCCTTATGGGCCAAGGTCAAGGTCTAGTGAAGAAACAGCTCAGCTTAGTCAAGGAGAGAATCCTTTTTGGTGCTTTCGTTTGAGTCTTCCTCACCTGTATCTATTCATATTGCAAGAGATGACTGTAAATGTTTCCTTTCTGTGATATGATTATTATCTCCTCTCTTGCTCAACTGTTTGCTGAAAATATTAATAATCTCTTCCCTCCCTTGCATTATCTGTTTCCTTTGTTTTAAATATCAAAGATAGTACCAACCCTCTAAATCCACATCTTTTCCTTTTGGGAAACCTCCCTGCTTGATCCTCATTTCTCTATCCGAACTAGACTGGACCTCAGTTACCTTCCCTTCCTGAAATCCTGGGTTGCATCATATTTCCCAGATCCAAGTTTTCCTTTTCATTTTGCAGTCAATCTAGGTAGCATGTGGTAGCATTAGACTATTCATGCAAGGTGTCTTTATCTCCACATCTGGAATATTCCTGCAATCCCGAAGGATGCCAGAATATTGTTTGCTAAATGAAGAGCTGGTTATAGGAGAAAACCAAAACCTATCATGACTGTGATCAGGAGACCCTTGTGGCCTCTGACTCTCTGCGTTTGCTCACCCACTGCTCTTCCGTACTGTCATAGTTAAGCACAGGTGTCAACTTGACTGTTGAGGGTTTGAGCTCTGGGCACAGTTGTAGAGAGTTGATGGTTGAGTTAAGCCCAGAGCAAACCTGAAGGAGATTGTCTAGCTGCTGAGAAAGACCCAGCCCATGGTGGGTGGGATTAGGCCCTGGATAAATCACAGAGAGCTAGTTGAGAGAGTTAGCATTCTTCTGTTCACTTGGCCAGACATGCTGGTCTGGCAAGTAAGGATTGTCCATCTCTCAGTCGTTATGTGGTGATGGTGTGGCCAGTTCCCTCGGCCCTGGTGTTGGTGCGTGCTCTCCCGTCAAGCTGGACTGAGAACTGTAACCAGGAGTCGTAAGAGAGAATAAACCCCTTGTTCCCTTAAGCTGTTTGATGGTCATTTATCAGCAGCCGTGCAGGTGAACTGCAACAGGTGCCCACTAAGTCATCGTTCCCCACTTGATGTGTCCTTCATTGTACATAATGCCAGTGTGTTTTCAATCAAGGATCTGGTTTTCATGTTATGGGACATGCCAGTCCAACATTCCAACACTTGGAAGGTAGAGGCAGGAAGATCAGATACTCAAGTTTGAGGTCAGCTTGACTACAGGAGACCAAGTCTCAAAAAACAAACAATTCAGCTTTCTGCGTTACTCTTCCTCTTTCACTTAAAACTTTCTGCCTTTTCTACTGATAGCGCATCCTTAAAAAAATATTTTTTTAAAAAAAAGATAGAAACTGAGTGGCCTGCGCTTGTAATTTTAGCATTCAGGAGGCTGGGAAGATGGATTGCTGAGTGTTTGAGGCCAACCTGGGCTACAGAGTGAGTTCAAATCAACTTGGGCTGCGGAGTGAGGCCCTGTCTCAACCACCAACCAACAAAACAGAAACCAGGTCTGACCTTGAACTCAATATATAGCCCAGGGTGGCTACCAAATGTTGATCCTCCTGCCTCTGCCTCCCAAAGGCACATACATTACTTTTAAAAGAAATGGCTCAGGGGTTGACCCTGCCTCGAAAACATAAGTTCCTGAGTTCAGGTCCCAGAGCGAAGCAAAAAGGAGGTAGAAGCAATCCAGGAGGATTCCCAAAATCACCCTTGGTCCTCTACAGAGACATACAGTGCCCTCTGTACACACACATACACATAAATAAATGTATTTTTAAAAAACACGCGAAATTCATGGACTATGCCAATTTCAAAGAAGGAACTCATTCACAAAGTGTTAAGTTTGACATTTCTGTTTGACATGTGTGCACGCACACACAATTTAAAAATAAAATCCTGGAATGAGCTTCTCCAGATAGTTCAAGAGATGCCATCATTCTGAGGGATCCACAGTCAGTAGAAGCTCCTTTGAAAGGCCCTGGCATCTAAATTCACCCAGAATTCTGTCAAGGAGAGATAGAAACCAGAAAGGGGATACTCACTGGGAGTCAACCGCCCAGAAAGAAAAGCCAGCTGAGTGGGGTGAGGTGAAATAACCCATGAGATTTAGTCTAGTATCTATGAGTTTGGGCAACAGAAAATAAGCTTAGCTTTCACCAGCTTTCAGATCTGAACACTCCAACATATATTAGACATATATATGTATATGTGTAATTAATTTTATTCCCTTTACACTTCCAAATACACTTTAACTCTCATAATACAGTTTTACTACTGAAAAAAAATCAACAAACCATAATTCAGAAAATCAGAGACATCAACCACCTGGAACCAGGCCAGACTAATCTCTCCCCATCTAAAGCTCAGGGAAATTTGCAAAAGAGGGGGCGGTGAGATTGTAAGAGCCTAAAGATGGGGAGGAACAACAATAAACAAGATACTCCACACAAGTTAGGGCCTAAGTAATCATAATAGGACTTTGCATGACCTGCGCAATTACCAACATATCATTGAACCCCTAAAGTCTAGCATGGATCACAGGCACTAGGATTCTTAGAGGCAAGGGATTAACAGCCACAATAGTGTTCCTATACTAAAGGGGAACACAAAAAAGAGCCCTAGGCAATGTCACTGAGTCCTTACACCTCATCAGAGAGGAGGACCCAGAGGGAAGTTTGACATGCACACTGAAGGATGCTCCAGGAATGGGGGGAGAAGCACTGAGAGAAAGTGAGGGAGGGGGGAAAGGAAAAAGAAAAGGGGAGAGGGAGCAAGGGGATCCAGGCCGGGGAGCGGGGGGGGGGGGGGGAGAATGGGGTACTTATCAACTTTGTATGAGTGGAAGAAATAAATAATATTAAAAAAATAGTTTTGCTACCAAAGGGCTGAGCTAACTCGTCTCCTTTCTCTCACTGTCATAGGTAAGCACAGGTGTCAACTTGACTGTTGAGGGTTTGAGCTCTGGGCACAGTTGTAGAGAGTTGATGGTTGAGTTAAGCCCAGAGCAAACCTGAAGGAGATTGTCTTGCGGATGGGGAAGACCCAGCCCATGGTGGGTGGGATTAGGCCCTGGATAAATCACAGAGAGCTGGTTGAGAGAGTGGGCATCCTTCTGTTCACTTGGCCAGACATGCTGGTCTGGCAAGTAAGGATTGTCCATCTCTCAGCCGTTATGGTGGCCAGTTCCCTCGGCCCTGGTGTTGGTGTGTGCTCTCCTGTCAAGCTGGACTATGAACTGTAACCGGACTGTCGTAAGAAAGTAAACTCCTTGTTCCCTTAAGCTGTGTTCTGGTCATTTATCAGCAATCATGCAGGCGGACTGCAACACTCACAAACTACCTCTGTGCCTTCCCAAAACATTTTGCTGTCCTTTAATACTCAAATGCATAAATCTGCCTTTTTCTTTTGAGAGGAATTGACCCATTTGTGTGACTTTATCACCCACATTCTTGAAATACATCCTGACAGTACTAGTAGTGAACTGGGGAGGAGGTGGTAGTTTCCCCAAACAGAGCAGGGCTCCAAAAGCCATACTACAGCCTGTAGCCTACCTCAGCCTCTAGATGCCTGACCATTGGACCCATTGTTGCGTCTCCAGGCACATGAAACTAGCCACTTTAGGAGCTGTGAATGGACACTCACCCAGTCCTCACTGGAGTACAGATAAATAGGTAAAGGCCACAGTCTTGGAAGCGGTAGAGCTGATACAGGGTTTATTTTAGCTCACAGCTCAAAGTTACATACAGTTGGTCAAGACAGAGAAATCAGGAGAGCAGGAGCTTGAACCAGCTGCTCATGTTGCATCCACAATTAAGAAGCAGAGAGAGGTGAATACTTCTTGCTTTCTCCATTTTGTATAGTCCAGGATGTTCACACAGGAAATGGTCCAGGCCAGTTAAAAATGAGTCCTCCTACCTCCATCAACATGATCAAGATAACCCTTTACAGCATTCCCAGAGGCTAGACAATCCCTCACGGATGTACCTGAAGGCTCACAGATGCTTCTAGATCCTGTCAAACTGACAATTACCAAGGCTCAATTTAGATGAGCTATTTGGGCCACTTTGCAATAAATTAAGATGCTTTTTGATAAGGTACAGAGAGCTGGGCTGTAATCACCTAGCAGAGGAGAAGATATGCCCAAAGAGAGACACTTTCTTGTTGCCCTTCCTTTTGGCTGTCAGACTATTAAAACAATGATTCCCCCAAGGACCTCTTATTTTCCTTTGTCTAAGACTGCTTAGTTATTGTATACCTCTTCTACTTACCACACCAAAGATGGAGTTGGGGAGGAGGTCACTGGGCCTCTTATATTTGCCTTTCTTTCCAATATGGTCATAATGCATAAATCCCCTCTTGCCTTTTCATTATCTGATTGGCTGACCCTCTAGCTTAGGTAACTTAAGGTGGGGGGGAGGGGGAGCAGGCACGTACCCTAAAGAGTCCCAATAACCAACACTACTTCTCCTTCGCCTGCGGTGACAAGCGGGTATGTGAGCTCTCACCCATCGGACCCTGACTTTCCAAGGTCCAAGCCTCCCCCTTTCCTTCCATCCAAGAAATAAGAGCGAGTTTGGGGGTCTGAAAGCCCTGCGGGGGGGGGGCTCGGCTGAAAACACAGGAACCAAGGATGAGGCGGCTTTTGTCAACGCTCCACTTTAGTCCACTCGCCTCTGGGGTCCCCTGTGCCCGATCGCCGAGCCTAGCCGGCGGACCTGCCCTAGGCCCGCCGAAGCGCCCAGGGCTTCCTCGTGGTTCCCGGTGCGTCACTCGCTGAAAGCCGGGCCAGAGGCGGCGCCACGGGAAACCCGCTGGGAGCGAGGCCGTAAGCGGCCTCAGGACGTGCGGACAGCCACGGCCTTGCTCCAGATTCCCCGGCCGCTCGCGATCCCGCCCTACACCCAGGAGAAACCCTCAGGAGGCTGGAAGCGCGGCGCCGGCACCCATCGATGCCGCGCGTTGATTGGACAGCGCTGGCCGACCCGGGAAGAAGGACGACTGTGATTGGTCCTTTTTTTCCGGAGCGGCCTGTTTGAAAGGCTGAAAGTTGACAGCGGCTGCAGAAGACCCCGGGGCTTGGTACACAGCGGCCAGAGACAGGTTCTGGGCGGCCGACGCTTCTCCTTGTGACTGCGTAGCAGGCCTAGAATCCGGGGCTCCGCAGTGAGTGGAGTCGAAGGCGAAAACCAAGGCGGATTCGGCATTCGAGCGAGGGAGGTGCGACCCGAGCAGCCGGGCGCTTCGGCCGGGTCCTCTGCCCTGACCAGCCTAGTGCTCGGGTCCGGCCAGCCGGGTGCTTCCGCCGTCCACCTGGCTTCTCTGCCCTGGCCAGCGGGGTGCTCCGCCTGGCCAGCTCGGTTCTTCCGGTGCGCTGGGCCGGGCCCACCTGCGGGACCAAAGCCGACCCCGTATCGGATAACTTCGAGAGATGCAGAAGGCCAAGTAGTTGCTCTCCCGTGGCGGGAGATGCAAAGGTTCTGAATCCCAGCTTCCCTTGAGTGCTTGAAATAAGAGTTTAAAGTCACAGAACCAAAGTTATCAATCCTGCTTCAATGCTGTTTGAAAATCAGGGCTTCAAGGATTCCTGATAAGTGCTTTTTCATTTAGCTACATCCAGACTTTCTTATTTATTTGAGAAAGGAGTGAGAGCGAACACATGCATTTCATAATACAGCGTTCAGAGGGTAACTTTCAGAAGTCAATTCTCTCAGGTCGTTGGGTTTGCCAACAGGAGTCTTACCATTGACCATATATATGGGGGGGGGATAAAGTGGGCACACACGGATAGGGAAGGTATGTGTGCATACATATGCATGCCATGGAGGAGATAAGGACCACGTGGACTTTCAGAGATCAAAGTCAGGTCCTGAAGTTTTCAAGCAGGCGCCTTGTCTGCTAAGCTAAATTGCTGATCCTTTTGCCTAATTTTTCTTTGCTTTTGGCTTCTTTTTTGTGTATGTGTTCATGTGTATTTTGTGTTTGTGCATATGATTGCTGGAATTTCTGGTGTGTGCCACCATACCTAGCTTTCAGGGACTTTTTTGAGACTTAACTGGCCTGCAATTTGTAGTCATACTCCTGTCTCTACCTCTGTAATGCTGGGATTATAGGCATCATAAGCTGCCACACCTGATTAATCATTTCTTGTGTGTGTGTGTGTGTGGCGCTCTCTCACATGTATGACTATGAGCACTCATGTATGTGGAACTAGGCTTATGACCAAATAGCCCCAGCGAACTGCTTGTCTTTGCCCCCTGCCCCTACAACCCACAAATGGGATTATAATCGGACACAGCTATACCCAGTTTTTTACGTGGGGATTTGAATTTAGGTCCCATGCTTATACAGCAAGCATGATTATCCCCACTGACCTCTCCCTAGATCCATGATTATTTTTAAAATAAAATTATGTATGAAGGAGAGAGTGTTCTGTGGCTCCCGTGTGAAGGTTAGAGGACAACGTTTAGAAGTTGGTTCTCTCTTCATCATGTGAGTGCCAGGGATGGATGCCAGGGATGTTTTTTGTGCAGGCACTTTTATCGCTGAGCCATCTTGCTGACCTGAGGACCTGAGTTCTGATCTCCACCCTCATATAATCTGTAACCCCAGTGCTGGGGCCCGGATGCAGAGACAGGCCCTGGAATATATTGCCCAGGCAGCCGAGCCAAGCAGATGACCTCCAGGTTTAGAGAGATACCCTACTTCAAAAAGTAAGGTGGAGAGTGTCTGTGAAATATATCCAGTATTGATCCTGCACATCCACACTAATCTGCATATACACATGCACTTACCCACATGAACACATCATATACATGCCACACACAAATGCACAAAAGATGTAGATCAAAAAAGCCAGACACAGTCAAATAGCCTATGTCTGTAATCTCAGCATCAGGGCTCAGGGCACTAAGTTAGAAGATTCAAGAGCTACCTGTCTCCAAAATAAATAAATAAATGATAAAATGGGCCAGTGAAATGGTTTAAGTGGTAAAAGCAAGCCTGAAGAGCTGATTTTGATTCCTAGAGCCCAAAAGGTGGACAGAGAAAACTGACTCTGGAAAGTTGTCCTCTTACCCCCACATGTGTGCCTGCATGTTATGCACATACACACACAACATAAATAAGTAGTTTTTTAAAAAGTCAAAAGTACTCTAGTACACTGCTTTTAAGGGTATAATTTCATAGCACCTCTTGTAAAATAATCTGTTCATATCAAAATTACAACATAGTTGAAAAAAATATGTTTCAAGCAAGACACAGCTGATTCTCTTCAGAACCTACTGCCACTACACCTCTGCTTCAGGCAAAGTTCTACAAGTCCCTAAAAGAGAGTCAAAATATGACTCCACTGAGTTTTCTAGTTTATATAAGAACAAGTCTGGGGAATGTGTAAGAATGGTTATTAAGGGCAAGCAAGAGTGGTGGAAAGAACATTAGTTGTGTCATTCTGAATTTATTGAATGCATCCAGTAAACAGATTCTACACTCTGTGTTGCAGCTCCTGAGCTACAAAAGGCACCAATTTGTCTGAAACACGGATCAAAAGGGCTGGAGAAATGGCTTATGGGTAAAGCCTCTACCTCCCAAGCAGAAGGACCTGAGTTCAGATATCAGATCCCACTCAAAAGCACCAGGCTGAGATGGTGGCAGCCTTCCCTTTTGGCACTGGAAGGGGGAACTTGTGAAGCCCCAGAGCAATGCAATAAGGAGATAGAACAATACAGGATGATTTCTGAAGTCACCCTTGGGCCTCCACAGGCACACACAGTGCCCTCTGATAGACATGTACACAGGCTCATGCATATACTTGCATGCAGACATTAAAAAAAAAAAAAAAAGAAAAAGAAAAGATGGCCCATTGAAAGCAGGTTGTATAAACCTCCCCCTCCCCTGCCCCATGGATTAAATAAGGTATTCAAAAGCTTAAGGGGAGTCAGATGCTAAAGAGGACCTGTCACTTAAAAGCTACTCACCAGAGCTTTGGAAATGGCTCAGTGGCTTTGCCTCACAAAAGGACCTGAGTTTGGATCTCCAGATCCCATGTTTAAAAAAAAGACAAATATGGTAGTAGCATGTGATTCTAGCCCTGAATGGGGATCATGAAAAAACCCCAGAGCAAAGAATGGGGTATAAAGTGGAAGAATAGGGCTGGAGTGATGGCTTAGGGGTTAAGATGCTGCTTTGCAAATAGAAGGGCCTGAGTTCAAATTCCAGATCCCACATAAAAACACCAGGCAGAAATGACAGTGACCTACATTTCCAGCTCTGGAATCAGATCCTGGGGAATTCCAGAATAAAGCAAAAAGGAGGTAGAAACAATCCAGGATGATTCTCAAAGTCACCCTTGACCCTCCATGAGCACACACAGTGCCCTCTGATACACACACACACACACACAGATAAAATTTTTAAAAATGGTACCATAAAAGAGCAATCCAGGATGGGGGCTGGAGAGGTGGCTCAGGGGTTAAGCCTCTGCCTTACAGGCGGAAGGTCCCGAGTTCGGATCCCAGATCCCACGTATAGACGCCAGGCGGAAGCGGGGGCGGCCTGCGCTTCTGGTCCTGGTACGGCGGAGCCTGTGAATCCCGGAGCAGAAGGAGGTGGAGGCGTCCATGGTGGTTTGCGAATTCGTCCGTGGTTCTACACACACACAGACACACACACCCACACACAGACACATACACACAGACACACACACGCGCGCGCGCACACATACACACGCACATGCGCACAGTTGAATAAATAATAATAAAAAAAATTAAAAAAAAAAGAGCAATCCAGGATGATGCCAATGTCACCCTTGGACCTCCACAGGCATGAATACTCAAGTGCTCTCTTGTACATACACAAGTGCGCACACTTCATACAGGAAGAAAAGAAAAGCTACTCATCATAGAAATAAATAGATGGATGTCAGAAAGCTAACCCAGCCGGTATGTCGCCTGCTCGCACACCTGGTATCCCGAGTTTGATCCCGTAGAGAGATCTGGTAGAGAGAACTGACTTCTAAAAGTTCCTCTGATCTCTACCCTTGTGCCATGACATGCATATTCTCTCTCTCTCTTTCTCTCTCTCTCTCTCTCTCTCAAGGTCTCTGGACTGCCCTCCCTCCCTCTCTTTCTTTCTTTTGAATAAACAAGAATTTACAGTTAAATAAAATGTAAACTAGATGGATGTAATATGACTACAAGGGAGTGCAGAATTCCTCTGCGAGCTTCAGCAATCACATCTAATGAGTTGCAGTTTGCCTTACACTCAAATTCCTCTATTTTTTTTTTAATTCCTCTATTTTTAACTTCCAGATAAATAGTGAACATTGTGGCCAGGTATAGTGGCTCATGCTTGTATCCCAGGTGGATACACAGGAGGATCACTAGTTCTAGGCCAGCCTGGGCTATAAATACAGATTAGAAAGAATGTTCATAAAGGTCTCAAATTTCAAAAGTTTCTAATCATGGGACTTCAGCTGTCTGGAGAGATTTATTATTTGTTGATTACTCTTTCACAGTGGCCATCCTAACGGCTAATCATTTATCAGTAAATGTATGAACAGACTCCTGCACCAGTCTAAATTCATTCAAAACAACTTGTGAAATTAATAAGGCCAATGGAAAATTATGTCTCCTCACCTCACAATTCTTTATCCTATAAAAACCCAATCCTAGGCTAAGTATGTAACTCGGTGCTTGCCTAATGTGCCTAGCTTTAATCCCTAGCGCTAGAAACAAGTAACCCTTGTCCTTGCCTTTGATCAAACATGTGTTTTCTTTCTCTTCTTTTCTGCACTTGTTTGGTTTCTAGGTAAACCTGTATCTCCCAGTTTGCAAATCTGTTCTGTACCCAAATAAAAGCCATCTTTGCTTTTATTTGAACCTGGTTTATGGTTTCTTGGTTTATGCCACCCACACTAGAGGATTCAGAGACACCTTTCACCAGTATTATTAAGAGATAGACCTGTGAAGGGATTCTAAACATACCTGCAGAGCATCGATTTTGCTCTTCTCTCTAAAGCAGATGTTCCATAGTGACCTACAGTCGCCCAACTGAAAAATTTGAACGCAGTGAGAATAATCAGATCCTAGGGCAGCAAGAACAAAGAGGCAGTTCAGCCATCAAGATGAAGGAGATAAAGACAAGGCATTAATCAACTTATTGAACTTGTCAAGATCTTGATGTTGGTTTATTACAGTGTTTCTGGAAGTGAAACATAGAAACCTTTAAGCTGTTACTTTCAGGTCAGGTAAACAAAAATCTAATGTAGAAGAACAGAATTAATTCCCAGGTGAGTAAGCTCACAAGCCTGGAACTAATGAAGCACATACCAGGTGACATCCAACATGCTACTGAAACTTTATACCATTAACCTCTCTTTCTTCCCCCAAAGGAATGTACAGCCTTTTATCAGGGTAACTGCACTAGGGAAAAGAAAATTTTAGTAAGCCCTTTAGAGGACTGAATACTTGATCTGAACTAACATTGAGTCAAGAAGACCCAAAGTTAGCCAGACATGTTGACACACTAGAGAACATAAGGCCGGTCAGGCAACATAGTGAGAGTCTGTCTCAAAATAAACTTGAAAAGAAATCTAAGAGTATAACACAGAATACTTGTCTGGCATATTTGACAAGGTTGGAGTGCAGCCACCAGTAACACTCTCTCTCTCTCTCTCTCTCTCTCTCTCTCTGTCTCTCTCTCTCTCTCTCTCTCTCTCTCTCTCTCTCTCTCTCTCTCACACACACACACACACACACACACACACACACACACAGGCAAATGATAAGAACAAAACTTCACTGTAGCAATATTAAAGAGGGGAAATGAAGTAATCAATGAAGTTGTAGCTCAGGTCTGACTCACAGTGGATTCTGGACTCATCCTGTGATCATTTTCCTAATTCTAAAATACAAAATTGAAATTGACAACCTGTTTGTGGTGGTGGTTTATTTGCATTTAGGAAGCAAAGGCAGGAGGATCACAAGTTTGAGGCCAGCCTAACCTAAAACCCCCCTTTTTTTGCTTTAGCATTCAATTTTATTTGTTTCAAAATAGCAATTTAACAGCTTGAAAATGCTCCAAACAGCAAGACCCTGCCCTGTGCAATTCCAGGATGCTCCCTAGCTAAGGCTCCAGGTTCCAAAATTTTCCCCCACCTACACCAGCGGTCAGGCCTACTTTCTCTCTGGAGACTTGGGATAGAAGAGGATGGGACAGTTAGGGGTTGGGTGGACCTAAATTGCCATATAGAAGGTCTAGGCTCAGATACAACTGCCTCTATTAGTCTTGGGATATTTGGGAACTTGGTCAGATGACTAGACCATGAGAAAACTTGGAGAGGGACTCCCAAACTCCTCCCACCCACTGTCTCCTGGGTCAGCCCTTCAGCATCCCTTTCCCCTGCTTCGCTCAATACTCTGCCTTTTTTAGAAAACGGGCCTCTGAAGCCTGTGGTTATCCTGCATGCCTTGCCCCAGTCAGCTCGAGGCCTTGGCCGGAATCAGTAAGATCATCAAGATTCAAACCCGAAATGCCCCCACCATCTCCTGCCCCAGGGCTTTGGGGCCAATCCCTTTCTAGTTCTCACCTAAAAGGAATCAAATCAAGAGCATCGCTTTGCGACTGGGAGTCAAGGCTGACATTTAGACCCAGCTATGGTGAGCAAGACTGACCCCAGGCTGGAGGCACCTCCATGCAGCTTGGCCAGGAGGGCAGGGGCCCACAGGGCTGAATCTTCCACTCCAACTCTGCCATTCATATCCATGGTACCCATGGAAATATAACCACCCCCTTCTGCCCACTGCCTGGGTTCAGACAACCAGGTTTGGCTCATCTCAAAGCCAAAACCTGAGCTGATGCCAGGCTGGCCAGAGTGGCTGCAGGAAGAACTAGGCAGTTGGTCTGTCTAGAGGCCAGCACAGAGGCCAGCAGAGCCAGGCAGAGGTCTTGTGGAGGGGGCTTTCTGGCTGCTGCTCCACCTGCCCAGGTCCCTCGGCCAGCCCTCTGGAACTGAAGTACTGACAGTCACTGGGGGTGCCACCCACTGCACCCACACCACTACCATCCTAGTCTCACTGCTGGATGGCTCCTGGCAGGGCAGCTATGGGCTGCCTCTCTCGGCAGATGGCTTGGCTCTCTCAGTGTTGATGTGCAAGGGATCCTGGCTGTGGACAGCACAGATAGGTGCCCCGGGATGTTCTTCAGTTCCATTACCCAGGCATGTGAAGCTTGGGTGCTGCTTCAGGTCAACACTGCAGCACTGGTACATGAGACGATATACATCCTCCTCTATACACTCTGGAGGCTGCAAAACCCATTGAAGGAAGGAAGGAAGGAAGGAAGGAAGGAAGGAAGGAAGGAAGGAAGGAAGGAAGGAAGGAAGGAAGGAAGGAAGGAAGGAAGGAAGGAAGGAAGGAAGGAAGGAAGGAAGGAAGGAAGGAAGGAAGGAAGGAAGGGCTGGAGAGACAGCTCAAGGGTTAAGACTCTGCCTCGCAAGCAGAAGGTCCTGAGTTTGGATCCCAGATCCCTTGTAAAAACACCAGGAAGAAAATGGCACTTATACTTCTGGCCCTGGTGGGAAATCCCAGAGCAAAGCAGAAAGGAGGTAGAAGCAATCCAGGATAATTGCCGAAGTCACCCTTGGTATTCCACAGGGACATACAGTGCCCTTTGATACATACACACACACACACACACACACACACACACACACGGAAGGAAAAACAGGGGAATTATCCCCTAGCCTCTGGTAGCCATTAGAACTACCTTTATGTAAAAGAATAGTAAATCAAACACAGCTATCGTATCTTTAGAAAGACTGCAAAGATTAGTGCCGCCAATCATGGACTTGAATGGTCTAGGGTAAGGAATCCTAATTGTCTCTTCTGTTTGGCCTGTATAGAAGACAGGTGGAACCTGGAGAACGACTGGATTTGTTTTTTAAAACTTCACCAACAGTACCTCAACTGCAGCAGCTATATCACACGTGGTTTCATTGCTGAGTAAATTAACACAGTTCCTGTTAGCTGATATACAGCTGTTGACATGAGAACCTCCCCTGTCCATAATGCTCACCAGAAGTAGTTTACCCAGATGATGGCTAGACACACAGTGAGTTGTATTATAGGGTAAGAACAATGAACTTAGGGAAACCTGTTGTTGCATGGTAAGCAAATTGATCTATCTAACTCTCATCTCTCTGTCTGTCTGTCTATCTGCCTATCTATCTGCCTGACTATTATCTACCTTTTTTTTTAGGCTTTTGCATTAGGTTTTATTAATGCAGAGCCACTTTTATTCACATAGCATCTTTTCTAAGGGCATTCATCTGAGTTTTTAACCATTTGAGTTAATTTACCTCAAAAATACACTCTTTGCAAAGTTCAAATGGTAACAATTACAGATTCCTCCTAAATGATTATTCTTAGCACATCTATCATTTTTTTTGAGATAGAGTCTCACTGTGCAGCCCAGCTGGCCTCAAACTCATAAAGATGTTCCTGCCTTAGCCTCCAGAGTGCTGGGATTCTATAAAACTAAGTACTACCATGAGCAAGCTGCCGCTGTCCAGTTACCTCTCCTTCATGGTTGCTTAAAATACACCCCTGAAGCTATCCCAGGCACAGGGCCTCTGCTCATTTACTTTCTTTTTTGTTGTATTCAGTTATTTTGTTGTAGTTTGGTTTGGTTTTCATTTTTTTATGACAAGTTCTCCTGCTTCTAATCTCTCAAGTGCTGGAGTTCCAAGCTTGTGATACACGTTAAAATCAACAAAGGCAAAAGGTATATGGGGCAAGGTCCCGAAAAACAAAAAAACAAAAGAAACAGGTCTGAACTTTGAGGTGTCCTTTCTAGTGGAGTTACATTGCACTGTGCTTAGCGATGCTTTCTGACATTTAAAAAAAATATATGGAATGCTTCACGAATTTGCATGTCATCTTTGCGCAGGAGCCATGCTAATCTCTGTTTTGTTCCAATTTTAATATATGTGCTGCTGAAGTGAGCATGGTTTCTGACAATTTTATGCATTGTTTTCAATCAGAGTTCTCCCAAGCCCTTGCAGATCATTCACATGGCTGTACACCCACATCACTCACCTCTGCTACTTAGACTGCAACCCCCAAAGGAGAAGCAAGTATTCAGTGTAAATGACATTGCTGGGATAAACTTATCTAGTCAGGCTGGTATGGTGCAGGCCAAAACCCCCAACGTACAGAACACTCTGATTAGATAAAATATTGTAAATATTCAAAAGTTTCTTCCCAGAAACAGACCGAGTGCCGGTCCTGAAGATGAGTTTCCTGTGGAATGGGCAGCATCTGACCAGCCTTCATCTGCTGATGAACCCTTTGCTCCCCACAACTGACCCACAGAGACCACTGAGCCTGAGAACTACACTGGCATTTGGGGTCTTCTAGAATCGTAGTCATTTTACATCCAGTGCTCAATAATCACTGAAAATTCTAGTTATTTCGCCTTTTCCAATGTTCAGCCTCTCTGGCAAGTGGCTGCAAGTACTTCTGGGGAAAGCCAGGAAGATCTGCCATTTGCATTTTGCACGGTCCTTTATGAAAGGGACCCAACTTCCTTTCATTCACAGAGCAAGGGATGTAGCTTAGGTGTGAAAAGTTGTGAAGGGAAGGGCCTTGCATTTTGACATATGTAGCAAGATATGTAGGAGATAGGCATATATTTTACTGTTTTGTCTTTTTTTTCCAACAGTGGGGACAAAATTCAGACCCTGGTAGGCTAGGCAAGCTCTCTACCACTGAGCTATATCATCAGTCCTTCTTTTGAGACAGGAACTTATATGGCCCATGCCAGCCTTGAACTGATGATCCTTCTCTACTTCCCAAGTAACTGGAAATGACTGGACTACAGAAGTATACACCTGACTTTTCTTAGGGTTTTTGTAAACATTAGATTGAAATATATCTAAAGCATTTAACACAATACATGGCTCACAGGAAAAGCTCAGTTGAGTGGAATAATAATATTACAGTTGATCAAGAAACCAGAAGTGTACATTGAATGTAGTATGTAGACTATGCAATGAAGTAGGGCTTCAAGAAATTTAGCTGAAACTAGGAAATAGGGACAACTGGGGCTAGAAGGAAAATTCTTTGTTTTAACAGATCTTAGTATGTTTGTAGGCCAGAGTGTGTGTTTTCAAAACAAGAGGACTCTCTTAATAAGAGGGAAGAGAATAACAAGGTCCCTAAGCAGTTAGAAGCAGTTGAAATCCCAGCATCACTATGTTGATGAAGAAACTCTCTCTGAAAATGGATGGAGCAAAGAGAAGTCACACTGGTGAATTTGGAGTCAGAGTAGGGAGTGAATGTGGATGGAGTTTATGTTTGATGCCTTATATTTTCTTAAAGAACAAGAGGTACTCAATACTGTCTGGAAGACATAAAATTACTGGAGGAGAAATTCATTTGGGAATTAGGAAAGGAATTATGGATCAGGTCTTTAAAGAATTGTGATTTGGGGTTTTTTTTTTGGCAGTTGTATATACAGGATTGAAAGCAGATGAGAAAAAAAAGAAAGCAGATGAGAGATCAAAACAGATTGAGCATGTATATTAATTAACTCTGCTTGCAAGTAAGAGAAGCTCAGACTATCATAAGCTGAAAAGGGAATTTATTGGAAGGATCCTTGCTGAATGAAGGACCAAAATATCTGGTGTTTGCAAAAAGTAATTCCACAGGAAACATAATTCAGTCATCAAGTATTTTAATGACAACCAGTCTGTACGACCCCTACCCAGAAGGTACTCATCATCTGGGAAGAAACAGACAGGTTACAATACAACTTGCTAAATACCTAAACAGAGGTACTTACAAATACTCTGTTCCCCAGCTGCTCCCCACACCAGAGGCTGAGATCAGAAGAGCTACAGGGAAGAACGGCCAGGAGGAGGACTCAGTTCTGCTGCTGGAATATGAGATAAGTCATGTCTGTCAATTCCAATTGGATACAGCTGCTCACAGCAAGCTGGTCATTCCTGTTCATATTTTAACTCAGTACATTTTCACTGAGCACTGCCTACTCAGGTGGGTGCCTGAGAGGCAAACCAAACTTAAGACACACTGTGCTGTAAGTCCCTCAGAGAGTTAGGAGACAGGAAGTCATGTACACACTTTGAGGAGACCCCTCATTGTCTTTAATCACCTATCTTTCTACCATCCTTGAATGAGCCCCTATGGACGGATCCATCCTGGTTCTCCTTCCTTTGATGAGAATCAAAGAATAAGACCAAGTTAAGGATTATTGCAGCCACTAGCTGAGACAAACCCAGATCTACTGAAGTACAGTAGTGAAGTCCATTTCACCTCTTGATGCTAGACCCTAGGTCTCCTGCTTTACCTTAAGATCAAACTTCTCCCCCCAAAATATACCCACCTTGAACTAATTTTCCAATGCAATGAAAAACATGTTAAGAACATTTTAAAATATAAAAGAAAGGTTAGGGTATTTAGATGTCTGCAACCCAATAAACTCTTAAAGTGCAGTCCCCTACAGATCAACACAGCCTACAGTTAGTAAAACAAAAATAGACCAAGGGCCGACACAACATATTATGGGTACTCTGTTACTTTTTATGATCCTTTAGAAAGGACAATGCAAACACAGAATCACAAGTGGGAACTGGGATCCTGTATTTAAAGAACAACTGACCAGAACCAGGTGTAGCTGCACAGGCCTACAGTTCAGGAGGCTGAGGCAGGAGGATCACTGGATGCCTTAATCCCACAAGTTGGAGACCCCTGAAGGCAATATAACAAAACTCCCTCCCCCATTTTAAAAAAATCACATTAACCTGGTAATTCAGGAACAAAGCTGTGATTGAATTATTTGAAGGTGTACCATATAGATGAAGTACTAAACATTCTAGGCTGGGTTTACAAAGAAGGTACTTAATCTTCTGAAAATCAGCACTATCTCATAAGGAAATGACCTGCCTTGTGAGGTAGTGAACTCAGTCAAAAGTTTTCAAGTATATCTCTTGACAGGAGTGTTATAAAAAGTGAGCCAAACCAAGTTTTCCAGCATGGAATAGAGGGAGATGCGGAGCAGGTTTTGCCCCTATAAATGACCTCCTGACTGCATGCAGAACGCACTCCTGTATGCACAAACTAAAAAAGCAGCCCCCAAAACAGCCGGAGAGAAACACACCCACATTATTTTAAGGTAGGCTGGCTTGGAAAACTAATTCAGGTCTTGCCGCCTGTCCTGACGGGCCTGTTTTAGACACACGATAAGGCAGCAGTGTGGGAGTATATGAAACTCAGGTGCGGGCAGGGAAACCTGGGTTTCAGGTGGAAACTGCTCTATATAAGCCAGAGCAGCTCATGCCCTCCATGGACCCCTCCACGAAATGAACGTCCACGGTCCTTTGCGTGCTAAAGGGCACTGCCTCTCTGGCTAGGTGCGCCCCCAGCAGATCTGGGGCTGCGGTTTGGGGTCTTGAAGCTGCACTTATGAACGGCCAGGGACCATCTCTGTCGGAAGCATCGGCCACACTCAAGGCAGGGGAAAGGTTTCTCTCCGGTGTGCAGAAGCTGGTGCTGAGCCAGGTGGCTCCACTGGGCAAAGCGCTTGGAGCACAGGTCGCAAGCATAGGGCCGTTCGCCCGAGTGCACGCGCCGGTGGCTGGCCAGCAGCGAGGGGTAGGCAAAGCGGCGGCCGCAGTCGTCGCAGGCGTGCAGCTTCTCCTCCGTGTGCGTGCTGCGGTGGATGGCGAGAGAGCCGCTCCGCCGAAAGGCGCGGCCGCAGTCCGGGCAGGGGTAGGGCTTCTCCCCGGTGTGCAAGAGCTGGTGCTGCAGCAGGGTGCTGCGCTGGGAGAAGCGGGCCTCGCAGTGCTCGCAGGCGTAGGGCCGCTCGCCCGAGTGCACGCGCCGGTGGCTGACCAACCGCGAGGAGGAGGAGAAGCGCCGCTCGCACTCGGGGCACGGGTAGGGCTTCTCGCCCGTGTGGATGCGTTGGTGGATGACCAGGGCGGTGCGCTGGCGGAAGCGGCGGTTGCACTCCAGGCAGGTATAGGGCTTCTCGCCTGTGTGCGTGCGCTGGTGGATGGCGAGCAGGGACGGGTAGGCGAAGCGGCGCCCGCAGCTAGGGCACTGGTGGGGTTTCTCGCCCGTGTGCGTGGTCCGGTGGTTGGCCAAGGAGCGGCTCCGGCGGAAGCAGCGGCCACAGTCAGGGCAGTGGTAGGGCTTCTCGCCCGTGTGTATGACCTGGTGCTGGGACAGGTTCTTCCGCTGGGAGAAACGTTTGCCACACTGGTCACACACGTAAGGGCATTCACCCGAGTGTGCCCGCCGATGACTGACCAGCAGAGATGGGTAGGAGAAGCGGCGCCCACAGTCTGGGCACGGGTAAGGCTTTTTCAGATTCTGGGCACACTTGTGGCTCTCCATGGTCGGGTTGTCAGGAAAGGTACAGCCACAGTCAGGGCAGATGGGCCCCCCAGATGTCAGCCTGGGGATCAGCCGGGGTTTGCTGGGCCTCCTTCCTCGCTTCCCCTTTCGGGGTGCTTCCTTAGGTGGGAATACATCTTTTTCTTCATTCTTCTGTCTGGCTCTGATTTCTATAGGGACACAGAGAAATTAAATACATATATACTGTGTACTGTAATATTAACGATTATGTAGCCTCTGTCAATTGTTTCATCCACAGCACCATATAAACAGCCTCATCCTGGGCTGGAGAGATGGCTCAGGGGTTGAGACTCTGTCTCTGCAACCAGAAAGTCCTGAGTTCGGATCCCAAGTTAAAAAAAAAAAAAAAAAAAAAAAAAAACGCCAGGGGCAAACAGTGGTGGCCTGAACTTTCGGCCATGGTGGGTGCAGCCCGGGAAATCCAGAGCAAAGCAAGGAGGTAGAAGCAATCCAGGATGATTCCTGAAGTCTCCCTTGCCCCCCCCACAGAGACTCAGAGTGCCCTCTGAGACACACACACACACACACACAAAACATTAAATAACCTTATCCTTGATTATATTAGAGGCTAGCCTGGGCTGCAAGAAAAAAAAAAAAATAGGGAGGTGGTGTAATGTTTGGTATTGTCATCCTAACACCTAGAAAGTGGACCTAGGTGCACCTAAGAATTCTCTAGATTAAAGTTGGCTTTTGCACTAACTGATGTGAGAGGTCCCACTTTAAAAGGAGGTCCCACCTCCTGGAGAGGTGGTCCCAGACTGTATAAAGATGAGAGAGTAAGTAGGCAAGCATAAGCATGCATGCATTCATCCATCATGTTTTGCTCTCGCTGTGCATGTGATGTGACCAGCTTCAAGCTCTTCCCACTGTAACGCCCCTGCAGGGGTGATTGTAACCTGAAATTATAAGCCAATTAAACCCTTTCCCCCTAAGTTGCTTGGATCAGGCATTTTATTACAGCAATGTGTGAGGAAACTAAAACAACTGGGTAGTTGAATGTTTTTGAAAAGATGACAGAAAATAAAGATAGAGAGAAATATTATTCCCATCTGCCCTTTAGTTTCTTCCAGTTTTGGACTTTTCTTTTTGTTTGGGTTGGGGAGGGGGGTTATTTAATGTTTCATTTGAAAAGGAGAGAGTAGAAAGAGGAGGGGAGACATGTGTATGCATGCTACGGTGCATTCAGAAGTTTCAGAAGGAAGTTCTTCTTTCACCATGTGGGCTCCTTGGGATCAAACTCAGGTTACCAGGCTACCTACTGAGCTATCTTACCAACCCCCCAAGTAATAATACATTTTAAGGTTATTTTATGTCAGTGTGCAACTTTATCCTAGTTTGTGGATGCATATTATTCCACTGTTTGAGCCATAGTGTATTTAACTTAACCAATTGTTTTCCCTGGTGCTAAGGAATGAATTAGGAATAATTTCTATCATTGCACTTCAACCTTAGCCAAGTTAGCTGATTTGTTTGTCTGGCTTTTGCTTGTTTTTGTTTTAAAGACAGGATTCTTTATGTATACCTGGCAAGCCTGGAACTTGCCATGTAGATCAGTGTGGCCTTGAACTTCAGTGATTCTCCTGCTAGCTTAGTGCTGAGATTACAGGGGTGTGCCAGCACCAGCAGACCAATTCAGCTGTTCTTAACAGATGGAATAACATAGTAGGATTTGAAGCTGAACGGGCAGGCCAGGCAGAGTAAACAACACGAAAAGGCAAATTTGGAAGGGTAGCTCCGTGGTAAATCACACCTACCAGGCCTGGTATGAGGCTTCGGGCTCCATTCCAAAGAAAAGCCCCATGGCTCCAGGAGTAGTTTGCATGCATGGGCTGAAAGGTTTTAGAAAATAATATAAGGCAGAAGTGGGAAGAAATGAGATATAAGGAGCTGGCAAGATAGCTCAGTGGGTAAATGCACTTGTACGTAAACCTGGAACAGGAGTCTGATCCCTGGAGTCCGAGTAGCATAAGGAGAGTATGGCATGTGCACGCCTGTGCTTCCCTCTCCCAAAACATGTTCAAATGTGTGTGTTAAAATTTATTTTTTTAATGAGACATGAAGTGTCATGACTGATCATAAGAGTTTCTGAGCAAAGCCAGATGCAGTGCACATCAGTAATCCCAGCACTCAGGAGATGGTGGTGAGAGGACTGTCTTGAATTTGAGGCCAGCTAGGAGCTACATAGTTCCAGGCCAGCCACAGAAACACAGAAGACCCCTGTCTCAAAGAAATCAAAACAACAATAAAACCTTTTGAAAGTGATGGTTCTCAGATTTCACTGAGATTAGAATCATTTGCAGGACTAACTGAAACAGGCTGCTGAGCCCTGGTCAGCTTTGAATTCAGCAAGTTTATGTGAGTCAATACTCCTGTTTGGAGTCTTACAATCTGTACTTTTACTAAATTCCTAACAGATTTATTTTGCGAATCTTAGTCCAAAAAGTTTTATAGCAAGCAAATGCCATGACCAGATCTGAAACTTAGAAATATTCCCGACCTTTGGAGAATCTGTACCGGGAATTCCAGATCAGTTTCATCTGCCCCCTGCAAGTGGACATCTTTGCCTGAATACCCTTTACTCCGCTTCATTTTGAAAAAGTATATCCCTTACTGCTGTAAGATCTTGCTGCCATTAGAACAGAAAGCAGCTGCTACCCAAGTAGTGTTCTCCTTTGAGAGACCTTCAACCCAGAAACTTAAAACATGTCAGATCTTTCAGAGGCCCATTCAAAAGAGATGGGATCCGGGATACCAGAAAGTTGGACCAGGGTATCCCATTTGCAAATTCACCGCAGGTGGTTAGTGTGCACTTGAAGCGTCACAGGACGGGCGACAGGGTAACCCCCCTGGACAAACCAAAGTTCTCGGTTGGTCAGTAAAGATTAGGGCATTACACGGAAAAGCTGCAGGCTCGCCAGGGGCCATTTTTCACTCACTTCTCTGGACAGTTACCCATCTCCGGTACTCCTGCGGATCTAGGGCAGCCGGTTCCCAAGCATCGGTATTTCGGTCCAACCAGGAGATGAGAGCTGGTTTGGGACCTGCGCATCCTACGGAAGGAGAACCGTTCAGAGAGGGCTAGCCTCCAGCGACGATCTACCCAACAGGTTCTCTGGCCGAGCCTCTTGCCCCCTCCCGACGCAAGCTGGCCCGCAAGGGCAGGACCCTGGGACTCTCTCGCCCCCCTTCTACCCCCGCCCACAGGCTCCATCATCCCCTTCGTGCCAAGTGGGAGCGGGTTGGGCTGGGCCTCACCGAGCGCGCCCAGGTGGCCGTAAGTCTCCCGCATCACGTCCCGGTACAGAGTCCTCTGCGCGGGCTGCAGACAACCCCACTCCTCCAAGGAGAAGTACACCGCCACGTCCGCGAACTTCAAGGGCCGGGGCCTCCTTCCCCTTCTCCGACCAGGTGCAGCCTCTCCGGGTACCCGAGCGAGGAGCGGAGCCGAGGGCGGCGCCATGGGACCTGCGAAGCCTGCACCCGGGCCTCAGCCCCCCGCCACCGACCCCGAAAGCCGGTGTCACCCGAGATCTGGGAACCCGGGTCGGACCTGGGCTGAGCGCGGCCCGGGAAGCCCGGAGGGACTGGGAATCGGCCGCCTGGGGGGCTACAGAAAACCCCTCCCGTTATTCAGGAAACTCCTGCTCGAACTTGGGCGAAAGGCACCGGAAGATGCCTTCGGGGAAAATGGCGGCGCCGCCACTGCACCGCCTTTGCCTACAACACAGGCAGGTCCCAGCGATCGATTTTATTGACCGGAGCGCCATGCCGGCTTCTTAACCTCTTTGCCCTGAAGTGCAATGGCGCTGCGAAACGGCTTCACGCCCCCTTTTCTCTTTATCTATTACACATGCTCATTGGGCCGCAGCTGAAGATCGGACGTTCTGATTGGGTGCTGGCGAAGGCGCCCGTTTGAATGAAGCCAACAGATTCTTAAGGGCAAGAGGCCGCATCATCGGGGTCCGGCGATGACACCGAGTGCCAAAGCAGGTTGCGAGATGTGCGATCAGTTGGTGCCCTCCGGTGTTTCCCATTGTTTGCCCCATCTGGGCGAGCCGAGATTTGTTCATTTTCTCTCTAGGAAAAGTCTCACCGCATCGACATACTTTTTTGTGGCCATAAAGATAAGATGCCTGTCTGCCTGGCTGGCTGGCATATCCAGAAATTCTGCAAAGAACTGGGTGTGAAAGGAAAAACTGTAATCTCTGATGTTGTAAAGGACACTTTTAGTAAAACTGATACACCAAAAAGTTACGCTGGCACCAGATAATGGAGGGCTTCACTTTGTGCGTTGAGCGGCCCCCAGATAATAATCTACAGAAGTGAATAACTGACTTCCCAATGCTTTAGCAAGTTTGTGGTTTCATTAGTTTGCAAGTAGAACTAATATTTTGTGCCCATTCTTTCTTTGTAGACATAGCTCAGTTTGGAGAAATATGAGTGCCCTCTTAGGTTGCAGGGAGGGGGAACTATAAGGCTGACCATTGTGTTTGTAAAAAGATAGGAATCATTTCTCTACTGTCAATTTGCATAAATGGCACAGCTGGACTGTCAACTGAACAAGTAAAATGACAGGGAAGCTGGGATTTGGCTCAGTAGTTAAAGTGCCTTGCTGGGCAGGCATAAGGACCTGAGTTTGAGATTCCCAGCAAACACAGAAGAGCATATACCCAGGCATGGTTCAATGTCCATAATCTAGCCTTTGGGGTATGAGATAGATCTAACCAGTCTGTTGCAGTGTGCCTACGTGCTGCTGATAAATCCATGACCAAACAGCGTAAGGGAACAAGGGATTTTATTTTCTCTCATGATAGTCCAATTACAGTCAATGGAATTGGCCACACCACTCAACATGACTGCTGAGAAGGACAATCCTCATTTGCCAGATCAACATGTCTGACCAAGTGTACATAACGATGCCAACCAACTTCCCTAACCAATTTCCCTCCATCTTTTTCACCTACCCAGGGACTGGTAGGGACATGGGCAGAACCTCTCCATCAATCAATCTTCGGCAGGTTTGCTTGGGGGTTAATTCAACTACCAGTTCTTTTCAAATGTGCCCAGAGCTCCTCAAACATCAAGTTGACACTTGTATCTAATTATGACACAGTCTAACCAATCCACAATGAGTGCAATGGGTCTAAAAAGATAAGGTAGAGAGCTATAGCAGAAGACACCTAAGGTTGACTCTAATCTACACAAAACATAGAGAATTATAAAAAAAAACTACAAAATTGCTATAAAGTTGAAAACAGTCTCCTCCTCACTTCGTGCTCAGTGAGGGTAAATGCCTAGAAATACAACCTTTAATATCAGCACACCTAAATTTCACTTTATAGACTACCGGGACCCTAATCTTTTTCTGAGAGATCAATACATGTAAATCTATATTTGGGCAAACTATTGGTTCTGAGGACGACCAGAAAGACTCCTTACTAATAAAAGCAATAAAGGAGTCTTGCCTTTGTTGTTGTTTTTGTTGTTGAAACAGGGTCTCATGATGCAGCCCAGGTTTCAAACTCCCTGTGTAGCTGAATATATGACCTTTAGCTTTCATTCTCCTACATTACATCTGCCTCTAAGTGTAAGTCACAATACCCAATTTTATACAGCATTGGAGATCAAACCCAGGTCCTGCTGCATGCTAGGCAAATGCAGTCCCAAAGGAGTCAAATCTCCAGTCTGCTTCTTAACAGATTCATACAATCAATTTTCAGACTGTCCCTTCTCGACATATGTTCCTCACCGGTATGTTTCTCCATCTTGGTGGGAGGCCATGCTGGATGGTGGGAGGCCGTGCTGCAGGCAACACCCAGGGCCTGGGATATATGAGAGCAAGCCCTGCCACTGAGGGACATTCCAGCATTCGCCAATACATATCTCATTATATCTATCCTCTCTGAAAGGGAGTATCTTGGCTTCTGAAGATCTCATCGCTTTTACAGCTCCTTTTTCTTCTTGCCTCTGCTCACTCTGCATGACCTTCTCCAGTGCTTGCTGAAAAGCCTGGGACGAGGACTGCTCGAGAGGGCTTCCTGTCTTTACCTTCTTTTTGCAGATAATAGACAGGCAGGATTTCAGGGAATACTTTTTCTTGAAACTTTTCCCATTATCCTTGCAAGAAAAAGGTCTCTGTGGTTTTTTGTTTTGTCTTTTTTTTTTTTTTGTCATTGTAATCAAATAAATACATGAGAGAAAAATAAAAAAAAGGAGAGAGATGACTCATTTTGGCTCAAGGTTTCAGTGGTTTGAGCTTGGGATGGCTTGGATGTGCCTGGGCAAAACAGAGACAAGGAATATGTATGGCAAACAGGAAATGGAGATAAGAAGGTCCAGGAAACATGTCAACCCTCATTGATCTACTTCTCTAACTAGATTTACCTTCTGAAGTTTTCAAAAATCTATAAAAATAGCACCACTAACTAGGGATCAAGCACTTAACAATGAGCCGGGTGGGGGGCATTTCATCCTCAAACCATAACAAGCTCCCATCAGTTGTGTACCTGTGGCTGAGCAGGAGAAGGAACGAAGAGAACCAGAAATCTTATTCCATGCAGGAAGCATAGTACCCCAGTTGCCACCTGTACATATCTGTGATTGGCTAAGGAGCCCCTGTGACAGATGCACTGTCCACTGTCAAGTCTCCAGTAGAATTTCTCTCCCTTGTGGATGAGCTGGCGATAGAGCAAGTTTCCTAGCTGGTGCAGTGAGTGCCAAATCATAGGTAGTGGTGGCAGTGCCCATCCAAGTACACATGACAATTAGCCAGAGGAGAGAAATAGGCACAAAGATCCACACAGTCTTTGTGCCCGCGTGCACACACACACACACACACATATACACACGCACACATGGGACAGGACTGCTCAGGTAGAAGACACAGCCATAGTCAAAGTAAATGAAAGCTGTATCCCCAGCATAGAGCAACTGATGCAGAATTTGGCAAGCCCTCCAAGAGAAGAAGTAGGCTGCAAAGAAAAGAGACTCAAGAATTAAATAGAAACCAAAGAAGTCTTGCAGACTATGATCACAGACAAGACCACATGGAGGGCATCTCTGAGTGCACATGAGTGCACTATTTTTTTTTCATTGTCAGTAAACCAATATTGTTTTATTAATTATCAGTCATTCATTCACATGAGTGCACTATTGCCTGGTAGCCAAGGATATCTGATCACAGCTTTCGCACTTACAGGTAAGAAGTCTTGACACGCTTCCATAGTAAGTATTTTTTTTTAACCTTGTTTGTTTTCTTCAGAAAAATCTCACCATGTAGCTCAGGCTATCTTTAAACTCACAGTGAACCTCCAACTTCTGCCTCTAAAAGTGCTGGAATTACAAAAAATAAAAAAATAAATAAAAAATAAATAAATAAAAGTGCTGGAATTACAGGCATGCACTATCTCACCTACTAGCATCAAGTTTCTTTCGTGTGTATGTGTGTGTGTGTGTGTGTGTGAATGTGTGAATGCACATGTGTGTATACAGGTATGTATGCAGGTATGTGTATAGGTCTGAAGTTTTTACTGAAAACCACTGATACATCTTATTCTTTTGTGGTTGAGTCTCTAATTAAACCCAGAGCTTGTTTATAAAGCTATTCTGACTAGCCAGTTTCTCTAGGGAGTCCCAGGTTCCACATCTTATGACTGGAATTACAGCCAGGCTGCCACATCCACTTGAGATTCTAAACTCTGGTCCTTTGGCTTGTGTGGGAAGCGCTTTAATTGCTGAACCATTTCCCCTTGATCCTGTTCCTTCTGATCTTTCTTCTTACCATTGTTTCTCTGCTAGACAAGAGAACTGGATTGTAAGGTGCTTTGAAAGTTGATATTTTCTTGGAATTGGATAGTTGTGTAGTGAATAGAGTAGCATTAGAGGTTGTTGAGTCAAGGCGTTACATGTGGATCTTCACTGAAAGAAGCCCCGGTCTGTTGAAGTAGCCATATCCCATTTGCAGAGAAAGGTACTGAAGCAGGAAAGAAAAACAGAACATTGTGTGGCTATAAGAAGGGAAAGGAACCCCTCATCCCAAAGTCTGTTTGAAGCCTCTCACTAGTCAAGGCGTCTAATCCAATTAACAGCTGTTGTGAAGGTTGTGCCAGTATACAGTATTTCAAATGAGATAGTAATGTCCTTAATGTCCTTCTCTGATACACACACATACACACACGTGCAGAGGTGTGTATGTGCTCACATGCCATACACAAAAATAAACTCCAACTCTGCTTCACGCTGACTCTGCCTGAAATTCTTTTCTACAGCAAAGTCAGGGAACTGGCTTTACCTGAGTAGAGGTCACTCAGGATCATTCTGAAGTATCTCAATGGTGAGTTTTTCTTGAGTGCTGCTTAACTGAAGAGAATTCTTCTTCTGGTCGTTGTAAGTGGAATGCCGAGCTGTGTCTACAACCCACACCCCACTGCTTCTGACAAGAGATAAGCCAAAATAATAAGCCCTTTATCCCTTAAGTTGCTTGGATCAGAGTGTTTTATCCCATAAAGAGAAGAGTAACTGGAACGATGTTCTCCAACCTTAAAAGGAAGAAAAGGAATGGAGGGATGGCTCAGTGGTAAAGTGCTCACTCGCACAAGTATGAGGACCTGAATTCAACTCCCAGCACCCACATAAAAAGCTGGGACTTCTGCAAGGAGACATCAGGACTTAATGACCAACTAATCTAGTCAAACAGTGAGCTACAAGTTCAGTGCACAACCCTCACTAAAAAAAATAACGTGGCACCAATGATAGAGGAAGATGCCTAAAGTCAGTCTCTAGCCATGGGTGCGATGTTTCAGTTGTAAGACATGAAAATGTTATGGAGAGCGGATGTACAACAATGGGAGTATACTTAACTACTGAACTATAAAACAGCTGATGGTAAATCTTATACCTATTGTGTATAAATTAAGATTTAAAAAATAGTGACCAGCGAGGTTGCTCATCAGGTAAAGGCACTTGCCACACAAGCCAGATGCAGAATTACAAATGGATGCACAAGTGTCTGTAATCCCTGCTAGCCTAAGAGAAATGGGAGCCAAAGACATAGAATCCTCAGAAAATCACAAACCAGCTCTTCTGTCTTATGTGCCATGGAGAAGAGACCCTGTCTCAAACAAAGTGGAAAGTACCTTGACCTCTGTGCCTTGATATACTGGCACACACATTTTCACATGTGCATACACACACACACACACACACACACACACACACACACACACACACACCACTACTCAATCATTATTGGGGATGGAGACTGAGCTGAGCTGTCGATTTTTCCTGACAGTCTGTGATGGCCTCATTTCTGTCTATGACAACCCACCTCCGTATTAATTGGTTTTGTCACTCTGTCCCTTGTTCACTCAAAGCCTGTTGTACCTTCTCTGCATTACCTGCATTTGCAGCTCTCACTCAGCAATTAGTTTACCTCTGAAATTGACAAATGAGCAGGTAGAGTTCCTTCCTAAAGGGTGCAAATGGCCAGAGTTGGGGGGCTGGTCTCTGGATATCATAGCACTTCACAGGGCTGGAGATTCCATCCTTCTGTCTTCAGAGCCTGGCTGCGCGAGCTAAATTCATGGTTCCTTGCTTCCTCCCTGCCACGGGTTGCGCCCCTTTGGCGGTGGATGCAGAGTGGAGGCGAGGAACATGCCTGCGACCCCCTGTCTTTTACAGGCTGCGGAATCACCGCCTGTCCTGGCCCCGGACTTCTGAACTGGTCTCGCGTGAGGGCCTCACTGCCGCCACAGCAGAGGAATCGCTCTGCGTGTCGCTTGGGCACCCAAATGAGCAACAAACGAGAAAAATGCCCTGAGAGAATATGGCGGGGACTTGTTCTCACCTTTCAGACACAATCATTCATTTCTTCTATTTTCCGTTTGATCTCAGATAAGAAACAGCTCGGTACTCTGGGCCCGACTCTTGAGATTCCTAACCCCTCTCATTGGCTCTACAGAGACTGTCTGGAAGACGAGACTTGCCATGCCAGGAGATGATGGGACAGTTCCTGGCACTAAGTCATCGCGGATAGGCGTCTGGGGACGCAGTTGCTAGGTAACCTGCCCGAGGAGCATGTAGCAAGTTTGTGAAGACTTGAGGAGGTTATGGTACCCGGAGCTGGGGGGGGGTGTTTTTCTTATCCACAAAGCCCATTGTGAATAATGGGCCCTGAACCCCTGTGATCTTTAAGTCTGACTTAAGATGTTAGGAGAGACTCCTTTAGGACCAGCCCTGTCCTTGGAATATCCAGATTCAGGAGACCACAGACCTCAACCTTACCTAAAGAACCAGGTTGGTTGGGGACTCTTAGAGTCTTGGGGAGAAAACTGCATTACAGGTGGATAGAATTCCCTGTTGAGAGACATGACATCTGTAAGTAGAACAAATTAGAACAACTCAATAGTGAAGAAATTGAGCCTCTGAGAAATTAAGTGATTTGCAGAAGCCCACACTGAGTGTAAAAGATGAACTCAGGACCAGAATCAAAGTCTGTCTAACAAGACATCCAACACTTAATTAATGCCAGGTACTGAATAGTCTGTTTCTGTGACCCACATTTTTAGGAAATCTGAAATATGATCTGTGGGAAAAGAGGGGCAGATGGTCTTTGACCCCAAGTATACAATGCAAGAAACTTTTTAAAATATTTAAGCCAGTTGTAATATGAAAAACCTATTATCCCAGTACTCAGGGGGTAGAGGAAGGAAGACTTGAAGGTCATCCTCTGCTTATGTAAAACCCTGTCTCAAAGAGCAAACAAGGACTGAAAGAGACTCAGCAATTATTGCACTTGCTAGGCAAGCAAAAGGATCAGAGTTCAGATTCCCAGATCCTACATAAAATGCAGACTGGGTGTGGCAGTCTAGCCTTGAAAAGAATAGACTGGGAATCCCCAGAGCAAGCTGGTTAGACAGACTAGCCCTGTGACAAGCTCTGCGTCTAACCAGAGACCCAGTCTCAAAACCATAAGGTGAAAGAGTGATGGAGGTTGATTCCCAGTATCCACTCAGACCTACACACACACACACGCACACACACACACACACACACACACACACACACACACACTTTCTCTCTCTCTCTTTTTCTCTCTCTCCTGGTGTGTGTGTGTGCGTGTGTGTGTATCAGAGGATATTGTGTGTCCCTGTGGAAGAACCAAGGGTGACTTCGGGAATTATCCTGGATTGCTTCTACCTCCTTATTGTTTCTATCTGGGAATTCCTAGGCTCCACCCACCAGGGCTGGAAGTGTAGGGCACCTGGCATTTTTACACAGGACCTGGGATCTGAACTTAGAACCTTCTGTCTGTGAGGCAGAGTCTTAACCCAGGCCCACGTAGAAACTGTGTGGCAGCCTGTAACTCCGGCCCTCATGGACAGAGCCAGGGAAATCCCAGAGCGAAGCAAAAAGGAGGTAGAAGCAATCCAGAATGATTTCCAAAGTCACTCTCCACAGGGACACATAGTGTCCTCTGATACACACACACACACACACACACACACACACACACACACACACACCAAATATAGTTTTTTTTTTTTTTAAGACAACCTCTTACAAGCATATGCAAAGGTTGACTTTAATGTAGAGACTCCTGGAAGCCTGTCACCAAGGGTAACGATATTAACTTGACCAGCGACATAAAGACATAAGCACAGAGATCTGTACCTACAATCTCAGATACTCCAGAGGATAGGAGGATCATTTGAACTCAGGAGAAACATAATGGAATGAGGAAAGACAAAGAGAAAACACCAGAGGCCAAGATATGCCAAAGGTTATTGTGACCACCAGAAAAAGAAGCTAGAAAGGATTCTGCATACGATCCTGTTGACTCCTTGATTTTAGACTAGTAGCTTACAGAACTGGATTTTGTTTTTTGATATTTATTTGAGAGAAAGAGAAAGATGCACACATACACTGTGTTTCTGGGAATTGAACTCAGGTCTCCAAGTGTCACAGTTATTCTTCTCTGTTGCTGTGAGATACCACCACTCAAGGAAGAAAAGATTTATTCAGTTTACGGTTCCAGAAGGGAGATGCAATCCATTATGGCAGGAAAGGCATGGCTGGCTGGCAGAAGCTGGAGGTGGTCGAAGTCACATCCTTCATGGAAGCTGAAAGCTGCCTCACTCACTCAAGCAGGGTGGGGTAACCAACCTCAAGGCCCACCCCTGTGACTGCCTTCCTCCAGCAAGGCTCCATCTCCTAAAGGTGCCACGACCTTCCCAAACTAAAGATTCAAACACATGAGCCTGTGAGGGACAACTCACATTTCAAACCATGACACCAGGTTTGGGAGCAGCTATCTTACCGCTGAGCTATATCTCTGGCCCCAGAATTGTTTTATAACTTTATTTATTTATTATTTATTTATTTATTTATTTATTTATTTACTTACTTACTTACTTATTTATTTATGTGTGTGAGAGAAAGTGACAGAGAGAGAGAGAGAGTATGTGTCACAGTATATGCATGGAAATCAGAGAACTACCTTCAGGAGTTGGTTCTTTCCTTTTACATTGGTTTCGGAAATTGAACTGAGACCACAGACTTGATAGCAAGCACCCTTAACCCACAGAGCCATCTAACCAGTCCTGTTGTTTGTTTGTTTGTTTGTGACAGAGTAGTCCAAGTTAGTCTCAAACTCAATGTGCAGTGAAGTCTGGCCTTATACTCCTATCTTCCTGCTTCTACTTCCCAAGTGCTAGGATGATAGGCCAATACTACCATGTCCATCTCATTTAATGTTCTTCACCATCTTAATTTGAAAAAATTCTGCTTCTTTCTTCCTTCCTTGCCAAAGAAGAAAAAAATGATTTTAAAAAGTTTTTTGAGTCTGAGATCAATCTAGTCAATATATAATAAGACTTGTCTGGAAAGGAAATAAAGATAAAAGAAAAGAAGAGAAAACTGATACTTTATTCTTTCCCAGACTTCCCCTGCGTGGGGAGTGCAGCAAAGTAAGTAAGAACACATTAAATTCTCACTAGTCTCCTCAGCCTCACCTTTAAGTCTTCCCTCGTCCTTGGAGATTATTGTTCGGTTTGTTTGATTGGTTTTCTGTTACTAGCTACTAAACTGCACCTAGATCCATCTCCTCCTGCCTACAATGTGCTTGTGTGTACAGGCACAAACATTGCTGCAACAGGTTTCTGCCCTATCTGTCTTCCAAAATGGTTCTAAGTATTGGCCACTTCTTCATTAACACACTGCCAGGCTGGGATACAGCAGCTGCATGGTAGTGTTTGCTGGTGTTTGCTATGCATGCCCGAGACCTTAGGTTCAGTCCTGGTACTGCAAAAACAAAACTGACTACCCAATTGTGTTGGTTTTGTCAGCTGTTGTCTCTTTTTGCCTTTTTCCTTCAACTGAACTGACTTTCACTGAGCTCTGAGTAATACTTTCACCTCCTCACTTGTGTTGATATCCTGCATTCCCAGATATTAAGGCCTAGTGTTTAAAATTAGGGCCCTAAACCATGAATCTTAACAGAGGCAGTGCCCCCGACCCCAAGGTTGTTTTGGGAATTGATAGAAGTTAGTGGGGTTTTTAAATTATTATTATTATAGTCACAGAGGATCTACTGGCATTAATTGGAGAATCCAGGAATACAATGTCCAGTAATCCTATTCAATGAAACCCTGTCCTTCGTCCTCATTTTCACAATGCCTGTGGACCTTTTTGTATGTGAGAACAGGTTTATAACCAAGTAAAGATCCTAAATCTTTAAAAAAAAAAAAAAAGGGAATCCTAAATTCATTTTCTGAGTAAAAGCATACAAGCCTGGGACACAGGAATCTAGGAGTACAGCTCAGCACTTGCCTGGCATGTTCAAAGCTTGGGTTCCATCCCCAGTATTGACTTTGAGGCCAATCTGAGTTATACATGTCTAGTTCCAGACCAGCCTAAACTACATAGCAAGATCCTGTCTAAAATAAATATATATACATGATCAATTATAATCCAGAATTAGAAAATGAAGAATTGCATTGTGTATTATTTTCCATGATAGAATCTTCTCTCACCTCTTTTTACCTTCTGGTGGGAGCTGGCAATCTTTGACTTGTAAATATCTCTGCCTCCATATCACACAGTAGTACCATCTTTTTCTATCTCTAAGTATATCTTTTTCATGGGAGAAAGTGTTTGCTTTGTAAATTTTATTTATCACTATTATGTGTGTGTGAGAAAGAGAGACAGATATGTGTGGGAGCACACACCATAGCATGCATGTGAAGGTCAGAAGGCAACTTTGTGGAATAGGTTCTCTTCTTCCACATTTATGTGGGTTCTAGGGATCAAATTTAGGTCATCAGGCTTGTGTGACAAGAACCTTTACCTGCTGGGCCATTTCACCTGCTCCTATTTATTTCTTTGCTTTGAGACAGGGTTTCATTATATATCTCAGACTGGCCTTGAATTCACTATGTGGTCCAGGTAGAACTCAAGCAAATCCTCCTGACTGGGCCTCCTGAGTGCTGGGATTCTGAACACAAGCCACCATGTCTGGTTCTACTTGTGTCCTGATGTGGCATTCTTCTTCCTTCATGTCTGTGACCAAATTTCCCTTCTCTTATAAGGACACGCTATTCATTGGATTAGGGCCCATGCTAATCCAGTATGACTTCATTTTAACTTGATTCTATCTGCAAAATCTTTATTTCCAAATAAGGTAACATTCACAGGAACTGTGAGGGGAAGGATTAAGACTTGAACATATCTTTGTGGGGGACAAAGTTCTGTCCATCATGGACAGTACAAACTGAGGAGAATTCTTTTTTTTTTAATTTTTTTATTATTACTTATTCAGTTGTGCACATGTGTATGTGTGTATGTGTATGTATGTGTGTGTGTGTGTGGAATCACGGACGAATTTGGGAACCACCATGGACGCCTCCACCTTCTCCTTGTTTACTCTGTCCTGGGATTCACAGGCTCCGCCCTACCAGGACCAGAAACGCAGGCCGTCCCCGCTTCCGCCCAGCGTCTATATGTGGCGTCTAGGATCCGAACTCAGGACCTTCGGCCTGCAAGGCGGAGGCTTAACCCCTGAGCCACCTCTCCAGCCCCTGAAGAGAATTCTTAAAAATACAGGAATAGTGACTATAAGAGGAGGCCACAGCCGGGTGTGGTGGGACCTGTAACCTCAGTTCTTGGGATGTTGAAACAGGAGGATCAGGAGTTCAAAGTCAGGGTGTGCTACATAGTGAGTTTCGGGCCAGCCTGGGCTACAGAGAAAGAAGGGTAAAATACTCTCTCAAATAAAGGAAGAAGGAAGGAAGGAAAGAAGGAAGAATGAAAGGGAGGGAGGGAGGAAAATGGAAAGGGGGTGGGTATCTCAGTGGCAGAATATGATTGCCTAACATTTTTTAGATCTCATGTAATCCCCAAGCCGGCCTTGAACTCACTGTATAGACAAAGATGACCTTGATTTCACCAGCATCCTGCTTCTACCTCCATATTGCTAGGATACATGCACACACCACCACACTTGGCTTTTCATTTATTTTTGTGTATCCATATGTGCCTATGTGGTATGTACAACATGTGCATATGTTCATGTATGTGCATGTGTAAGAATGCATACACACACGTGGATGTACACGTGCAGACTAGAGTTCGACTTAGATTGTTCTACCTCTTTATTGTTTTGGTCTGGGGTTTCCCAGGATCCACCTTCCAGGGCCAGAAGTATGACCACTGCTATTTTAAAATGGGATGTGGGGACACGAATTAGGTTCTTTTGCTTGTGGCTTTAACCACTGAGCCATCTTCCCACTCATCTTCACATTTAAAAATATAATTTTATTTATGTATATGCATGTATGTGTATGCATGTGGGGGGGTGCGGGCCTGTACTTTGCATAGTACTTATGTGAAGGTCTGAGGACAATTTCTAGGAGTTCTGTCCTTATGGTTATCGATTTATATATACTATTTATATATTGATTTATGTATTGATTATAAGCTGGGTTTCTGTTGTTTCTGTCCTTCTGAACACACCAGGTTAAGTGGCCCTCCAACTTCTAGAACACTCTCCTATCTCCAGCTCTCAGCTGCTGAGATTACAGATGTGAACGGCCACATCCAGCTTTTTGTAGGCTCCAGGAATCAAACTCGGGTCACTAGCCTTGAGTTACAAGCACTTTTACTCACTGAGCCATCTTGCCAACCCTCTACAGGCTCCTTCCCTGCACCTGGAACTGATTTGGTTAGATTGGCCAGCAAGCAAACCCCTAGGATTCTCCTGTCTCTCTTTCCCTGGCACTGGAATTAAAGGCATGTGTCCAACTTTTTACATGAGTCCTAGGGATTTCAACTCAGGTTCTCAGGTTTATGCAACAAGTACCTTAATACCAACCCATCTTCTCAGATCTTTGTGGGATGTTTTGAGACAGGCTGAACTTTACTCTCTGGATAATCCTGGCTGACTTTAAACTCTCAGCAATCCTTCTGGCTCAGCCTCTCATGCACTACCACGCCCAGTTTCTTTGCCTAGCATTTGCAAAGTTCAATCCCCAGCATCACAAAACAAAACAAGAGTTGTTGGTAATGCTCAAGTTGAGACAAAGCACACAAGAAAAAGCCTCCAGACTTACTGAAGCTGAGATTCAGAACTTTTTAAAGAGGGCCTAAAAATTGTGAGGTTGCCACTCTGGAAATCTTCCTTCCAGGGTGTTAAGGAAAGCTATTCATGGGAAGGTGTCTTGCCAGAACACTCTACTACAAATCCATCTGAGAAGGGTGTCAGGGGGAGCTGCTGACCACCATATATATATGTCCTATATAGATATATAGGACCCTGTGCTGCAGAGTTAGGGATGGAGACCTTCTTGTCCTGCAGGAGCCTGCCAAAGGGGCTCACTAGAATCAGGAAGCAACACACACACTTGTTTTTGACAAAGTCCTTTGAAGTCCTCCTGCCTCTATCTCCCAAGTGTTGGGATTACAGGCATTGACTGTCGTGCCCTGTTTTAACTGACAATCAACCTGAGGATTTCAGGCATCCTAGGTGAGCACTCAATCAACTGAGATACATCCCCAGCCCACAAAGCTCTCTCTTCCTGCAGTATCTTTCTAGCAGTCAGTCTACTGGCAAAACTGGAAAATGGTGATAATGATTTCATATAGCAATATATATATAGTGAGACCCTATCACAAATAAATAAAACAATTCACCATTATATGACCCATGTCCAGCAAGTGCTCAGGTGAGTGTCATCAAAGGTAAACCAGTTAAAACTCAGAGGACCACACATGCAAAAAGACATGAAAGTAGGAGTAATAGACTGATAGGAAAGAAGGTGGGATGAAATTGAGTAATGATGGGTGAAAATAAATTCCTGCATTCATGTATGAAACTCTAAATATAAATCACTTTTTAAAAAAGGTGAACTTAAGTGTGAAGGTGCAACTCAGTAGTAGAGCTACTACTCAGCTCTGGATCTGATTCTCAGCAACACACACACACACAATGGAGGTAAACAGTAATAAATTGGCACAGTGACATATTGATAGGTAGCGTCCTTCTTTCCTGCTTGTTTTCTTCCTTTCTCTTTCTTTCCATCTCTCTCTTAATATTTTTACATTTATTCATTTATCTATTTGTGTATATATATGGAGATCAAAGGATAACTTCCTAGAGTTGGTTCTCTCCTTCTACCATGCAGACTCCAGTGACTGGACTCAGGCCGTCAGCAAGCACCTTCACCTGCTGAGCCATCTTACCAGCCCTCTTTGATTTTAACATGGGTGCAGCTACACATATACACAGTAATCCTGTGAAGGTCAATGACAACCTCCTGTGCTGGTGTTCAGGCATCTTCTACCTTTTGTTGGACATAGCATCTCTCAGTGACCTGGAACCTCTGGCATGTAGACCAAGCTGGCTAACCCTTGAGTTTCCAGCAATCTGTTTGTCTCAGCCTTTCTTCTATGGAATTACAGACACATGCTGCTATTCCTAGTTTTTTATGTGGATTCTGAGGATCCTCATACTTGAGGGGCAAGTGCTTTACCCACTGAATCATATCCCTTAGTCTCTCTCTCTTTCTCTCTCCCAACTCTATCTCCCTTCCTCAACATTCTCCCTTTGAAATATCTTCAACTCTTCTAAGCCTGAACTGTGCCTACCATCCCGTGGCTTTATAGAAGGAGAGTAGGCAAGGTGGCTGTCCACTCTGGGAAAGAAATACACCAATGCAGAGCCAATTTTCTCAGTTTTTTTTTTTTCAGTTTGTTTTAAGTGATTTGTTTATTCATTTATGTGTTCGTTTTTGCATGTATATGTGTGCCTGTGAAGGACACTGTGTGTGCCTATGGAGGCCCAAGGTGACTTTAGGAATCGTTCTGGATGATTCTATCTCCTTTGTTCTTTGCTCTGGGGTTTCCCAGGATCCTCCTTCCAGGACCAGATGTGTGGATCACCATCATTTTCGCTTGGCATTTTTACATGGCATCTGGGCTCCAGTCTTCTGCTTGTGAGGTAGAGGCTTAACCCCTCAGCCATCTCTTCAGCCTGTCAGATTTTTTTTTTAAGTCTGAAGTAGCTGATCAGAATAGAAGAGCCTCAATAAATGGGGCTTCAAAGCCCATCAAAATAGTTAAATTGATGTTGGCCATACTACCTGTATTGGTCAAGGGTTCTCTAGAGCCATAGAATCAACAGAATGAATATATGAAAGGGAACTTATCGAGTTGGCTTGTGAGATATGGCCAAGGTAGTCCAACAATGGCTGACAGTAGCTGCTCAGTCCAGTAAGTGACAGCTGAAGGCTGGAGGATTCCTGGAGAGTTTTTAGTCTTGAAGTTTTAGTTTTGAAGACTTGGAGGGTTGGAGGTTTGGACGGTCATAGAAGCCGGGTGGCAGGAGGGATGAGAGTTTTCTAGCACAGGTTCAGAGAGTCTCTCTTCAAAGTCTTCTGTTTTATGTCTCCTTTTTATCTGGTCTGTTACTGGGAAGTTCCAATCAGATCTAGGGCTAGTCTTTGTATTGTAAATGTATTGATCCAGCTAATCTCTTCAGGTAATCTGAGGGCTGGTCTAGTTAATGCTGGGTGTGCTCAAATTGACAACCAGAATTAACTATCACACCACACTAGACACAACTGGTCTGGTTTGAATAGTACTTAGATAGGAGACATAGGAACAAGTTAAGTTGAAATGAATCCATTGAGACCTATCAAAACCATGCACTTCAGTGTAGAGACTGAAGAAGATAAAGAAAGCAAACAGAAGCACCACACAGCCAGCCCTGACCCAGAGGAAAAGAACACTTCTAAAGTCAAGAAATGTTACCTATTCCTGTAAGAGGTTTTATAAGGAATTTTTAGGAGTTCCAGCTAGAGAGACATTGTTGGCCATGCTGCACTTCTACATGGGGTTGGAACATAAGCACTCACAGATACTGCTTTTTTCTTGTGTCTTTCTGTTTCATTATGCTCACTGTTCAATGCCCTGTGAGAGAATTATGTCAGCTCAGAGGTGCCTCTGCCTCTCGATCTAGAACCAAGCTGCTAGGTTTCAGGGTCTCTGTTCTCTTAATAGTGATGACCAGGCCTGATGATGCGCATGTATAATCCCAGCACTCAAGAGGCTGAGGCAGGAGAATCCTGAGTTGGAAGCTGGCCTAATGTACGTAGTGAGAGTCTGGTCTCAAATTAAAAAAAAAAAAATTCCCTGAGGGCCTGGGAATATGATTCAACTGATGAAATACTTGCCATACAAATATGAGGGCCTGAGTTTGGATCTCTACCAGCCATGTAAAAGTTGAGTCTATTATCCTAATAGCTGAGGAGCAGAGACAGGGAGATCCTGGAGGCCATTGATCAACCAGCCTAGCCCAATCCATGAGTTTTAGGTTCAGTGACAGACTCTGTCTCAAAATATAAGGTAGAGGGCCAGAGAAATAGCTCAGGGGTTAAACCTCTGCCTCCCAAGCAGAAGGTCCTGAATTCTCATCCTGGATCCCACGTTAAAAAAAAAAAAGTGCTAGTAGGAAAAGGAGGCTGCCTGTATTTCTGATCCTGGAAGGCAGAGCTTTGGAAACTCCAGAGCAAAGCAAAGAGGAGGTAAGCAATCCTTTGTGATTCCCAAATCTCACTGGGCTTCACATAGTGCCCTCTATAAATACAGACACACACACAGACACACAATCAATCAATCAATCATTCTAGATAAAGAAACAAACAAATAGAATTGTCCTGCATTTTAAAAAAATAGAGAGTGGGTGGTGGAGAGGTGACTCGAGGGTTAAGCCTCTGCCTTGCAGGCGGAAGGTCCTGAATTCGGATCCTAGACCCCACGTATAGACGCCGGGCAGAAGCCAGGCGGCCTGCGTTTCTGGTCCTGGTGGGCGGAGCCTATGAATCCCAGGGGCAGAGTAAACAAGAAGATGGAGGTGGTCCATGGTGGTTCCCATGGTTCTACATACACAACACACACGCGCGCGCACAATTGAATACATACTAAAAAAGAAAAAAAAATAGTCAATGAGGAAACACCTGATAGTCCTCCCACGCACAGATGATCTACCTTAAAACAGAATTCTAGAGAAAGGAAGCAGGAGAGAGAGGGGGAGAGAGAGAGAGGAGAGAGAGGAGGGAGAGAGAGAGAGAGAGAGAGAGAGAGAGAGAGAGAGAGAGAGAGAGAGAGAGGAGCTATTAGGCGAGGATGGCACATTCACAATGCAAATGCCCATTTGTTTTCCACTGCCAGTCCAGCTCCTAGTTAAGGGTCTATAATGACCAAGTATTGGGGTCTATTCTTCACCTCTTATTGTTCAAGGCTATTGACAGCACAGGCTCCTTTTGACAGAGAGGAACGAACCCCCACAGAAAGAGGAAAACCGAACCAGCTCCAATAGCTATATTGTTACTAGTCTCCTGCAACAGAACCCCTATACTGAGCCTTCTGAATGGCCGCAGACAAAACCACTACCGTGAGAAGAAGTCTACAAGATGCAGGTGAAGCGAAGCTCTACTGGTCCTGCTTTCTCCCGACTTAGGTTCCGTTCGGTTTCTTCAGGGCACCCAGCCAGGCAGGGACCCGAGGCGGCACCAGCCCTAGTCTTTGACCTTAGATGTTCAGGTTCCCCCGTCCCAACTCAGACCCTGAGCAGGGAGACCACAGTTGGGACACCTAGGATGGTGCCAGAATCCTTTCCAAATGAAGCCTCCCTAGGAGTTGGGAGTTTCACATATTATCATCTATCAACATCTACGGGTCCTGGGGAAGGGAGGACCGGAGGATGAATTTACAAAAGGTGAAGGCGCTTTAGTTTAATCCCGGTTGTCTCAATAGATCCGGACACTGGACGCTGTCAGGTTCCCCCAGGATCGACCCCGACGGTGATGACGTCTGCCCTCAACCGCCATGGCGGCGCCCGTCCCCGCTGGGCTTCTTGCCCGTAGCTATGATGGCCGCCAGGTAGCTTCACTTCGCAGCGCACAACTCCGGAAGACGGGAGCCGGCGATTGGGCGGTGTCCGGGGACACCGAGAAGAAGGCCCCTGGCGGTTGGACCACGTTGGGAAAGCCTGGTTTTAAAGGCGTCGGAGGTGGGGGCCGCCGAAGACCCGGGATCCTCGGGAGGCCGCGGTGAGCGGCGCGCAGGGGGTGTGGGGAGGCTGAGCGGGGCCGGGAGGAGGGCGGAGGAGGAAACGTTTGAACCGCCTGGTCCCGGGCTCTGCAGAGCACTGGGCGGGGATCCAGGCGGGGCGGGGGCTTGGGGTGGGATGTTGTCGGTGGGCGGGACCTCCCGGGATTGGCGTGAAGGGGGTGTTCGGCTTGACAGGGTACCTCCGGGGATCCAGCCCGAGTTCCGCGATGCCGGGGCTTGGGGCTCGGCGGCCTGAGTGCAGCTTCACTGAGCCGAAGCTCGCAGGGGGAGGAGGAACGTCGCGCGGCTTTTGATTGGAAGAACCGCGCTGTAGGATTCTTTCCACCGGGATCCACTTTTAGGGGATCTTGGGTGGGAGGGAGGGCTGTGGTCGGTGTGTGGAATTTTTCCGTTGGAATCCTCGCTTGGGGAGAGCGAGAAGGATCACAGAGGGATTCGGCGGAAACAGAGCCTCCCGGGACTTGGGGGGGGGGGGTTCCTAGCGGATCCCGGGAAATTTCAGGGAATCTGCAGGGACAAAGGCCTCGGGAGGCTCGGGCCGTGAGACGGAACTGGGACCTCCTTAATCCAGACTCGCGGCAGGTGCCGGGCCGAGTCGGAGAAGTCGAGGCGGCGGCGGCGGCGGGAGGACGCCCGCTCCGGGCGACCAGCCGGGGGAGCCCTTCGGAGGAAGGGCCTGTGGGCTCCCGGGAGCAGCGGGCGGACCATGAAGGGCGGAACCCCGAGGGAAGGGCTGGCCCTCACTCCCCGCTCCCCTACTCCCTCCTCACCCCAGGCCGCAGCCTGGGATCCCCTAGGGACCCCCCGGAACCGCTGCTTCCCCCATGGATTTGCCTGGGGACTCCAGGTGAGAGCGCACCCCGCCCGCCTGTCTTGAGAGACTGGGAGACGGGGATCCTGGTGGCTGTACCGGGTAACTGCAGAGCCTACGGCAAGAGCAGCCAACCGTCTACTACTTTTCACCCTCCAGTCCTTCTAGACAGCCGAGTCTATGCCGGCAGCCCCTAGCTCGAACATTATGGGAATCCAGGAGCCCAAAAAGGCCGCGGCTGCAACCCCTGGGGGCTCCTTCGCCCCTGGAAAAGGCCTCTCGGCGGGTCCTGGCTGTGGTTCTGGAAGATGTCATGGCTGCTCACATGGTGAGCCCCTTAAATGAGCCCTCTCCCCCATCCCACCTCTCCCAACCCAAAGGCCACATTTTCAACCCATTATTTCCCATCAGTCCGGCAGTATCCTTAATGCTAGAGTCCTGCATCATTCCCACTTACTCCAGCCTAGGACTCCAGTGTGCCCTCCCCCCCTTCAAAATAGGAGAAAACCACCCCTACCTTGCCGCATTCTACCCCTGCCTCCTGAATCATTCTGGTGGTGTCTTTGGTCACATTGCATAGAGGAAAATAACAGGCTCAAAAGATAGCAGTGACCCGTCCAAGGTAAAGCTCTGTCTTTCCTTCTCAGAAAAGCCTGGGTAAGATCAGATTACACTTTTCACACCTGTAGCTAACACTGCTAATACCTGGCCCCTAATTAAGACCAAATTCCCTTCTTTTTTCAAGGATATGAGTGAATTCCAGCTCGGAGCTCTATCATGTTGTGGCTAGAAGCACTGTTAGACATAGGGAGACCTCATCTAGTCCAGCCTCATTATATCACCTTGATCTTTGTTGTTCTCTTGCTCTTTAGCCCAAGCTGACCTGAAACACACGGCAGTCCTCCTACTTTGACCTCACAAGCGCTGGGATTATAGGCAGTCACCATGTCTAACTTGCCTTCCTTTTCATACTTCTTCCTCTCCCAGGTCCCCCTAGCATCCAAAAAGGACACCTCCATGTCACCACACCACAGCAAACATCAGGATTCTGTCTGCAGCCATTCTCCTGCTCCATCGCCCCAACAGGTCAAGTGGTCTTTACAGGCCAGGTGAGCATGGCAGGATAGGGAGTAAGTCAGGAACACAACTGAGCCCACTCATCTTCCCACTCCTTCTCTAGGCCTCCTGACCCCCTGCGTTTGTGCCGAGAACCCTTGAGCCGAATCCACAGGTCACCTTCCACTCTGAAGCTGAGATCAAAGACGGCCCCTGCCCCAGAGGAGAGCCCTTCTGGAAAGATAGAGCAGGTCCCCCAGCCTACCCTGGTGGTGGTGTTGGAAGACATTGTTAGTCCCAGACCACCAACTAAGGTGAGAGAACACGGTGAAAACATCAGATCAGTTTAGGCAAGCATGCGTCAGAACAAGGTCAACAGAATCTTATGTGGCAGAAACTGAGTGAAGGCTGTATGACATATTCTTGGTGTGCACCCAAGTAGATATCTGGGGACTAAGTCAAAACATGAGGTGCTGAAGTGGTTTCCCCGCCTCTCCTAAAACCTCCCCTGTCTATGTCCAGGTCTTGACTGATGACAGGCCCAACTTCATAGACCCAGCTCAAAGGTGAGAGGGCTGGGAAAGGGATTATCAAAGCTATCATCCAGGTATCAGAATTGGAGCATCAGGATTTACTTATCTGATCCTTCTTATGGCACCTTCAGAAGCCTTAAGGGACAGGGGAGGCGCTTGTCTAGGAGGGATCTGAATTTGAAAGCTCCTCCAGCCTTAACAACCTTGCCCCTTCACCCCAGAGCTGAGCCTGTGGGAACAGTTCACCAGCCAATGTCTGCACCCAGAGATCTAGAACCTCTATTCCAGCCATCCAGTGTGCCTGCAGACCTGTCGGAGAGGTCACTACCAGGTAAGAGCTTTAACAGAAAGATGAAACTTAGGGATCTAAAATATCCTACTTGAGCTTGAAGCGACAGGGGTAGAAATGTGGGTGGAGCTTAACTCCCTCCCAGGGCAGAGTGTGACCATGAAAATGAGGTTTCATCTCCAGAGACTTGAGGATTTGTTTCGTTTTGTCAAATGCTGGGGTTTTGCTACTGAGCTACATTCCTACCTTCAGAGGTCGAATTTTAGGGGACAGAAATTAATGTTAAGGGGAAAAGACAGACAAGTGAGGTGGTGCTTAAGACGATCTGCAGCTGAGGAATGCCCACCCACCTGTGACCCTCTCCTTTCCTCAGCCCCAGATCCTGCTCTGGAGCCCCCATCGACCCCACCACCGTCCAGCCTTTTACGTCCCCGCCTCAGTCCCTGGGGCTTGGCTCCCCTCTTCCGTTCCGTCCGCTCCAAGCTGGAGAGCTTCGCTGACATCTTCCTCACACCCAATAAAGCCCCACAGCCCCCACCCCCATCATCCCCCATGAAGCTGGAGTTGAAGATTGCCATCTCAAAGGCCGAGCAGTCCAGGGCTATCGATGGGATTGCATCTGTCAGCCCCCGGCCCCCTATCCGCCAGTGGCGGTCTCAGGACCACAGTGCCCTAACACCTCTTCCTAAGCTCTCTCTGGGCCGAAGCCACTCCTGCCCTGATCTGGGGCCCCCTGGCCCAAGTAGCTGTACCTGGCCTTCTGCTCCACCCCCACCAAGCCAGCCTAGACCCCGGAGACACACTGTGGGTGGTGGGGAGATGATGGCCCGAACCCTGCCACCTCCTCGGCCCTGTCTCCGGAAAGAGGTCTTCCCTCTTGGAGGAGTGGGAGTCTCCCCTTCTCTCACCACATCTTGTTCGTCCACTGCACCTGCCTCCTCCTTCTCTGAACCAGCAGAACCCAGGTAGCGCTTCAACAAACCCTCCTGGAAGCCTTGACCACACCCTGGGTCTGGCCTCCTTCCCTGTAACCAATGGGCAGGAAATGGGTATCTTGCCGTGAATTTTCTTGCTGAGCTTTGGCCTTCTCTGCAGATTGGGCTCAACCAAGGGAAAGGACTCAAGAGTCTCGAAGGACCAGGTGCTTTCAGACCCAGAAACCAAGGTAAGGAGTAGAGATGAAGAGCAAGAGCCAAGTGGGGCCTGAACCTATGCCTTCCTTTCATCCTCTGCCCCATTTTGCAGGCCATGGGAAAGGTTTCTGGATTCAGAATTCGCAAGACTCCTGCCCGCCCACAAACAAACCTTACACCAATGGGACTGCCTCGACCAATCAGGTGAGCGTCTTAGAAAGCAGAGAACAGCCTTGGCCAAGCAGGTGGAAGTTCATATCTCCTGATGTGTGGCCTTGTCTGTTTGCAGAGAGCACAGTCCAACCTGGAGGATTCAGTTTAGTAAGGAAATGGATGTCTGTCATGACAGCAATTCTGGCCTTGGCATGGCCCAGAAATTTTAATTCAGAGCAGGTCTTACCTATCCCTTCTTCAGACCCTACTAGCTCAGGAGTTTCTCAGTGACCTCTGCTCTTTGCACTCAGGTTGAACAAGAAGGAATTCAGCTTAGAAGAAATTTATACCAACAAGAATTATCAATCACCCACAACCAGGAGGTGAGAAACTGCGAAGACTTGGGGTGGTAAAAGAAGGCTAGAACCGAGGGGCATGTTGGTAAACAGCTCTTCCTCTTTGCCTGGCCCAGGACCTTTGAAACTATCTTTGAAGAACCCCGGGAACGCAACGGGACTCTGATTTTTACCAGCTCAAGGAAGCTTCGGCGGGCTGTAGAATTTCGGGACAGTAGCCTTCCTCGGTCCAGGAGGCCATCACGCGGGGTCCGCACTGCAGCTGGCAGGACCTTTACTCCCAGCCTGACGCCCAGTAAGGATTTGGGACCTCTGCTGCAGCAACGGTTGAAGGAGCTTGATGCCTTGCTCCTGGAGGAGGAAGTAGATGGGGAGCATCAGCCCCATTAGCCCCGGGGGCTGCACCTGTTTGTCCATCCATCATTGTCCATCCATCAATTCCAATCATCCTGGAGGGAGGGGAAAATCTCTCAGGCAGTTGTATTTTTTTCTCTATATATTTCTAGTAAAGTTTTCAATATGTTTCTGATTCCTTCGTGTCTCCAGCATACATTGGCCAAACTGGCTGATGTATATTCTGTGTTGAATGCCAGAGTGACAGAAGATGTGGGAAGATACGGGGCTGGGGGGAGAGGGGTGAATGGAATGACTGAGATTCCCTCACCTGCATCCCCTGGTAGTTCTGGGGATCAAGCCCAGAGTCGCCTGCATGCTAGACAAGCATTCTATCTGTCAACTAACTACATCATCAACCCTGAGATAATGCTCTTGACTTGAGAATTCTCTTGTCGAGTGATACCTTTGGAAAAGAAAAAGAAGTCATATTACTGAGACCCGGAACCCCGGTTAAGGTCCTTCCAACCGTTTACTGCAAGATTAAGGATCTGGAATAGATTATGACCATGACCTAGACCATTCTGCATTCCTGCTGACGTGGGATTCAAGAGCTAAGAATGATCAGCTATAATCGTCCACTTTCGACCACCTATCTCGGTATTTGATCTGCAACAAGGCCCTTTAGGGGAATCGGCTATTTTATGTTTTACAGACGAAGCAAGGTACCCATGTCTGGTATTCCACACTGAGCGAGGTGACTGGCCCATCACAGAGGCTGGGGACACTGGCTACAGCACAGACGTGCGCTACAATTCTAGCTGTATGTCAACTCCTCTTCCTCTAGGTAACGTGGGGGAGGAACGGAATTCCCCCAAGAACTTACTACCGACCGGTTCATGCGAGAGCGCCCGGCAAAGTGCGAAGCGTTCTTTAATCGTGAGCGCTCAGAGTGGGCAGGCTCGGGCCGGGCAGCCGCCGGCCCGCAGCCGCCGGCCCGCAGCCGCCGGCCCGCAGCCGCCGGCCCGCAGCCGCCGGCCCGCACCGCTGCCGGCCGCGCAGCCTCGGGCGTGGAGGGACTCGGTAGCGGCGCGATGCACCGAAACCCACCGGCGGCTACCGTCGCCACGCGCCTGCGCAGGGCTCCGGCAGGCTGACGTCGTAACCGGCCGGCGCTCCGCACGTCAGCCCGCCGCACGCCGCCCAGCGGCCAACGGCGCCGGGACTCACACCGCAGCGCCGCGGCCCGTCCTGACGCCGTCCGAAGGCGACCAATCCATGGCGAGCAGGAAGAGGTGGAGCCAGCCGGAGGACCGCCCCAAACACCTACTTCTAACCAGTCGAGTCACAAGACCCCGGAGGGGCGGGGCTAATCTGACGTGACCCAATCCAGGACTTGAAGGCGGTTACATAGTCTCCACTCCTTGGACTTTGGCTCCGCCCTTCTCTTTGACGTAAACTTGCCGACCTATAAACGACAGCGCCTGCGGGGGCTCACGGGGAAGGAGGCGGAGAGAGGGAGGAGGCGGAGAGAGGAAGGAGGCGTCGGCTGAGGAGGAAGAGGGAGGAGGGGCAGGGAAGTTGGGGCGGAGGAGAGGCCCGAGACTGCGAAGAAGACAACTGGAGGGTGCGGTAGAGTTCGTCACTGCCCAGCGGCCATCCCGGATCCCCGAAGGCACCAGTCAGTCAGAGACGGAGTAAAGGAGGAAGAGCCTTTTATGTCGGCGGACAGAGAAGCTCTACCCGTCACCGTTGCCTCACATCCGGGGCTTTGGAGGGCTGGCCCCGCGGCCCCGCCCCCCCTCGAGCCTTTCATGGCTACCGGAGGCGGAGGCTGGAGGAGCTGGGCCCGGCGAAGGCCCCTTTAAATTTCCTTAAAGGGGCGACTGCCGAACTCGGCCGACTCGACGCCCGTCTTAAAGGGGAAGCCGTCGAACCGAAGCTGACAAATCGAGAACTGTGCTGCTGGGAGAATTAGGGCGAATGGGGTTTCCCACCTCCGCCCCACGCAAGAAGTTTTTTTAAATTCAATTTAAAGGGGAAGTGGACGCCCGTGGAGGACTAGAAGCTTCACTCGGAGCCCTTAAGGGGACGGCCTGCTGTCTGAAGGCCCCTGGAGTCCTTAAAGGGGTGGCCTCTTTCAGCCGGAGGACTTGAGACACTTTTAAAGGGGAGGTCTGCGTTTCGGGTCGAGCCTTCGGCCCCTTTTAAAGGGGTGGCCCTTCCTCTTCCTCGGGGAGACTTGCCTCGACCCCTGGCAGGGGGCCGCCGCCGCACCAGGCCGGCCAGACACTGTTGGATCGTCTTAAAGGGGCCAGGGGCTGGGCGATCCGCGGCCTCGCCTTAAAGGGACGGCCGCCCCGTTTTCGTCGTCGCGGCCCCGCCGGCCCCACGGAGGGGGGGCCCGAGGCTTGTCGCCCCGGGGGCGGCGCCGGCTGTCCAGGCCTTGGCCTTGGGGCCAGCTCGCGGCCGCTGGGTCTCGCTTTAAAAGGCAGAGCGAGGCCCTCGCGTCCCAGTGCCGCCGCCGGAGCCGCGCCTACGACCCGGGCCTGCGGACAGGCCGCTTCGGGCCCGCCGCCTCCGGATGCGGCGCTGAGGGCCGTCGCCATGGAGACGGCAGCGGCCGCGGCCCCGGGCCCGGGCTGGGCGGCTGAAGGGGAGCGGCGGCGGAGGCGCTGCTCGCGCCGGGACCGGGACCGGGAGCAGCGGCGCCGACGCGGTCCCGGCGGCGACGCGCCCCGGGCCTTGTTGGCCGCCCCGCGCGGCTCCTCCTCATCCTCGTCGCCGCCACCGCCCGCCCGGCCCTGGTCGTCGGCCTCGTCCGGCGAGCGACCCGGGGGCCTGAGACGGCGGCGACCCCGTCCCAGACCTCGGCCCCCGAGACCGCGAGCTCGGAAGCGGCCTGCGGGTTCAGGCAGCCGCGGGGAGGAAGAGGAGGAAGAAGAGGGGGCCGCCGACGACGGGGAAGCCGAGGAGGAGCCCGAAGAGGAGGAAGAGGAGGAGGAGGACTTGATCGATGGCTTTGCCATCGCCAGCTTCGCCAGCCTCGAGGCTTTGCAGGTGTGGCCTGGTGGGGACCTTGAGGGCCTTTAGGGGGCTCAGAACGTCAGAGAGGAGACTGTCTGGAGAGCGGGTGGGTCGAGGGGGAGTGGTGGCACCCCAAACCTGAGCAACCGGCTCCTCTGGCCGGGCCTCTGCCCCACCCTGGGGTGGGAGGAGGTAGAGCTAGTCTCTTGGGACTAACCAAGTTACGGTGCCTGAAAGGCACTTTGGTGGCCCGGCCCCCCCTAGAGAGTTGGGGAGCTTTCCTTTTCCCATCCACTTCAGTCCCACCTCCCCCTCCACAGAAGGATGCATCTCTTCAGCCCCCAGAGCGCCTGGAACATCGGCTGAAGCATTCTGGGAAACGGAAGAGGGGGGGCTCCAGTGGGGCCACTGGGGAGCCAGGGGACAGTTCTGATCGTGAGCCTGGTCGGCCCCCAGGGGATCGGCCCCGCAAATGGCCCAATAAGAGGAGAAGGAAAGAGGTGAGCTGGTCTCAGATCCCAGTCCTTTAAAAGCCCGTGGTCAGAATATCCTTCATGTAGATCAGGGTTGCCACTTGCCCATCCTGAACCAAAAGGCCCAGGAGGAAGGAAGAACAAATTGGAGGACCCCTCTCCCCCTTCTTCCATATCCAGATCTGACAATTTAACTGCAGTCCCACTCTCCTGTTTCTGGTTGTACCCCATATACTTCAAACAGGATAATAATTCAGAAGACACATGGAAGGGACTTAATTTGATATAAATAAGTTAGATAGGGTCCCTGCCCTTCCTTCTATTTGGTGGCAGCATAGCAGGAAAGAAATAGTCCACAAACAAGCAACCAAGACCAGTTTGAGCAGCTGCACAGTGATCTGGGAGAGATTTGGGAGCAGTGCTGCAGAAACCCACATGAGGAAGCCACTCATTCTGCCTGGGGGATGGGCAGAGGGTTGTGGTTAGGGAAAGCCCCCTAGACTATCTCAGGCCCCAAAATTTAGTCAAAAGTTTGCTAAGAGGAGAAATGAAAAGTTTTGTTTTGGACAAAAGCACATGGATTTCAGAACAAGGTATACTTAGAAAATGGCAAGAGTTGGGAATGGAAGTGAGTGGTAACCAGAGACACACCTAGAAAAAAATAATTGAGAGTAGATCATGAGTATCCTTGGATGCCTTGCAAGGAGTTAAGAATTATTTGATCAGGTCCCCTTACCTCTGGACTCTGGTCTTTCTCAGGCCTTCTCCCGGCACTCTCTGGAAGCTGGATATATAGTAAGTGTTGTCTGCCTATACAGACTGTTCCCTTCCCCCTTGGGCCCCACTCCGCTTCCATCTTCTGACACCTATCTCTTTCCTTCTCCTCAGTGTGACGCAGAGAGTGATCTGGATGAGAGGGTGAGTGGAGCTAGAATTTACCGGGTGGGCGTTGTTACAGCTCGTCAAATGGTCTGAATCTAAAAGACCTTCCACATGCAGTAGATACCCTCCCCTGGAGTGGGATGGTTCTGTTGATTGAGGGTTGAGTTTTGGTGTGGGGGAAAGTTTACTGATTTTGTTTTGATTTTTTTTTAATTTGCTTATTTGAGATATAAGGAGGGAGGAAGTAGGAAGGCACGCATGTCATGGTGCACAGTTAGAGGTTAGAAGACAACTTACAGAAAACAGTTCTTCTACCACGTGGGCTTCTGGGAATTGAATCATGTTGTTAGGTTTATGAGCAGATGTGTTAATCCACTGAATGAGTTATCTCATATGCCCTTGTGGGACTTTTTTGTATTTTTTATTTTCTTATCGTGGCCAAAGAATTGAAGGTCCACATCTTGGCGTGGTATATTTTTCAAAGCTTTTGAAGTCACCTACCTTTGGCATTCTACAGAAATCCATAGTGACTATAGAACTGAGATGGTCTGTTCTGCGGACATCCAGACTGTTTTTATACTTAGGGTCTTATAAATGAGAGTTTGATCAGGGATTGTGGTCACAGCAGTGATGACTCCAAATCTGAGAGTCCGGAATCATCTGAGAGTTCTGTAATCATTAGTGCTTGTTTTAAGGCAATGTGTCCTAGCCGGTAATGTTCTACCCACGTAACTCCCATAAGTAGCCTAAGTTTGCACTTGATATGTCTTGTTTTTCTCTCAAAAGTCCCTAGACAGGGACTGTGGTGACCCAGAGAGTTGTAGTCTATTATCAGTCTAGCTAATTGTTACCATGGAAGAATGAGGATACCATTGTTAGGAGATCCTTAAGTTTGTGTTTTTACATTTACTTTGTGTGTGTCTGAACATGTGTGTGCCCTACACCACACCTATGGAGGTCAGAGGACACCTTTGGCTATGGGGATTCGCCAGTCTTCAGACTTGATGGCAAGCACCTTCACATGTGCCATCTCACCATCCCTTGAATCTGTCTTCATGAGAAATCGCCAGCTTTCAGAATATCAGCATCTAAAGTTTTTTTGCCAATGCTTGTAAATCAACAGATCTGTAGTCCAGGTGGATCTGCAAGTCAGCAGTTAGTTTTAGCTGACATCTTTTGCTTTGATCTGTTACTTCAGTGCTGCCTTGAATCAGTCCTTTGGCCTAGAGGATTTTTGGTTTCAGCCTCACTTCCTTTTTCCAAGCTTAGGACTTCTAGAACCCATAGTCCAATAGATTACAACTAAGCTCATGAAATAGTACCACCATTAGTTCACAGCAGGCACCAAGGACTCTTGGCTTAAGAACCTAATCTTCTTCCTCCCTTTTTTCCTCAGGTCTCTGATGATGACCTCGACCCATCCTTTACTGTCTCGACCAGCAAAGGTTGGTCCCAAGGGCTGGGATGGAGGCATGAGAGGGACATGGGTAAACTCGAGCCTCTGCTGAAATATCTCCCGTCCTCTCCTCACAGCCCCGGGGCCACATGGCGCCTTCAATGGGAACTGTGAAGCGAAACTGTCTGTGGTCCCTAAAGTGTCGGGCCTGGAGCGGAGCCAAGAGCAGCCCCCAGGGCCTGACCCGCTGCTAGTGCCTTTCCCCCCAAAGGAACCGCCGCCTCCACCAGTCCCTCGGCCTCCTGTCTCGCCCCCTGCACCTTTGCCGGCCACCCCCAGCCTGCCACCCCCACCCCAACCCCAGCTGCAGCTTCGGGTCTCACCTTTCGGCCTCCGCACTTCTCCTTATGGCAGCAGCCTGGACCTCAGCACTGGCAGGTGAGTGGTCCAAAGGTCCGATCTGTTCTGGAAGAGCCTTCATTCTGTGTCTGGGAGGTAAAATGTGTGTGACATGAGAAAAGATTCTGAGACTGAAAAGTTGGAGACCCTGAATAAAAGATTACAGCAGGACTTACTGAACCCTTTATACATTCATTCGTAGGGAATCCAGTTTGTGTTGTTGTCCTATTGCATTTGTTGGTGAAAACTTTTCATGAAGCGTATCTGTTAGAAGTAATGTTCTTTGGATCTTACTTTTGGAAATGCTGAAATGATTAACAACACAGCCTGTGGCATCAGACTTGGATTCAAATTCTGATACTTTCTCTGCCATTTACTGGCTGTGAGGTTTTTGACATTCATTTCACCTCTCTGATCCTCAATTTTCTCTTTCCTATGAAATGAAATTATAATAGTACTTTTATCCTAAAGCTATTGTATTCTGGGTGAGTGTAGTGTTTCCCAAAGTGTGTATATTCATTATTAGTGGGACATGAGGTCATTTCAGTTCTTAACCTGAGAAAACTCAAAAATAGTCATAAGTTAGCTTTTATGTGCTTAGGGAAATACGGTTCTTACCTTGGCTTCTTGGTTTCACAATGTTGGCTTAGGGTAAAGCCAAGAAAGAAATGAGAATTATGTATAAATGGATATATAGCGATGGTAATACTTGGGAAGGTGGCATAAATATTGGAGACTTGTGTTAGCTTATAAATCAGCAGGTGCCAGCAGGTGGTCTACCGTAAGTACTCATTGAAGGGTAAGAATTAATGGTGCTATTGTTGATGCTTTCACTATTGTTATCATCATCATCATTGTTATTGAGAAAACTAAGGCTCAGAGAGGGACAGTGACTTGCTCAAGGTCACCCAGGGTATGCATGTCAAGATGGGTATAAAACTTCAGGTCTCCAAGGTCCCAAGATGGGGTAAGGTACTACTTCTACTTTGGTAGGATGGGAATCCAGGGGGCCCATCATAATGAAGCGTCAAAATGAACAATCTGTTTTGTGCTGTGGCTGAGTCAGAAAAGGGAAAGTTGTGTGGAGTAAGAGGCAGCTTTGTGGAAAATGAGATCTAAAGAGGGGGAAGAGGGGTTCGTTGGGTGTCGGAGGCACCTCAGCCTGGCGGAGCTCCTGGGGGCTGGGTTCTGCCATCTCCTATGTTGGAGAAGCAAGGTCAAGGCATCACCCAGGCTTCTGACTCCCCCTCCCGTCAGAGCTGGCACCTCCCACCCCCTCACTCATCTCCCCACTTCTCTCCCCAGCTCTTCACGGCCGCCCCCCAAGGCCCCGGCCCCTCCCGTGGCTCAGCCTCCCCCCTCATCATCCTCTTCGTCCTCCTCCTCCTCATCTGCCTCCTCCTCGTCCGCGCAGCTCACCCACCGGCCCCCGACGCCCTCACTGCCCCTGCCTCTGTCCGCCCACAGCTTTCCTCCCCATGGGCTGCGGCCCCCTCCACCCCCCCACCACCCCTCCTTGGTCTCCCCTGGCCCCACCCTGCCCCCACCCCCACCTCTGCTGCAGGTGCCAGGGCACCCTGGGGCCTCAGCCGCTAACGCCCTTTCTGGTGAGTGTGGGGTCCTGGCCGGGGGGTGTGGGGGGCCATGGCTCCAAGCTTGGGCCCAGTTGGCTTTGGCAGGGCTCAAGGGCCTGAGGCGGGAGTGGCTTAAGGCCAAAGGGAAGGCCAATCACCTGGGCCCAAGGAGGCTGACATAGTGGCACCAGATATTAAAGCCTTCTCCCCCTCCCCTCTCACAGAGCAGGACCTGATCGGCCAGGACCTGAACTCTCGCTACCTGAATGCCCAAGGTGGCCCTGAGGTGGTGGGACCAGGGGGCTCGGCCCGGCCCCTGGCCTTCCAGTTCCATCAGCACAACCACCAGCACCAGCACACCCACCAGCACACCCACCAGCACTTCACCCCCTATCCCCCGGGCCTGCTGCCACCCCATGGCCACATGGTGAGCTCCTCATTGGGCTGCTGATGAGGCTCAGAGACCTAAAAGGGAGGGTGTCGCCTGCAGGGGAAGGAAGGCCCTGGATTCCCTGACTGGCAGCTTACTCTTCCCTTCTCTCCTTAGTTTGAGAAATACCCAGGAAAGATGGAAGGCCTTTTCCGACATAATGTGAGTGTGTGTGATGTATGGACATATATGCATCAGTGGTATGACCCTGATCATTGGGTCTTCAGCTCTGAATGTGAAAACTTTGAGCCTGGGAGAGCATCCTGGGGGTGTTAGGGTGGAGACCAGAAGACTAATGGGCAGACCAGATTTGGGCGGAACCTCTGCCCCTTGCTTGGACTAGTCCCCTTCTCTCCACAGCCGTACATGGCCTTCCCTCCCGCAGTGCCTGGGCTACCTCCGGGCCTCCCGCCGGCTGTCTCCTTTGGCTCCCTGCAGGGAGCCTTCCAGCCCAAGGTGAGCTCCCACTCCAGAAAACTACCGTCTCCCATCCCTTGTAGACCCAGACACCCTAGAACCATGTACCACCTTCCCATTCCCCCCAAATAATGCCTAGCCTCCTGTCCTCTCTGGATCCAGGTTTTTTGTAAAACCATGTTCCCTTCCCTATCCCATCCCCTCAGCTTGGTTCTAGACCTCTTTTATGCTTGGCACCAGCTCTCCTGTCTGATCCCTCCACTCCCCTTTCCCAGAGCACGAACCCTGAGCTGCCACCACGACTGGGGCCAGTGCTGAGCGGGCTCCCCCAGAAGGGGACACAGGTGAGGGGGGCCAGGTCAGGTCCTGGGGAAGGTACTTTGAGGGAAGAGCAGAGTTAACTGAAGGAAAGTGAACCCCTAGTTGTTCTTTTTAACACACTGTCAGGTATCTGAAGAGTTTCTTTAAAGAAAGATTTTCCCAGGCATGAGGAATAGGAGACTGATAACATTGCACCAAGAATAAAGTAATTAATAGTACAGTGCTTTCACATTTTGATGTTGATAGTACTGGAGATCAAACCTAGGACGTCATACTTGCTGAGCATGCTTTCTAAGCTACATTCCCAGCCCAAGGACAGTGGTTTTTGTAGGGTTTTCAAATTTAAGTCACAGAACTCTTTTATATTTTTCCAAATGACATCATACCAGGAAACCCTGACCATAAAACAATTACAAGATAAGCTTTCCCTTTGTGAATTGGCTGGCGAACCAGAGTGTTCTCTCCTGCCTTAGACCCTAAGGCTCAGGGAACATTGTGAAAAGCACAGAACGTGTTTCCTGAAGGGTAGACTAAACTAGAGTTTTCTAATTTCTTAAGAGGTCCTCCCCTCCCCCCACAGCTAAAGAAACCTTAGGTGAACCTCCATTGTATAAAACTATGATAAGACAGCTTGTCTGATTGAGAAATGTGCCCCTCCTGGCTCTTCCAACAGAGCACCTCCCTGGGGCAAAAGGAGCAATGCCTGGAGTAGGAGAAATGGGAAAAGAATGTTGACAATGACAGGAACGGCTAGAAGGAGTCCTAGTGCTAGGGAAATTGGGGGCGGGGATGGATGCTGTGGAGATGAGACACCCAGGTCAGTGAACAGGTCTGAATCTCCTCCAATCTCTCCTTTGCCATCCCCAGATCCCTGACCATTTCCGGCCATCTTTGAGGGTGAGTTTGGTGAGGACCTCAGGCTGCATGAGACTGGGGGCTGGTGTCAGGGTTTGGCTGAAGGGGGTGGATTCTGTTTGGGAAAGATCAAGAAGCCTGAGATAGGGAGGCAGCCATATGTAAAACAGTAGAGAATACAAGGCTTTCAAGTGGGATCAGGGCTTTTAAGTCAGACCGGGGCTTAGATGTAAACTGGCCTTGGGACCTTGGGCAAGACAGATTATCTCTCTGAGCCTCAGTTTCCTAGGCTTTAAAGTGAACCTAGTCATCCCTCCGTTGTAGGGATGATGGTTGGGGGTGTTGTATGACAAGGCCAGGCCCAGGCCTGGAGTGGGTGGTGAGTGAACATTCTTTCCTTCCCTTTCCATTTGGTCATCCTGGGGCGGCAGAAACCAGGAAAGTGGTGTGCCATGCACGTGCGTGTGGCTTACATGATCCTGAGACACCAGGAAAAGATGAAGGTACTGCGGCCGGAGGGCTGGGGAAAATGGGTCTGAGAGTGAGAGTTGGGTGGTCTGAGCTCAGGAAAATCTTAGCCAGAAATATTTTCTCTGTTCCATCTGGAAAGCAGTTCCATAGCATCTGGATTCTGTGGCTTTCTCTAGGAGCTTCAGAGAATGCATTAAAAAAAGCTAGTCCTTGGAGGGGGACATAAAGGTGGGAGAACAAGAGCAATGACCTAAGAGAGTCACAGGAGAAAAAAACCTGGACCAAACCTCTCTCTCCACTCCTTGTCCTTTTCCTTGTGTCCTACACAGGGTGACTCCCACAAGCTTGACTTTCGGAATGATCTCCTGCCCTGCCTTCCTGGGCCCTATGGGGCCCTGCCCCCTGGGCAGGAGCTCTCCCACCCGGCCTCCCTCTTCACTGCGACTGGTGAGTCTGGCCAGTCCTCTCAGGACCTATATAGCCCAGTATCCACTTTGTGCCCACTTAGCTTTATTAGAATCTTACCTCTCTGCCCCAGGTGCCGTCCATGCTGCAGCCAACCCTTTCACGACAGCTCCCGGGGCCCACGGACCCTTCCTGAGTCCCAGCACCCACATTGGTAAGAGTCAAGGGCATGTCAGACACCCCAGACTTGGTTGCTAACATAGACCTGGGATGGAAAGCAGTCCTAAGAAACAGCTGCAATGAAGTAGAAAGGTTCTGTTTGCTTTGTGACCTTGGGCAAATCACTCTACCCACTCTGAGCTGTGATTTCCTCTTCTGTAAATGACTATGGAAGCGCTGGGTTGATTCCCACTCTGCCAGGCAGACTCCCATATCTGAAATAGCTAGTGGTAGAAGTTACTGTGCTTCCTGCGAGAGTAGAGGAAATGAAATAGGGAGACTACACAGGCCCAAGTATGGTAACCAACCCTGGGCAACTTTCAGGCTTCTTGGGGAGGTTTATCCAGGCTACAGGTCAACAAGGAGTTGAGTCTGAATAAAGGCATTTCTGGCTAGGGAAATACTGAGAAGGTAGACAGGTTGCTCTGATAGCTTTGTGACACTTGTATCAAATTGGTGTCACAAGGTATGACAGGAAGGTAGAAGCCAGCAGAAACCTTTAAGCTAGTAGTTTGCTGGAGAGTTGAAGGGATGCAAATAAGAGTTTGACCTTTGATGTCAGAGAGGCCCCAGGCTGATGTACAGCTAGATGACTTTTGGTGAGTCAATTCACCTCTCTGAGCCAGTTTTTTGTTGTTGTTGTTGTTTTAATTTATTATTTATTCAATTGTACGTGTATGTGTCTGTGTATATAACCATGGACGAATTCGGGAACCACCATGGACGCCTCCACCAAAAACCGCAGGCCACTCCTGCTTCCATACGTGGGGAATAGGATCCGAACTCAGGACCTTCTGCCTGCAAGGCAGAGGCTTAACCCCTGAGCCACCTCTCCAGCCCCATCTGAGCCAGTTTTATTAAAGTGGGAACAAGCCTTTCTGTTCATTGGGATTGTTATGAAGCTAAACAACATGAAACAGTGTGCCTGGCTTGGTCCAAGGAAATGCGAAGGACATGGTCGTTAAACCAAGTCATTAAGGGCTTCAGGCCTGCCTACTGCCCTGCCTCTTCCCTACCATTTCTTGGTTTCTATTCAGAGTTGGCTGCCTGTTCTCCATTCTCCAATCATCTCTCTTTTTCCCCACCAACAGATCCCTTTGGGCGTCCCACAAGCTTTGCCTCCTTGGCTGCTCTCTCCAATGGGGCCTTCGGAGGTCTGGGCAGCCCCACATTCAGTGAGTGCTGGGTGAGGTGGGAAATGGGAGGTGTGGGCTGCAGCGTTTGAATTGTGTGCTCAGCCTGGGCCTGGGAGGATGTCCATGTGTGATATCCCCCTCTTGGCCCCTGTCACTTTCTACTTTGCCTTCCACCCAGACTCCGGGGCCGTTTTTGCCCAGAAAGAAAGTCCAGGGGCCCCACCAGCCTTCGCCTCCCCACCAGATCCATGGGGCCGCCTGCACCGAAGTCCTCTGGCCTTTCCTGCTTGGGTCCGGCCCCCTGAAGCTGCCCGGACACCAGGTTCAGACAAGGAACGGCCTGTAGAGAGAAGGGAGCCCTCAGTCACCAAGGAAGAGAAGGACAGGTGTGCACCTGCCTAATTGCAGCCCTGTTTACCCCATCCCTCCCTTCAACTACAGAAGCACCTTTAATCTGTTGGTCACACTCTTCTCTTTGCTGTTTCCCAGGGACCTCCCCTTCTCAAGGCCCCAGCTTCGAGTTTCTCCTGCTACTCCTAAGGCCCGAGCTGGAGAGGAAGGGGCCCGGCCAGCCAAAGAGTCTGTGCGGGTAAAAGAAGAAAGGAAGGAGGAGGCTGCTGCTGCTGCCGCCGCCGCCGCTGCCGCCGCCGCCGCTGCCGCCGCTGCCGCTGCTGCTGCAGCCACTGGGCCTCAGGGCCTTCACTTGCTTTTGGAGAGGCCCCGACCACCCCCATTTCTCAGTCCTAGTCTGCCAGAGCGTTGTGCAGGCTTCCCGGAGCCAACCTGGTTGGCAGGACCCCCACGCCTGGCCAGGCCACCACGCTTCTATGAGGCAGGTGAGGAGCTGACTGGACCAGGGGCTGTGGCTGCTGCCCGCCTCTACAGTCTAGACCCTTCTCATCCCTTGCTGTACAGCCGTTTGGCTCCTCCACCGCCACCTACTGCGGCTCCGGGAACCCCTCACCTTTTGAGTAAGACCCCACCAGGAGCTCTTTTGGGAGCACCACCTCCACTCGTACCTGCCCCCCGGCCTAGTTCCCCACCTAGGGCCCCTGGCCCAGCTCGGGCTGACAGGTGAGAAAGAGGTAAGGGGCAGGGGCAAAGCTCCACCCCCCCTCTCCCCATTCCTTGTGACAAAGGCCTAGGGCTAAGGTTTTTAAGCCGGGGCTGGAGGGCAGTGGTCATGATCTCATAACCATCTCTGAGGTCTTCGACCTGGGAACAGGATCTCCAACCAACACCCACAGGTCAAGTATCACATGAACTGTGGGGGTCACTTGGAGGGCAGAGGTCACAAGCCTCAAGAGAGAAAAGTGTATGTCTGTCTGTCCATCCATCCATTCTGTTTGTTCATCCCTGTCTGTCTGTACGTCCATCTGTGTGTATGTGCGTGTGCATGTACAAGAGGGGGTCATTTCAGAAGTTATGATTTACGACTTCCTGAGGTGCACCGTTGCCCCCTCTAAGGGCCTCTAGGCCCTTGGCCTGCCTCCCCAAGGGCTAAGCCAGAGGCCAAAGTGCCCCCCTCCTTTTCACCTACCATCCAAGTCCTCATGCCCTTCTAGAGCTGAGGAGGGAGGAACTAAAGGAAAGGGGGTTCTGTGTACATACTGTATCACCCCTTCCACATATCCCCTAGACCTTTTGTACATTTTTACAGGGGTGCCCCTCCCAATAATCCCCTTCCTGGTTAATTAAATCCTCAGACTGGTGCTGTGTTCCTAGCCTCTGGCCTCTCTGTAGGGGGAGGGTGTCACAGGGGAAGAGCTGGGAGGGGACAGGCAGGAACCTAGGGCTTGTCCCTAGGAATGTGTGGTCTAGCAGAAATAGACCAACAGGGAAAGGAACCTAGTGTCCTATATTGGTGGGAAGGACAAATACTGCTTGGTTCTCAGCCCAGGTTCCCCCTGACTTGTTCCTATTAACTCTTTGTGCCCTACAACTCTAAAAGGCTCAACCTCCAAGCCTCAGACTCCACCTCTTAATGGCTAAGTCCCTCCCACCCCATTTCTAAGTGCCCCCAGGATTCCTGGGCCCTGCTCTACAGAACCCTGTCCCAGGCTAAGGGGGGGAGGGGTGGGCAAAGAAGGTCACCATGTACCACACACCAAAGAAGGGGGTTGGCCCAGGGGGGTGGGCGACATAGGCAGCTTCTTAAGCAGCCTCCCGGCAGTAGCCCCAGCCTCCCCAAAGCAGCAGGCACCTCTAAGGCTGGGGCCCAACCTAGAAGGCAGGGCTCAGTTTAACAAAACCATAACTTTGACTTTTTCCCCGGTGGGGCTTATTCTGTAACATGACTTGCGGATATTTATATAAAAATGAGTGTTACAATGAGATCCCCCTGGTTCCTCTTTGTCTGTGTGGATCATCTGTATGAGTTGAATTGAGTCCCAAAGCAAGGGAGGGATTAGGACAATACTGGTGATGTTCTGACCAAGGTAGTTTTTCCTTCCTATCTGGGCAAGTTCTACTTCTGGATGGGTGGGTTGGTTAGATGTTGAAATTTTTCACATTTCTCCTCTACAACCAAGAATACACATAATATACATTTGATTCACACAATACAAAAAAGATGTTGAACCTTCCCCAAGGTAGCTACTGTTAATTATTTGGCATATGTTTCTCAGGTCACTTTATGTATTTAGCTGTGCATCTATATTAGAAAATATGTATGTAATTTGTACAAATGTATTGCTTTGCCAATACATGGTCACCATAAAATAATTCAAACACACAGATACATAGTGCAAAGGAAATGTATCACTGTAATCCCAGCTCAGGAAAACATCGCTAAAGACAGACACCAAGGGTTCAGAGGTCGGGGAGGATAAGAAAAGACAATGGCAGGGATTATGGCCAAAGTAATAAATTGTGGAAATAAATTTTTAAGAAGGTGTGCCACATATGTACCACACCTGTAATCCTAGCACTCAAAAGGCTAAGACGGGAGAATTTATGCAAACCTGAGACCATCCTAGTCTGCATAGCAAATTCATGGTCAATCAGGACTACATGGCAAGATGGGGGGAATGTTAAGTCAGGGATGTAGTTCAGTGTTGGAGTACTTACCTGGCGGGCACATGACCCAAAGTTGGATTCCCAGCATTGTAAACAAGTTACAAGAAGGCATATTGCTAAGGTTAAAAATAAAATAAAATAAAAGCAGATGGTGAGGAGGAAATCTAATGTAAAACTACATACTGATTTAGAAAACTACAGTAATCAGGTAAAATCCATTTATTTTCATTACAGCTTAAAATATTTTGAAAAAGAGGACTGTTCCAGTGAAACAGTTTTGCATTTCATTTTCACTTAGCTTGCCTTTTTACTTGTTGCAGCAGGATTTCACTGAGTGCTTCAGTCTGACCTCTATCTTCCTACCTTCACCTCCAAGTGCTGAGATTATAGGCATGAGCCATTACACCCGATTCACTAAAATACTTTCTGCACGAGTATATCCAACCTCCCATGTACCTCTGATATCCCAAACTGGGTCATCTACATCTGATGCCGCCTTTCTGTTCCCTCTTGATTCAGGGTCTGAACTGTCTTTTATTCTTTCAGCCACCATTGACTTTTACTCTATTGTACCAGGTCCTGAACTAGTGACAGAGTACACAGGTAAACAAATCAAGTCCAGCCTTCCTGGCGCTTGTATTCTACCCTGAGAGAAAAGCAACAAACACATACTGTGTGAAGAAAGTCAATGACACTAAAAGGGAAAGAATTCAAGGGCTGCCTTTTTTGTCTTAATCACTAGGCCCCATTGATTGTTCTCTCTCAGCATTTAAGGGAAAATGAAGCAAAATTAGTTAACCATAGAGACATGGACTTGGCTTAAACCACATAATAGCTATATAATTGTATTTACTCTTGAGACAGTCTTGCTGTATAGTCCTTGATCTCAAACTCTTCAATCTTGACTCAGGTTTCCAAGTGCCAGCTACCATTGCCAGTTTATATAGTGACATAATCTTAAATGTATTTACTATCTGTCTTGGGTTTTTGGTTTGTTTTTTGTTTTGGTGGTTTTATAATTTGTTTTTGATAGTTTTAAACAGGTAAGAGCTGCTGTACCTAGTGACCTTGTTTTTGATCTTCCCCTGTCTCCTGAGTACTGAGAACACAGGCTCATATTGCCGTGTTTTTAGAGGGTTGGTGCATCCGGCATGCTAGGTAGGTCCTGTACTGAGCCTCCTGACCTGTTTGTTCTTAGAGATACACAGATGTATGCCAAGCTGATGTCATACTCCAAATCCTGCCTGAGATAATGAGTGTGTGACACCACACTCAGCTCAGATAGTTTATATCTCATCAGTGTATGTGTGTATGGAATTCGAGCATGTGTGTGTACCTACATTAGTGTAAGGGGGTATGTACATGATTGCACTTGAGTGTGTGTGCCTGTGGAGGTCCAAGGGTTTTATGAAAAATCATCCTCAATCACACTTCCTCTTTGGTGTTGTGATCCTGGGTCTCTAACCCAGAGCACACTATTAGAGTTAGTCTAGCTAGCCAGCTTGCTCTTCAGATTCCCAGACTTCACCATTCTGGGCTGTAATTACAGGCAGACACCACACCCACCTATCATTTTTACCAGCTGCACCTTCAGGGATAGAATTATAGACAGGCCAGCACACCCACCTGACATTTTTACTTTATGTGGTATCTGCATGAACTCAGATCCTTTTGCTTACAAGACAAAGGCTTTAGTCACTGAGTCAACTTGAAAGAGTGAGGAAGATGGTGCACTCACAGCAAGGTGCTTGCTGTGTGTACACACACACAACAGCAACAAATACCAAAGCCAAGTGTGGCAGTGCACTCCTGTAATGCCAGTATTCAAGAAGCTGAAGCAGGAGGATTCTGAGCATATTCTGAGGACTATGTTGCCTGAGCTACACAGTTGAGACCCTGTCCCAAAGAATAACTCTAGATAAAATTCTCATATAGTTGGGGCTGGAGAGGTGTGGCTCAAGGATTAAGCCTCTGCCTTGCAGGCAGAAGGTCCTGAGTTCAGATTCTAGACCCCACGTATAGATGCCAGGCGGAAGCGGGGGCAGACTGCGTTTCTGGTCCTGGTAGGGCAGAGCCTGTGAATCCCGGGGCAGAGTAAACAAGGAGGAGGTGGAGGTGGTCCATGGTGGTTCCCAAATTCGTCCGTGGTTCTACACACACATACACACGTGCACACATATGCATACATGCACAATTGAATAATATAATAAAAAAATTTTTTTTAAATTTCTCATATAGTACACCTAGTCTTTTGTAACAGGTTTCTTTCACTTAGCATTATGGTGTCAAGATGCATAATACAGTGCAGCTTTTTTTAATATTTGTGTGTGTGTGTGTGTGTATGTGTGTGTGAGAAGGCACTGCATGTCCCTGTAGAAGACCAAGGATGACTTCGGGGAATCATCTTTGATTGCTTCTACCTCCTGGCTTCTTTCTGGGATTTCCCAGGTTCTACCCACCAGGGCAGAAAGTGCAGGCTGCTGCCAGTTCCACGTGGCATTTTTTTACTTGGGACCTGGAATCTAACCTCAGGACCTTCTACTTGTGAGACAGAGTCTTAACCCCTGAGCCATCTCTCCAGCCCACATTGCAGCTTTTTATTACCAAATAATATCCCATTGTTGGTACCACATTTGTATATTCTTGGCTAGATAGAATAGATACGATTTTTGTATAAGTACACATCTAATACCATTGGTGATGTAATAAGAACATAAGAGGCTTAAACTGTTTTTCAAAATGGCCATTGCAATTTTCATTCCTACCAACAATGGATGAAGATTTAAGATAGAGTTGGGGTTTTTCTTGTTTTTGTTTTCATTTATGTTTTGTGGTGCTGAGGATTGTACACAGGATCTGTGTAGATTAGGCAAATGCTCTAGAGATTGTGTGTTTGTGTGTGTTATATATATGTATGGACAGGTGTTTACGTGGCGGTCAGAGAACAACTGTGGAGTTTTGGTCTCTCCCTCCACATTTTTATGAGTTCAGGGATCAAACTCAAGATCATCAGGCTTGCATAGAAGGCAGTTTGACAACTGAATCATCTCCCCAACTCACCTTCACATAAGGTCATATGTAACACAGGTTGGCCTTGAACTGGTAATATAGTCAAGGATGACCTTGGACTCTGGGTCCTTTTGCCTTCATGTCTCAAGTGCTAAAGTTACCAAGCATATGCCACCCACACTGTTATTCCTCTGTTGGATTTTTTTTTTTTTTTTCGAGGTAGGATCTCACTATGTAACCCAGACTGGCTTTAAACTCGCTTCTTTTTTTTTTATGCACATTTTAAATATTTACTCTATGCTATTCTTTTTTTTTAAACTTACTTCTTGAGTGCTGGGATAACTTCTTGAGTACAATAGTTTTTCCTAGTAGTGCTATGTGAATTCATAAGTTAAGTGTCTAAGATCTGACACAGCGATCGGAGGATGGTTGCTATCCTTTCTGGCAGTGCATTACTAATCAGAAACTTGGGAGGCAGATTTTGAGTCTTGGTGGAGAATTGCTGACCTACATGCAGTTTGTGTGGGATGCACATCTTTCAAAATTGGCTTTGAGGTAGGCGCATAGGAGGGAGTGGGAATCTGAGTCAGTGAAGAACTCATGCTGAAAGGCTTTGACAGCAGAGAAACCTGAGTTTGAGTTTGGCTTCCACTGCTTGGCAGCTCTATTGCCTAGATGCAGCCTATTTCTATGGTTAAAAAAAAAAGGGGGAAATGAGGATCCTGGTGACAGGTACCTGTGATGCTTTCCGTGGAACAGTTTATGTAAATAAAGGGTGCTAAGCATAGAACTTAGTACGTAGTGAATGTGTTGATAAGATTAAACTGGTTGTAGTTTAAGATTATAAGCAGAAGGCGGCTAAGGATATATGGTTTGCGTAGCACACATGAAACTCAAGGTTTCATGCACCACATAAACACAGGCATGCCATAATCCCAGCGCTGAGCATGTGAAGAGAGGAGAATCAGAAGTTCAAGATCAAATGTGTCTCCCTTGAGAAACACACACACACTTGATATGTCTTATTCTTTCCTTGAATGGCTTTCTGTTAACTTCCATGCTTAAAAATCTATGCTAAGGCTTAATAGGTAAAATTACTTGTCATGCATGCTATATGATCTGAGCTTGATCCTTAGAACACACAAAAAGACATTATAGTGGCAGGCATCTGTAATCCCAGCACTACTTGGCAATATAGACAGTGAGTGAAGACAGAATTGTTCAAAGCCTGTGGGCCAGCTAGTCTGAAGTGTGAATAGCAGCAGAAACCAGAGAAAACCTGCCTCAGTCAGTGGAGGGAAAGAACCAACTCCTGAGAAGTCCTCTGAGCTCTTTAATGCATCATGGCATGTACACACTCATCCATCCCAACTGCCCCCTCCACAATAATATCAAATATCAAAAAAAAAAAAAAAAAACTGTGGGAGAACAAAGAGAGTAAGGGCATATGTCAGAGGGAAACTTTTTTTTTTTCGAAAGGAAAGTATAATTTATATGTACAACCTGATACAGAAGAGGGGATTGGGACAGACCAGGAGTGAGCGCGAAGAGACTGGAAAAGGGGCAGCAAGAAAGTAAGGGGCAGTGAAGAGGAAGTGGGGGGGGGGTTCCTCATGCAGACTGCCACTCTGGCCCCTTCTGCAAGGGGGGATGTGCAGAAGGCAACTTTTAAAAGTTGGTTTGTCCTTCTACCATGAGGTTTTCCAGAGATCCATTTCAGATCACCAAGTTTGCACATACGCACTTTTACCTATTGAGCCATCTTGCTGACCTTTAAGTTAAATATATTTTTAAGTTTTTTTTTTTTTTTTTTGAGGCAGAGTTTATTAGAGGAGAGAAAGATCAGAACTCACAGATGTGAATCCATGAGGGGAAAGAGCCTCCAAGATCTCATAGACTCCAAACATGGAATCCACGAGGGTGAGGGAAAGACAGAAAAGGAATTCACGGGACTATAAACATGGAGTCCCATGAGGGGCAAGGAAGTTGGAACTCATGGACTCCAAGAAGTGGAGTAACATGAGGGGCAAGTGAGCCTTAAACTGCTAAATCTATGTTAAAATATCTTTTAATAAACTCCTACTTTGTCTCAAAAAATCAAAAGTAAATGTAAATAGAAATGGAGCCAGAGGACTTGCTTGTGAGACGCTCAGCAGGCCAAAATGCTTGCAAGAAGACTTAGACCCAAAGCCCACATCATGGAAGGAGGTTTTAAAAGTTGTCCTCTGACTTTCGCATATGCATTGTGGCACACGCCCTTCCACTCTTATCTCCATACACACAGTAAGTAAAACATTTAAAAGAAAGAAACAGCTAAAGGATGTAGCTCATCATAAAGCATTTGCTTATTTTGGATCTCTTACCACCAGAAACCCATCACCCCCCAAAAAAGATAGAAATCCAATATTTCAAAATGAGTAAATTAGGGATTATAACTCATTGAAAGGGCGTTTGTCTATTTGTAAGGTCATGGGTTGAATCCTCAGTGCTGGGGGGTTGGGGAAGAAGGATGAGTAAGTTGAGATTTAAAGAAGTTACAATGGCTTATGCAATAAGGGAGCCATCTTATGATAGGGCAAAGAGTTGAATAAGCTTTCAAGGGCTGAAAATATAGCTCGTTGTTAGAATGCTTGCCTAACATATGCAAGGCCCTGGATTCAATTTTCAGCACAGCAAATAATGTTTTAGCAGCTTATTATAGAGCACTTGTGTATCATGAAGGCCAAAGACCAATATTGTTCTCTAGTTTATATTGTTCTCTGATTTGCCAGTCTGCTAACTAGCTTTCTCAGCTTTATCCTCCTGATCAGAAAATGGCCCCGCCCACTAGGGGCTAGGTCTCCATCAATTACATAATTAAGGCAATCGCCTACAGGTTTGCTCAGAGTTCTGCCTGAACCAACTGCTTCATACGTGTGCCCAGAGGACCCAACTCTCAAGTGTGAAGTTGACAGCTGACACTAACCATCATCAGAATATCCCCCAGAAACTTTGTTTGTCATACCACAAAAATTGTAGCTAATTAAATGTCTATTTGTGGGGACCTGTAAAACTGGTACAACCATCGACGGATAAATAGGGCTAGTGAAAAAAAAAAAAAAAAACCAAGGAAGTATCTCTCTGAATTTGCAGGTGTGGGAGGTATGAAAATCTTGTGATCCATGTTTATTTTAAAACATTTAAAGAATTGCAGGTGGGGCTGAGGAAATGGCTCAGTTGGTAAAGTATCAGCTGCACAAGCATGAGGGTCTGAGTGTGAACCTCAATGTGGAGACACATTATAAGTCCTGCACCGTGTGGGGGAATTGTGAGATAGGATACCAGGGACTTGTTGGCCTGCTAATATAGCCAGGTGGTGAGCTCCAGATACAGTAACATGCACTGTCTCAAAAACTACAGTGGAGCAGGGAGATGGCTTGCCTGTTCACAAACCTGGAAACTTGAGTTCTGCCCCTGGAGCCCACGCAGTAGAAGGAGAGGACAAGCTTAGGACAGTTGTCCTCTGATCTCCATACAGGGATTACGGCACGCGAGCCCCTCCCCAACAAAATAAATTAAGATTTGCTAAAAGATGGGGAGTGAAATGGCTCAGTGGTTGCCACCAAGCCTGACGACCCGAGTTTGATTCCCAGAATACTACTCCTGCAGGTGGTCCTCTGAACTTCACACACGCAGCATGGCATGTGAGCTCTCATAGTCATACACATACCTACACATACATAAATGAATTTAATACAAACTGTAAGAAGGAAGACAGCTATATGGACAAAGAATATTAGATTTTTTTTTTCCAGACAGGGTCTCATGTAGCCCAGACTTGCTTCAAACTTCCTATGTAGCTAAGGATATCTCCATGGACTGCCACACCAGGTGGAGTATGAGTGTCATAACAGAAACTTCTAGGGAGTGAAAATAAAAGGAATTTCACTTTTATTGATAACTATGCTATTTCTGATTCAAAAAAATCTATGAGTATTTTACTTTGTTATTTTTCTGGGTGTGATTTTTTATTTATTTTGATAGCTGATGACAGGATCTCAAATAGCCCAGGCTGGCTTCAAATTTGATGTATAGCTATGGCTGTCCTCTAACTTCTGATCCTCCAGTCTCTGCCTCCCAAAGGCTAGTATTACAGGTGTGCATTGCCATACCTGTTGCTTACTTGAGACAGTTCTCATTTTACTTTATGTATGTATGTATTTATTTCATGCATGTATTTTCTGTGTGTGTGCCCATGTATATCAGAGGGCAGTGTGTGTGCCTATGGAGGGAGGCACAAGGGTGGTTTGGGGAATTATCCCCTGGCATTTTTACATGGAACCTGGGATCTGAACTCAGCACCTCTGCTTGGAAGGCAGTCTAACCCCTGAGCCATCTCTCTAGCTTGATAGTCATAATTTTTAAAAAGTTGATGCTCTCTTTCTACTATGTGGGTTCTGGGGATTGAACTCAAGTCTCTAGGTTTGTGTGTGGGCACCTTTACGTGCTGAACCATCTCATTTGTTGCTTCCAAAACCTAATTTTCTGGGCTGGAGAGGTGGCTCAGGGGTTACGCCTCTGCCTTGCAGGCGGAAGGTCCTGAGTTTGGATCCCAGATCCCACGTATAGACGCCAGGCGGAAGCGGGGGCGGCCTGCGCTTCTGGTCCTGGTAGGGCGGAGCCTGTGAATCCCGGGGCAGAAGGAGGTGGAGGCGTCCATGGTGGTTCCCGAATTCGTCGCGTGGTTCTACACATACACACACACACACACACACACACACACAGAAAGAGAGAGAGAGAGAGAGAGAGAAACAAAGCGCGACTGAATGTTTTATGTAGGGTTGTCTCTGATGGAAATGAACCTACCACTTCCTTTAACCTCTACCTATGTACTATTACATACATACATTCTCTCTCTCATTTCTCTCCCAAATAAATAAAATATCTTTAAAAATTTTAAATGATTTTGCTCAAAAGCAAAAGGACCTGAATTTGGATCCCTAGATTCCATATAAAAAATGTGGGGTGGATATAGTGACAGACTCTAATTCTGATCCTGGAAAGCAGAGCCTCAAAAATCCAGAGCAAAGCAATAAAATGATAGAACAATCTAGGATGATTCCCAATGTCACCCTTGGGTCTCCACAAGCACACACAGTCAAATGCTTTCTGGCACACACACATGTAAATTCACCCACATGTAGACACATGAAAAGAAAAAAAAACCAACCTAACCAAGCTGGAAGCTCCTCCCAGAGGCGCCCATGTCTGTTGCTATTGAGTGAGTCAGAACTGACTGTGATGGCAGTCCATTGACCGTTTTCTACATGTCCAGCACGTTAAGCCCCAAGACAGCTGACAAAGTGGAAAAGACTGACAGATTGCCCTACTAAGCCCCAGTTCCTTCCAGACTCATCAGAGCTCTAGCCTGGGTTTTGGAGGGAGTTCTCTCACCTTCCCCCAGCCACCTTCTCCAGAACACGTCAAACTGATGGAAGTCAACGAACCTCTCCGACCTGAGGGACTTAGTGAGTCTGAAACTTTGTTCCTCTGTTCATAAAATGGGAATAACAAAACCTATCTCAATGGAGTTATTAAAACAATTACTTGTGCTCTAAAGATGGGAGGATCATTATTAATATTATTAGTCTGCTTCTAGCAATGATTTGTTGATTTAGTTATTTAATAAAAATGAAGAACCGGGGCTGGAGAGATATAGTTCAGTAGAAAAGGCACCTGCTTGCAAATTTGGTTATCTGAGTTTGATCCCGGGAAACCCATACAGTGGAAGGAGAGAACTGACTTCCGAAGTTGTCCTCTGATCTCCAACCATGCTCCATGGCAGGCATGTTTATGCCTTCTCTCTCCCTTTTTCAAATAGCCAAGTTAATTAAAAGTAAAAAAAGAAGGGGCTGGAGAGATGACCCAGAGGTTAAGACTCTGTCTCACAAGCAGAAGGTCCTGAGTTGGATCCCAGATCCTACATAAAAACACCAGGCGGAAACAGTGGCCTGCAATTCTAGCTTTGGTGGATGGAGCCTGGGAAATCCCAGAGCGAAGCAAGGAGGTAGAAGCAATCCAGGATGATTCCCGAAGTCACCCGTGGTCCTCCACAGGGACACACAGTGCCCTCTGATGCACACATACACGTACACGTACAAATAAATAAATGAAATATTTTTAAAAAATTAAAAATGTAGAAGTGAGGAGCCATAACAGGAAAGAAGGAAGAAATGCACGTGCATTAGAGTTCAGATTCCCAGAGTCCATCTAAAAGTCAGGCAGGTGCAACACCCACCTATGATCTCAGCACCCTGGAGGCAGAGAGAGCCGGTTTCCAGGGCAAGCTGGCTAGTTAGACTAGCTGGAATGAGCGCACTCCAGCTTCGGTTAGAGACCTTGCCTCTTGACATGGAGCATGACTGAAGACCCTCGATGTCAATCTTGCAACCTCTATTCACTTTCACAGGATTTTGAGGGTTAAAAACTGTTTCAGGGGGGCTGGAGAGGTGGCTCAGGGGTTAAGCCTCTGCCTTGCAGGCGGAAGGTCCTGAGTTCGGATCCTAGACCCCACCTATAGACGCCGGGCGGAAGCGGGGGCGGCCTGCGCTTCTAGTCCTGGTAGAGGGGAGCCTGTGAATCCCGGGGCAGAGTAAAACAGGGAGAAGGTGGAGGTGGAGGCAGTCCATGATGGTTCCTGAATTTGCCCGTGGTTCTGCACGCACGCACACATACATACACACACGCGCACACATGCACAATGAATAAATTAAAAAAATTAAAAAAAAACTGTTTCAGGGGCCAGTGAAATAGCTCAGTGGGTAAGGCTTCTGCTTGCAGATCTGGTGACCTGAGTTCACTACCTGGAAACCCACACTTTGGAAAGAAAGTTGTTCTCAGGTCACCATGGCAAGCATGTGTGCATCTCTCTTTCTCCCTAAATAAAATGTTTTGTTTTGCTTTTAAAGAAAAAAACTGCTGTAGTGGTAAGCACCATTCATGGAGCCTGAGACTGCACAGGATTGATTGAAGAAGTCAGCGGTTGTGTGCTGCTGGGCATGTTGGAAACTTACTTCCCACAGGAACCCAGGATGTCTGGCTGTGTGTGGAATGGCCAGGTGGGGGCGCTATTTGGTTCTTTAAAAGAACCAGAGGTCGTTATCTGTATCCAGGTCTGTAATTAAAACTAGCTGAGATGTAGGGCACCTAGCACAAGAAGTGAGTCTGGTGGTATCAGCTAGACACTGGTGTGATAGCATTCTCATTGAAGGCCACCAGCTGAGTGGGCTGAATGAGGAGCCCCTGAACCCAGGAATCAGGTTTCCTCGGAACCTCCCCAGGCTACACCATTGGTTCCCAAGGAGGAGGGCTGCAGAAAGGGAGCCACAGGAGGCTTAGCCCTTGCCAAAACTGATAACTGACAAAATAGACATTTGAGAAGGACCCTGAGTCAAAAAAAAAAAAAAAAAAAAATCTTAGAATTGCTCAGATTTTTTTCCTCGCCTTTAGTTGGCAGTTTGGGAATGCCACTCACCTCTAACCACACCGTCAGTGTTGGAACCTTTTCCCTACACTCAAAAAACTTTGTAGTGTCTGACAAGATGGCTCAGCAGGTACAGGCACAGAACACATGCGATGGGATGAAAGAACCAGCTTTCAAAGGTCCTCTGTACTGGGTCATGGTGAGGGCCCCTTGCTCTCTTTCATCAGTGTATATATATTAAGTAAAACTTTTTCAGGTAATAGGTTCTCACTGTGTAGTTCCTGAATCTTTGTAATGTTACCATGGAAGCTTAACATAGTGTATTCTAAATAAAAAAGCAGTAAAACTGAAAAACAAAACAAAGCAAAAAAAACAACTGCTTGGGCCAGTGATATAGCTCAGAAAGTACGGTGACCTGAGTTTGATCCCCCAAAAGCCCACATGGAAGGAGAGAACTGACTTCTGAAAGTTATTCTCTGACCTCTACTCATGCGCCATGGCATGTATAGGTGCACCTTCTCTGTCTCTCTTTCTTCCCTCTTTCTTTTCCTTCTCTCTCTCTGAGATAGATAGATGACAGATAGATGATAGATAGATGATAGATAGACAGATAGATAGATAGATAGATAGATGATAGATGATAGATAGATAGATAGACAGACAGACAGATAGATAGATAGATAGATGATAGATAGATGATAGATAGATAGATAGATAGATAGATAGATGATAGATAGATAGATAGATAGATAGATAGATAGATAGATAGATAGATAGATAGATAGATAGACAGACAGATATGCTTCAAAGCTTGGGAGTGTAGCTCAGAGGCTTGCCTGGTATTCAGGGAGCCCTGGGTTCCGTCCCCAGCATTACATAAAACCTGGAAGAGTGGTACATATCTGTAATCATAGAACTCGGAGGTAGAAGCAGAATGATCAGAAATTCAAGGTCAACTTTGGCTACACACTGAGAAAGCAGAGGCCAGCCTGGGCTATGTGAGACAAAAAGAAACTGCTACCAAACCAGAAGGACTCCCACAATGCTTGGAGCATGGTAACTGCCTCCCCCAAGTAGAAGCAATTAGGGTGCTTATTATGTAAATGTTCCGATAATGAAAACTTCTTCCATTTATGGATCTGAGTGTGATACTTCTATTAGGTTTTTAGGTGCCAGTTCAGATCTGATCTTTCTTGTCTCATCTTTTGTTTGAGTCTTGCTATATACTCAAATTTTTCTTTCTTTTTTTTGGGGGGGGTTGTTATATGATGTACATACACTCGCACGTACATGCTTCTACAGTGGATGGATATTGAGTGTCTTCCCCTACATTTTCCCACCATACTTTTTGAGACACTGATGTTTCTCTCACTGATGTTTCTCACTGAAGTGGAAGCGGGTCTAGCGGGTCAGCCTGGGTACTCGATTACCAGTTCTGGGGTAATAGACATCTGCCAATGCACTCTGCTTTTTACATGAGTGCTAGGAATCCAAATCCAGGTCCTCATGCTTACGCAGAAAGTACTTTAAGCATTTACCCACTGAACAATCTCCCCAGGCATTTATATATTTTATTTATTTATTTTTATTTAATGGTTTGTAATCCCAGTGATTACACTTCTGCCTCCCCAACGCTAGGATTACATGTGAGTACCACTATGTCCTCAAACCCCATAGCATTTTTTCCCCTCTTCCTCTTCCTCCTCTTTTTCTTCTTCTTTGAATTATTGTGACTTTGAAGCTCTGAGATTATAGACACTTTACCACCACACTCGCCTCTGTCTTTTCCTCTACTTCCAGATTCATGCTGTGAATGACCAGGTGAGCTCTCAGCAGAGCACTGGTGTCTTTAACAAAATAATGGGCCAGATGCAATATACCAGGGATCTGTTTGGAATTTAAAAGGGAAGAAATTGTTTAACCAGTGTTTATTGATATACTCTACACCCGTTCTCAGTTCTGAATAAACACTTTCCAAAGATGGGAGGATAACTCAGAGAAGAGCACTTGGTCTAGAATGGACAAGGCCCTAGGTTCCATCTCCAGCATACTAAACACACACACACACACACACACACACACACACACGCAGAGGACCTGTGAGATGGCTCAGTAGTATAGGTGTTTGCTGCCAAATTTGAGAAGCTGAGGGGAAAGAGAGAATTGACTGTCATAAGGCATGCACACATTCATACTGTTACACCCGTGGGAGTCACAAATAAATGCCACACAACATCAGATTAGCAATCTGTTTACTGCAGGCAGTTGAGAGCAGGTTCACACCAGAAAGAACTTAGATGATGGAAAGGAAAGGAATAAGGCCAGAAAACACAATTATATCATAAGTTTGCTGACAAAAGGCACGATTAGTCAACAAACTAATCTTGGGCTGGAGAGATGGCCCAAGGGTTAAAGACTCTGCCTCTCAAGCAGAAGGTCCTGGGTTCAGATCCAAGGTCTCATGTAAAAAAAAAAAAAAAAAAAAAGAGCCACTCAGAAATGGTGGTAGTCTGCACTACCCGCCCTCGTGGGTGAAGCCTGGGAAATCCCAGAGTAGAGCAAAAAGGATGTAGACGCAATCCAGGATGATCCCTGAAGTCACCCTGGTCTTCCACAGACACACACAGTGCTCTCTGATACATACACACACACATACACACACACACATGCACTAAAAGTTTAAAGAAAAAACTAATCTTAACAGTAAGCATATTATGCTTCCTTGAACAGCAGATGGCTGCCTTAGGTGACTAACTGATTTAGGGAGGAGTTGAGGCTGGGGACAGGGAGGCACAGGGAGCTAGTTGGAAAATGGGGCTATATGTCATTTCAATTCATACGTATACAGGGTAGAAAAATAAATAAATCCTGCAAAACCAACCAACACTAAACCAAACTAAAGTGAGACTAACAAAACAGTGAGTGCTTAAATAAAGAAAGCCAGTCACAGTGACTTAGCCCTGTAATTCCAGCACTTGGGGGCTGAGTCAGGAGATGGCCTCCAGTATGAGGCAAGTCTGCACTACATGTTTAGAAACAAACACCTAGCTCTTGGTAGTGTTTGCCTAGCTTGCGGGAAGCCAGGTTTGATTCTCAATGATGCATAGACCAGGTGTAGTAGTTCATCCATGTGGTCCCAGCTCTTGGGGAGCAAGAAGCAAGAGGACCACAAATCCTTGAGATCCTGTTTCAAACCCTCCTCTAATCTGTACCTCTCTCTATATATATATGGAAAAAGGAGGAAGGGAGAGAGAAAGAGAGGTCAGAAATGGTGACATACACTTATAATTCCAGCATTTGGAAGACTGAGGTAGGGGGATTGCAAATTTAAGGCCAGTTTGGGCTACTTTAAAAGGCTCAGGAAGAAATTTAATTTACAGCTTTTCTTGTACAACTTAAGATAAAAAGACAATGTAGGAATTTGTTCATTCCAGCTGGGTACAAAATTAAATGCATATCATGATACACTACATAATTGACTATTAGGACTCTATCTTTATTTATTTGTCTATTTGGGTCATAATCTGGCTATGCAACTCAGACTGTTTTTTTTTTTTTAATTTAAAAAATTTTAAATGTATATGTTGTGTCATGTATGTGCCACAGAATGTGTAAGGTTATTTACTTATTTTGTATATATGTAGGTGTGAGTGTGGACTTGTGTATGGTCAGAGGACAAGAGTCTGGTTGGGACTCTTACCTTGTGGGTTCTGCTGAGCCAGGTTCAGGGCCACCAGGCTAGCCTTGAAGTCACAATCTTTGTGACTCAGGCACATGAATGCTGAAATAACAGGCATGTGCCACCATACCCAGTTTACTGCTATTTAAAAGTATGAGACAAAATTAGTACATATTTATTTTTTGGTATAATTAAAAAAAATGTGGTGTGTGTGTGTGTGTGTGTGTTGGCAGGCTACATATTACAGTATGTATAGGTCAGAAGAGAACTTTATTATTTTATTCAATTGTGCATGTATGCATGTATGCACGTGTGTGTATGAATGTATATGTGTAGAACCACAGGCGAATTCGGGAATCACCATGAACCCCTCCACCTCCTCCTTGTTTACTCTGCCTCGGGATTCACAGGCTACGCCCTACCAGGACCAGAAACGCAGGCCCCCCCCACAGCCTCCCCCATCCCCTACCGCCTCCCCCACCCCCCACCCCCCACCCCCCCCGCTTCCACCTGATGTCTATACATGGGGTCTAGGATCCAAACTCAGGACCTTCTGCCTGCAAGGCAGAGGCTTAACCCCTGAGCCACCTCTCCAGCCCCAGAAGAGAACTTGCAATTGGGTCTCTCCTTCTACCTTTATCTAAGCTCCAGAACTTAGGTCATCAGATTTGCTCAGTGGCTTCTTTCCTCACTTAGAAATGTCACCAGCCTTATTAGTATCTTTCCAGATATATGTACATTAAATATAAAAAAACAATGTGTTGGGGCTCGAGAGGTGGCCTACACTTCCGGTCCTCATGGCCAGAGCCTGGGAAATCCCAGAGTGAAGAAGGAGGTCACCCTTGATCCTCCACAGGGACGAACAGTGCCTTCTGACAAACACACACATAAAATCAATAAATAAAATATATAAAAACAACAAAAAAGGCAAAGTGTAAAATAATATATAGCATGGTATCATTTAGGGATAAGCGGTACATAATTGTGAATAACTTGGGGGAAGAAATATAAAAACTTGTGAGCATTGGTTACTTCTTGGCAGAGGCACCAAGGAGGCAGGGCAAGGATTTTGGTTGATAATTCACACTAGACTTAACTTTTTACAAAAGCAAGCATTTATCGTCTCTGCAGTAAAAATATTTTTTTTAAAAGAGCCATAAGCTGGGACCAGGAAGATAGCTCAGTGGGTAAGTGGCTAATCACAAACCTGGCAACCTGTGTTCCATCCCCAGAGTCCACGTGGTAGAGAGGGAAATGATTTCCAAAGGCTGTACTCTGATCTCTATTTGTGTGCCACAGCATGTTCTAGCAATCTTTCCTTCTCTCTCTCAAATAAAATATGAAAAAGACTTAGCAAATCCATAAACTGAAGGCTAGAGAGATGGTTCAGGGATTAAGATTCTGTCTGTCAAGCAGCAAGTCTTGAGTTCAGATCCCAGGTCCCATGTAAAAATGCCAGGTGTGCTGGAGGAAGACTACAAATTCCTCAGTCCCTCCCTGCTTAGGAGGGCTCTGTGCAGGCAGGTGGGAGCTGCCTCTGTTTGTGTTTGTCTACGTTAACTTTGTGTTGTCTTTTGTGTTAACTTTGTGTTGTCTTTTGTGTGGACTCAGACAGACGAAACAATGGGACAGACTGTTTCTAGTCTCTTACACCTGTTGCTAAGAACTTGTAAAAAGGGGCTGGAGAGGTGGCTCAGGAGTTAAGCCTCTGCCTTGCAGGCAGAAGTTCCTGAGTTCAGATCCCAGATCCCACGTATAGACGCCAGGCGGAAGCAGGGGCGGCCTGCGCTTCTGGTCCTGGTAGGGCAGAGCCTGTGAATCCTGGGGCAGAAGGAGATAGAGGCGTCCATGGTGGTTCCCAATTCGTCCGTGGTTCTACACACACACATACACACATGCGCGCGCACATACATACACACACATCCACAATTGAATAAATAATAATAATAAAAAAAGAACTTGTAAAAAGACATTAGGGAAAGAACCCAAAATCTGAATGTTGAGATAAACAAAGGGAAATTTACCACCCTCCATTCTGATGAATGACCCACTTTCTAGGCCAAACAATGTGTGTTTTAATGTATTTCCTGATTGATTTAAGGAAGCTTCTGCCCCCTGCACTGGTGGGACCATAAAAACTGTCTGTTGTTCTTTGTACTTTTCCTGTGATGATAAAGGGTTACTTTAAAAAGTTATGACTTGCTTGGTTATCTGGATTTCCTATAAAAGGTGTGTTTTATGTTTCACCACTTTGCGTGCTTATGATCACATTTTGGTTTTTGACTTTGTTCATTATTTGGCATGCCCAATTTAAATGCACGTGCACACTTAAAAATGAATCATCTTGATAACAGTAAAAGGCCTGAGTATGTACTGACTAAAATATTTTGTTTTATCTTGATTTTTATGAAGCTTCACAATTTTTATGAAGCTTCACAAAAGATGGTATTGTGTTTTTACCTAGGATCTAATAATGTATGAGCTCCCTTCCTTGGGGACAAGTCTGATTTCTAATTCCAGGTGTACTCCTGTGTTCTGCTATTGTTTTCAACAGATTTTAAATGTAATCATAGAGATTCACAGCTGCCAGAGGAAAAAGGTCTTCAGTATGTAGCTTAGCTCTTGGTTTTTACACCAGACAGACAGTGACTATTCCAAGCAAGGTAACAGGTTTTCTTTACTAACTCTTGCCAATACCCACAATAAGATTGCTGAGCTTAGTTGGTTTATCCCATTTAATTATTTAAAAAGTTTAACCTGTGTTTTGTCTTTTTTAGAGGTACCTTAAAGTAATAAAGCCATCTGTCAAAAGACCTCTAGACCATCCCAGCACTTCATAGATGAGGACATCAGACTGCTTTCACTCCCATGGTCCCAATTCAGCAGGATGTAGCCAAGAGCAGTTGTCGCCCCACATCCCTTGAGCAGTCTGAGTCCTCAAATAGGTATATGGGGAAATGAGACAGGATTACAACAGCCATGCTGGGATGGGTCTCTCAAGGTCTTTGAAGGTCTTTGGAATTCCAAAAAGACAACTTCCACTGCTGAATGACCTCGTACCCAACCAAATTAAAACAAATAATGGCCCTTGTTTAAAACAAAAAGGGAGGGGTAAGCCCACACCAACAACTAGGGTTGACATTATTTATCATCAACATTTTAAATTTTCAAAAGGGACAACTTAAATCAAGATTCCAAAAAAAAAAAACTAGGGAAGCCTATCCACCAACCTTCTGTCAAGAAACTATCCACAATGTGCCCGGGGAAGATGCTAACTGTAATCCTCATAAGCCTGACCTAACTCAAGATGGGCTGATTGATATCTTACCTAACCCAAAGTTGAGTCAATCTGAGTTTGACCTAACATCTACAAAGAATTGTTCTTTTAATAATTATATAGCTTAAGTATTTCCTTAGCATATCTCTCAGCAGTGCTACATCAACGAGACAGACGTTTATGGCCCTTGTACATGCATGCCATGGCCCCCCCAGAGATGCGATTCAAGTTTGGAGGCTCACAAGGCCTTGGTCTAATCTACTAGCCACATATCCTGGCATGTCATCCAGAAGAGAGGTCTTTCCAGGGCTGGCAGTCAATGATGGGTAAGGTTCCACATAAAGGTGGTGACCAACCCAAGCCAGCGCAGTCCATTATGCTGGACCCCCTCTGAGGCGGGGTCAGCAAGGTCAGAACCAAGAATTCTTGCTCCCGCTGGCTGCCACAAAGGATGGATATGTAGGAATAACATACCAGACAGGCCTGTATTGTCTGTATGGGCTATGTGCAACTTCCCCAAGCTACCCCTGCCATGCCTGGTGCTGATGCCAACATGCCTGACTGAGAAGACCAACCCAGACAGGACAACAACAAAAACTCAAGCTGAGACTTATGGGATGTTGGACATACTTGATACTATGCTTGTGAATTATCAGAGAAGGCTTAAAGGCTACGGGTAGAACTTGTGGGGTTGAACTTGTGGGGTAGAACTTGTGGGGTTTGCTTAGAACTTTTAGGGTTCGCTCAAGGAACAACCCTTTGAGCGCACCTCATTACAAAACAAAAAAGGGGTATATGTGGGGGCCTCAGTCTAGGTGACCTGGGTGGTCTGGCAAGCTTAGACAAAGATGTTTTGATGGAGGAAGACAATAGGGGGCATAGCTGGCTTGACCTTTAAGATGATTGGTTGCCCATTTCCCCATCCTAGAATTCCCCTTGCAGTTTCTGCCTTTAAAAGAGGGCTATGGACTTGCAATAAAGGAGTTCCTGCTTGACTAGACTCCCTGTCGCGTCTGATTGTCCTCGGGAAGGAGGGCTGGGAGCGGGCGGACAGCGCACTCACCTTTCCCAGATCCCCCTTGTGGAGGACCCGTGGGACCAGCCTGCAGGACAGAGCTGCAATCCCCAGGGACCCCCACAGTCCTCCACAGGGACACAGTGCCCTCTGATACACACACTAGAGCATCGTGCATGCACGCACACACATACAAGCAAAATAATTTTTTTTTAATTCACAAACTGACATGAAGCAATGTATGGTTACTGTAAGACTACGTATATTTTTGGGGGGCATGCTCTCAGTGTAAAGGTCCACTTTTAATATATGTGCTGCTGAAGCAATTGCAGAGACAGGCTCTCAGCGTGTCCTCAAGCTCAGTAAGTAGCCAAGGATGACCCTGAACTTCAGATCATCCTGCATCCACCCACTTCTCAAATGATAGGATTATACATGCTCACCATACCTGGTGCGTGTAGTGCTGCAGCCTGAATCCTGGACCTCCAGCATGCTTTGCTGGCACTCTACCCAACATTCGCCCCCCCCCCCCTCTTTTTTGAGGCAGGGTCTCAGGCTTGCCTCTATCTCCCAAATTCTGGGATTACAGGTATGCATCACCACACCTAGTTGGGGTGAATCTTCAAGTGTCTGTTACATTCTCACTTCCCCAGGCACATTTAGGTAGGCAGGAGGAAAAGCCGACTCTCTGACACAGCAGGTTTTATTCACAACAACTTGCCAAGGCAGGTTGCTCTGATGTCAGGGAAGAAACTAGCATCCCAATAGCCACTAACAGGCTAAGGGAATTATAGAGTGGAGAGTGGCGAGGAGTTTAGGAGCAATTGGAATTTACTAGGGGGTCTTGGGTCTAGGGAAATAAGATCAGAAATAGATTAGAATGAGGGAAATTAGAGGTCTAGGGCGGTAAGTGGGAAATGGCTGATGTGGTCAGTTTCCAGGAATCGACATTATGTTCAGCTAGGGTGAAGACTTTACAAAATGGCATAGTTTAGGCAACAAACATCACCTTGTCAACGATGACACCAATTCCCTGTCCTGGTCCTCTACCCCCCTTTTATTACATCTCATGTAGCTCTGGCTGGCCTGGAATTCACTACGCAGCTGAGGATGACATCACTGATCCTCCTACAGCCACTTCTCAAGTATTGGGGTTAGATAAAGGCACCATCATGCCCAATTTATGCAGTATTGGTAATCAAACCCAGGGCTTCATGATGCTAGGAAAACACTTTACTACTTTTGTATTTTATTTTGCACGTGTGTGTACCAGAGAGTACTTGAGTGTGCCCATGGAGGCCCAAGGGTGATGTTGCAGTTCACCTGCATGTTGCTTTTGATAGTCTGATTTTAGTCCAGCTTGGCAGGAGAGGATGCACCATTACCAATGGGCACCATATTGATGGAAGAGCTGAGAGAGACCAGCATGTCTGGCCAAGTGTATATGAGAATGCCATCTTCCTCAACCAGCTCTCTGTATTTAATTCACCTGTTCAGAGCCTAGTCCCTTTCACCATGGGTTGGGCCTTTCCCATCATCCAATCTCCTGCAGGTTTGCTCAGGGCTTAACTCAACTACTAATTATCTACAAATGTGCCCAGAGCTCAAGCCCTCAACTGTCAAATTGACGCCTGTATCTATGACAGATGACATCACTGAGCCATCTCCCCGGCCGCTATTAGCTTTTAAAAAATAGGGCTGGAGAGGTGGCTCAGGGGTTAAGGCTCTGCCTTGCAGGCGGAAGGTCCTGAGTTCGGATCCTAGACCCCACGACGTACAGACACCAGTCGGAAGCGGCAGCGGGCTGCGTTTCTGGTCTTGGTAGGGGGCAGCCTATGAATCCCGGAACAGAGTAAACAAGGAGGAGGTGGAGGCATCCATGGTGGTTCCCGAATTCGTCCGTGGTTCTACACACACACAATTGAATAAATTTAAAATTTTTTCTAAAAAAAAAAATTTACTTATGAGAGAAGGGAGGGGGAATTCATGTGAAGAGGTCACAGGATAATCTTTTGGAACATGTGGTTGATTGTCTGTGCAAGTTCAAGTTTCCTGGCTATAAGACCCACATCTCTTTTTTGGGTATGTGATGTGCATCTGTATATGCATCAGAAGGCATACACAGTGTGCTTGCGTAGGCCTAAGGATGACACTGGGGATCACCCTGAACTGGTCTACCTCCTTTTTGCTTTGTTCTGGAGTTTCCCAGGCTGCCACTATTTCCATCTTGAGTTTTTATATAGGATCTGGACTCTGAACTCAGGTCTTTCTGCGTGAAAGGAAGAGGCTTAACTCCTGAGCCATCTTGAGTCCACATCTCGAAGACTTCACAAAGTTTAATGCCGGTGAAGTTGGGGATATAGTATTTGAGAAGCAGTTCAATCCTGAACGTTGTAGGGTCACTTGTGATCCCCTAGACAAGTGGCAGACCCCACATTTATCAGGGCTTTCACTGTGCTGAATCCCCCATCTCTCATCACGTTCACTAAAATAGTTTTTTTAAATTTATTCAACTGTGTGTGTGTATATATGTGCATGTATGTGTAGAACCACGGGTGAATTCAGGGATCATCATGAACTGCTTCTACCTTTTTTTTTTTTCGCCCCGCCCCGGGATTCACAGGCTCCGCCCACCAGGACCAGAAGCGCACGCCGCCGCTGCTTCCGCCCGGTGTTTGTACCGGGGGATCCAGGACCCGAACTCAGAACCCTCTACTTGCAAGGCAGAAGCTTAACCCCTGAGCCATCTCTCCAGCCCCACGTTCACTAAAAAATTTTCCATCCAAAAATCAAGCAAAACTCCACAAAGCTAAAGAGAGAGTAAGGGCAAGAGAGAACTTAACAGCATGTATGTATGGGGGACATTTCTGGAAGTCAGTTCTCCTTTTCCACCACAAAGGACTCTGGGGATCAAACTCAGGTTCCATGTTAGGTATGTGAGCCAGCTTGTTGGGCCTTAAATTTTATTTTGAGTCTTATCACTGACTGGGATGGTAACTGTCATGTAGCCCAGGCTGGCTTCAAAATAACATTCATTCTTTTGCTTTAGCCTCTGAAGTGATGGGGTCACAGATGTGTGCCACCACGCTCAGTTCATGAGATTTTTAGAGGTTGGTGATGTTTAGGTGGTACACGTTTGCGAGTGCAAACACACTATTGCTTGACTATGAATGTTTGTTGTCACCGTGGTTGATTTCTGCGCATACTTTGAAGAACAGAAACTATTTGGAGTAATGACAGGCTTAAAAGACACAATGGCTTCGCTTGAAGGTAGGTGCTATTATTGTTCAATTCTGGAATCGAAGGTATGAGATTCTCAAAGGTTCTCTTTTAAAAGTCTTTTTTATTTACTTAAATTTGAAAGAGTTGAGGTCAGGGGGCAACTTTTAGGAAATGGATCCTGTCCTTCCATCATTTGGGCTGGACACGGGGGTCAAGTCAGAACAAGGGGGCCTGAACCCGCTGAGCTTTATGGTGGGTTCTCGCTGGGGTAATTAAATGCACAAAGTTTGCAAACTCGTTGCATATGGAGCTACTGAGAAACCGGTCTCCTATAGAAGGGGCAGTGCTACAAAAGTAGGCTACCATGGGAATCGGGAGGGTCAGGCAACCTCCTAATTTAGTTTTACTGGGTGATCTGTACGAGCGCGCTCGCGCGCGCGCGCACACACACACACTCACACACACACACACACGCACAGCCAAAACCCCCCAAAGCCGCAAAGGGTAGTGATGAAGGTCTCAGCGGGCAGCCGCAATGCAGCCCAAGTTTCTGCGGCTTCAGATGCTCGGCTGCTGCATGCGGGTCCAGCGCGGCGCCTGCAGCGCCGACTACATTTCCCATCTCGCTTTGCGCCGCGGACAGCGCCCTACGCTAGCACGCGAGCCTTTCCCGCCCCTCCAACCTCCAGTTGCTGCTTCTCGCGAGAAGACGGGCCGCGCCGGCGGTAGCGATAGCGAGCCTTGGTGGTTGTGGTGGTGGTGGTGGTGGCGGCCGAGACGGCGGCGGCCATTTTGGTGAGGCCTCGGGAGCGGCGGCGGCGGGTCGCTGGGAGTGGCGTCGTCTCCTTCTCCAACCCACCGTCCGCATCTCGGTGGCGTCGAGAGGAGGCAGTAGAGGCCCGGGGGTGGCAGCGGCCGCAGTCCCCGGGGGGCCTTAGAAGGCCGTGAAGGCGGCGGCTAAGAGGGGTCCTCCCCCCTCCTCGGCGGGAGGGGGGGTGGTGCGCACGCCCCCGAGGACGCAGGTAAGGAGAGGGAGACAAGATGGCGGGCGCCCCACAGTTTCCCCCTCCCCTGGCGGGTGACTGCGCGCGCACCTCTCCGCGGCCGCCTCCCTCCCACCTTCCCGGGGTGCTGCGCGCGCACCTCCAGCCGGGGCCCTGGGGCCGGTGAGCAGGGCTGTCTGCGCGCGCCCGTAGAGACAGACCGAGGGGGGTCAGGCCGGCTGGCACCGGGGCCCGAAGCGTCAAGGCTCGCCCTCCTGGCCGTCTGCGCACGCGTGCCCGAGCGAGCGAACCCCGAGAGGACGGACCCAGGTGCGCTCTCGCCCGCCCACTAGCCCGAGTCTCCTTTCAGGGGCAAGGGGAAGAGGAAGGGGGGCGTGGGGAGCAAAGTCGGGGCGTGTGCCCCCCCTATCCAGGCAGAGGACCGGGACCTGGCGGCACGAGCCCTCTCTCCATCGCAGCCTTGGCCGGGTCGGTGGACGTGGGCTCCGCTCACGGGCGTGGACTACGAGCCTTGGCGACCAGCGCGTGGGGCTCGGGTTCTGGCGGGAGCCCCCAGGCCGTGCGCGCAGCCGGCTCTCTCCGCCTCCGGCCGCGCACGCGCGGGCCCCTCCCCCAGCCTGGCGCGCACGTTGGGTGGGGTGAGAGTCCGGGAGGGGCGGGGCTCCGGCTGGGGTGCTGAAAAACTTGGGCAGAGGTCAGGGGTCACGCGGGGTCAGCCGTCTAGGAGGTGTGGGTGGACCACAATGAGGGTCGGGGTCAAGAGTTCAGGCCCCTGGGATTCTGAGGTCCCCTGGTCCCGGGCCTGTGGCGAGAGGATCCAGGAGGCCCTGTGGCCAAGGAGTTTCCTTAAACACTGGGCAAACACTTCCGGGCCTTGTGTTTCCAGCGCATCGCTTTCCGTGCTGTGCCTTGGCAGCTCTTTATGAAGTTCTGGGGTGTTTTGTCGCGCAGCTACGGGATTCGGGGAGCATGCCTCTTGTGACCCTGTCTGCTCATTGTTCTTGGGACTTCTAAGAAGGCAAGCGGAGTGCCAGGCTGCACCTTCTCTGAGCTTCTGTTAGGTGACAGGTGTTTCTGCCTTGTGTTGGCCCCTTAGTCTGTGGCTGGAGCCTTTTACGCTTAAGATTTTTAAACTTTTGTTTCATTGCTTCGGTTTTTACCCAGCCGGAATTTTATAGCCTTGTGAAATCTCTTTTCATAAAACATGGTTTACCTTTGCCTCTTTTTTTTTTTTCTTTTTCTTTTTTTAATTGACAAGTGCTAGAGAAAAAAACCCAAGGCCTCACACTTGCTGGACAAGTGCCCTACCACAGAACTACATTCCTACTCACATGATTTACTTTCATTTTTCTGAAGCATGAGCTTTTCCTGGTACTATTGTGTCAACTAATTTTTTTAAAGTCTCAGAAAGCTGACATAAGATTGGGACGGTATTGGCAAATGTGGATCGGTTCCTTACTCCCGATTTCTTTTCCTGTTTTAGGTGTGATTTTCCTCATTCCGGCAGCACCGTGGAAGTGCAGACTTTCACAGGGGGTGTGGTCTCAGCTCACACAGGTGCTCACCTTTAATTTTTTTGTTGTAATAGAACATATGAGATAATAAGAGTAAGTGGATTAGTATTTGTGGGGTTTTTTTTTTTTTTGAAAAACAATGGGAACCTTTGCATGTTGTTGAGCTTGGTGATTGGGGTGCACCATTGGAATTGATACTGGGGAAGGATGATGTGGTAACATTGATACTACCAGTGAGAGTACTAAGTTCTTAAATGTTTAGGCGTGAGGCTACCTGGTTTTAAGCCCTCCGCTACTTTTATTATTTATTTACTTATTTTTGAGACTGGATCGTAGGTAACTCGGATTGGCTTAATTCATTTTATAGCTAAGAATGACACAGTTTTATGGGGTGCTGGGGTAAAACCCAAGAGCTTGATGCATGCTTGATGAGCACTCTGTCATCTGAGCTATATCCCCATTCCTGAAAGTGATTCTTTTGTGCATGTGTGTATATGTGAAATGGTTTAGGTGCATACGAATGTGGGAACACTAGAGGAGGATGTAAGGTGTTGTCCCATATCGCTTTCTGCTTTATTCCTTTGAGATTCTCCCTGAATCTGGTGCTCTTTTATTTTTCGTCCTCTTCCCTGTTGAAAGCCAGATAACCTGTAGAAATAATGTCTTTGTGCCCCTCAGTGTTAAAGTTACAGATGTGCTGAGAGGGAGGGGGATCTACTGAATTTGTCTGTGGTTGCAGGAATCCAAACTCTTGTCCTCATGTTTGTTCAGCAAGTGCTTTTAATCGCTGTGCCATCTTTCCATCCCCCAAAATTTTTAGTGTGTATGTTCATGCATTTGTGTAGGAACATGCTACCAATTGCAGGTAACATTAAGTATGTGTAGAAAAATCAGAGAACAGCTTCTAAAGAGTTGATTCTTACCATTCACCTCATCTACCTTTTTTTTTCTTTTAAGGTTTTTTTGAAATTATTGCAGCATCAGATTTTAGTCTTTTTAAAAAAACTTTATTCGGGGCTGTAGAGGTGGGTCAGGGGTTAAGCCTCTGCCTTGCAGGCAGAAGGTCCTGAGTTCCGATCCTAGATCCCATGTATAGATGCCAGGCAGAAACAGAGGCGGCCTGCGTTTCTGGTCCTGGTAGGGCAGAACCTGTGAATCTCGGGGCAGAGTAAATGAGGAGGTGGAGGTGGTCCATGGTGGTTCCCGAATTCACCTTTGGTTCTACACACACACACACACACACACACACACACATACACACAGAGACACACGCACAATTGAATAAAAAAAAAACTTTATTCATTCATTTTGTGTGTGTGTGTGTGTGTGTATGTATATCAGAGGGTACTGTAGGTCCCTGTGGAGGACCAAGGGTGACTTCTGGAATCATCCTGGATTGCTTCTATCTCCTTTTTGTTTCCCTCTGGGATTTCCCAGACTCCACCTACCAGAGCCAAAAATGCATGCCACCACCTTTTCCTTCTGTTTTTGTGTGGGACCTGGGATCTGAACTCAGAACCTTCTGCTTGTAAGGCAGAATCTTAACTCCTTAGCCACTTCTTCAGCCCCCCTCCACATCCACCTTGCTGAGGATGGTTTCTCTTGTGTTTCTGCTACTGCACTTTGTATTCCAGACTAACTACTGGCCTTAAGCTTCTCTGGCTGATTCTCCTATCCCTGCCTCTCATCTCAGGGTAGGAGTGCAGGGATTACAGATGTGTGCCATTCCATCTGGCTTTCAATGTGAGTTTCAGGGTTGAATTTAGGTTCTCAAGTTTCTATAACAAGCGCTTTTGTCTGCTGAACCATCTTGCCCTTCCTGAAAATGTTCTAAAATTTTTTATTAACATGTATATAATGTGAGGGCATATATGGAGGTCAGAGAAAAACTTGGTGGAGTTGATTATTTCACCTTTATGTGTGTTCAAAGGGTCAAATTCGGGACATAGGGCTTGTTCAAAAAGCACTTTTTATCTGCTGAGCGTTGTCACTGGCCCTGAAAATAGTTTTTATTCTAGCAGTTTTGAGGCTTAGGCAGGAGAATTTTGAGTTCAAGGCTAGCTGTGGCTATGTAATAAGTAAACTCTTCCTATCAAAAATACTCTTTAGGGGCTGGAGAGGTGGGTCAGGGATTAAGCCTCTGTCTTGCAGGCAGAAGGTCCTGAGTTCAGATCCAAGACCCCACCCCACGTATAGATGGGTGGGGTGCGTTTCTGGTCCTGGTAGGGCAGAGCCTGTGAATCCCGGGGCAGAGTAAACGAGGAGGTGGAGGCGGTCCATGGTGGTTCCCAAATTCGCCCATGGTTCTACATACACACACATACATGCACACACGCCCAATTGAATAAATAATAAGAAAATACTCTTTAATATTTTTAAAATTTATTCCTACTCTTTTTACCCAATTATAGGTGCTCCAGAGGCTGGTGGACCTGAGCGGAGGCTGGGCCGCCCTGGTGGGCCCCGGGCCCTGGAAGGCGGGTCCCGGTGGCTGGTGGCCCAGAATGAGGCCAGCTCCCAGCATGCCCTGCAGCCGGACGCCAGCCCCTCGGCCTGCAGCAGCGGCGATAACCCAGTCATTCTTCAGGCATCCAGCAAGGAGCCTGGGAGTGGGACCATGCAGAGCAGTCCCTCCCCTGCTCATCCGCAGCTCCCAATCCTACAGACACAGGTTTGAGAGTGGGGAGGGTCCCTTCTTTGCTTCTGTAGACAGATGGTGTTGAGTACAAATGGCATTCTTACCTATACAGTTTGGACAGTCTAGTCAGATAGACTTGGCTGTATTGTGTCACGCTTGTTTTATATTCACATTCCACTTTCCCTTGACATAATTTTGATTTCCAAGAATTCAGAGGTCCTTGTAATGTGAAAAAGTTAGTAATGAGTTATGTCAGATTAGAAATGGAGAGTAGGAAAAATACTTCTAAGACTGTAAGTTTTTAAAATAGTTAACTTCATTTGGAACTGGAACAGGATAATCCTTAGCTGTGTTGTATTTCTTGTCCCATAGTAAGAAAACGTGGGATAGAGAAAATAGCCTGGTCTTTGAAATTGGATAGATCTAGGCTTGGTTTCACAGTTTGTTTTTTTTAACTTACTTTTCTTACCATACATATATGTATGCTCATGCACATATCATAAGTATGGTCAGAGAATAACTTCGTGGAGTTGGTTCTCACCATCCACTTTTATGTGGGTTCCATCAGGCATCCACAGCAAAGCACTTTTACCTATTGATTGGTCTTGCCAGTCTCCATCCCTCCATCAGTAGGCGCTCTCTCCTTCCCTTTAATGAGACAGGGTCACATGGGGCTGGGATGTAATTTAGTTGATAGGGTGGTAGAACCCACCAACTGTTGTGATGTAATCCCAGCATTTGGAAGGTGGAAACAGGATGATCAGAAATGCAGTGTCATCCTCAGCTACATAAGAAGTCTGAAGCTCACTGGTCTGTGACCAACAAGGCTGGAGAGATAACTTATGGGTTAAGTCATCTTGGGGTTTCACAAGCAAAAGGACTTAAGTTTGAATCCCCCAAAAAGACCTCACGTAAAAATGCCAGGTGGAATTCCGGTCCTGGAAGGCGGAGCCTGGGAAACCCAGAAGCAAAGCAAAAGGAGGTAGAACAATCCAGGATGATTCTTGAGGTCACTGTTGGGCCTGTAGAGGCACACATAGTGCTCTTTTCTACACACACCCACACGTACACATGTAAAACAAAAACAAAGCACCAGTATTGACAAAATAAGGTCTTGGATATACCCAAGGCTGGTCTTAAACCTGAATAAGTTTTTTTTTGCTATAGCCTTCTAAGTGCTAGGATTATAAGTCTGTACCACCACAGACAATTCAATTGATAGTTTGTTTGCTGGGAGACATCTTCATCTCTTAGTAGGTTTTTGAATGTGTTGCTAGGAATTGAGTCCAGGGCTTCACACGTGGTAGATAAACACTATTATTGAGTTTAAACCCCAAGGCCAACAGATTTGATACAATATTTCTTAGCACCTGGGAAATTTTGGATATGTAGTCCCTTAATTACTTAATTGAGATAAGAATTTGAAGTACTCTGACACTTCTGTGTTAGAGTGAGTTATGATTTCCTTTAATCTCCATGTTTCAGTTGGACTTTGTTTCCCAGTTGTTGCTTGTATGATCACTATCTTGTATGGTTATTTGAGAACAATGTCCATCTCCTGCTTCAGCATCTCTCAGTGAGGGGAATAGGTTTTATTCTCCTCCCCCCCGTATCTAATGTTAGATCAAGTTTATTGCATAGGTGAATCACCCATACTTGCTATAAGAAGTGGGGAAGATTGATACTCCTTAGTTGTTATTTTGAGTGAAATTGAGGTGTCAAAAAGATTAAAGTGTGAAATCACATATGATAGTATTCTTTTTTGATTTCGTGGTGCTAGGAATAGAAGTCAAGGCTGTGCATATTCCAGACAAGCACTATAGTATTTGTCTTGAACTTGGGAAGTTGTGTCAGTAACTCTTACACATGCCAAATTATCTACTATATATTTTTTTTAAGTCTGCAGTTTTAAGAACCTTGTTAAAAACTTAATTTCTGGGCTGGTAAAATAGCTCAATAAGTAAGATGCCTGCTCCTAAATCTGGCAACTTGAGTTCAATTCCTGGAAGCCCACATGGTGGAGAGGGAGAAAGAACTTTCCAAAAGTTGTCCTCTCACATCTACCCGGGTGCCATGACAGGTGTGCATCCCCCCCTTCAAATAAATATAAAATGTTAAAAAACAACCATCACCTTAATTTCCTAGCCTGATGGTACACACCTCTTCCCAGCCACTGGAAGACTGAAATAGGTGAATTGGAAGTTCCAGAACTGCTTATGCTACTTAGTGAGACTTTGTCCTAACAGAAACAACCCAGAAAAAAACATTTCAGGTGTTTTGTGTATGAAAATGAGAGGTTTTTTTCATTGTGAAATACAATTCAATAATGTGTTTAAAACATTTAGCAAAATGCTTAGCACTCATTTTCTCCGTCATTTTTCCTTTTTAGATGGTGTCGGACAGCATGACAGGCAGCAATCCTGTATCTCCTGCCTCATCTAGTTCCCCAGCCTCTAGTGGGGCAGGTGACATCTCCCCCCAGCACATAGTTCAAGATTCCTCTCTGGATGGACCTCCAGGCCCACCAGATGGTGCCACAGTTCCTCTCGAGGGGCTCAGCTTATCCCAGACTGCTGACTTGGTTAATAAGGGCCCAAAGTGGGAAAAGAGCCATGCAGAAATCGCAGAACAGGCCAAACACGTATGTATCAGGAAAACACATGTGGATTTTTGGGAGTTGTCTCTTTTTTTTTTTTTTTTTTTTTTTTTGAGATTTATTTGTGTGTGTTTGGGGGGGCGGGGAGGGGTGGGATCCATGTTCAGACTACAGAGGAAAATTTTTTGGGCATTCCCTCATACCTTGTTTTTGAGTCAGAGCAGTCCTTGTTCTTTCTTGCACATGGGGGTGCAATTGTCTGTGAATGTTCACATGCGCATATGTATATCCTCTAGCATGTGGAGCATGAAGTTGATGTAGAGTGTCTTCTTTAGTCACTGTCCATTTTTATTATTAAGGCAGGGTTTCTCAATTGAATCCAGAGCTCAGTAGTCAGATTGACTAGGTAGCCACCTTTCTCCTAGAGAGTCCCCAGTACTAGGATTATGGGTGACTTCCACACCCGCCCTGCTTTTATGTGGGTTCTGGAGATTTCCAAACTCTAGGTTGGGTAAGTGTTTCATTTACTGAGCTATCTCCCCCGCCCTATTCATTATTTCTGTTCCTGTGCCGTTTTACATGAGGTTCAGCAGATTCTCCCATCTTGCTGTAGGATTGCTGGATTAAAGACTCAGTAATCAGGGGCTGGAGAGGTGGCTCAGGGGTTAAGCCTCTGCCTTGCAGGCGAGAGGTCCTGAGTTCGGATCCTAGACCCCATGTATAGACGCCAGGCGGGAAAGCAGGGGCAGCCTGCGTTTCTGGTCCTGATAGGGCGGAGCCTGTGATTCCCGGGGCAGAGTAAAGGAAGAAGTGCAGGTGGTCCATGGTGGTTCCCGAATTCGCCCGTGGTTCTACACACATGCGCGGGCGCGCGCATACACACAACTGAATTTAAAAAAGGCTCAGTCATCTGAGTATTTTATTTTCTTATTTTTTAATCATGGGTTGTGGAGATCAAACTCAGGTCATTGGGGTTTCATGACAAGCACTTTACCTGCTGAGCCATCTCTCAAGTTGTCTTCTGTTAACTCATGTCCAATTTCATGTTTACTATGTATTTTATGTCCCTCATCATGGATTTAGATTATGGGCTCTTAACTTTTATCATCTTGAACATACTGCTGGAAGTAAAACTTTTTTTTTTTTTTTTTGCCATCCTGAAGACCAAACCAAGAATCTCTCATGCTAGGCAAACATTTCTTATTTGTTTATGAGCGAGAGGAGGGTAGAGAGAAGCGCATTCATGCATGGATGCCATGATGTATGGATTAAAGGGAAGTCAGAGGACAACTTTCTGAAGTCCATTTTCTCATTGTTTGGTCTTCTGGGAATTGAACTCAAGCTGCCAAGTTTGCCAAATAGACATCTGTTGAGCTATCTTCCTGGCCCTTCCTCTTTTTTTCTTAAAAGGTTTTTTGTTTGTTTGTTTTAAAACATTTATTTATCTGTGTGTGTGTGTGTGTGTGTGTGTGTGTGTGTGCATGTGTATGCATGTCCTATGGTACACATGTGGCGGTCAGGAGAGCTTAAGATTGAACTTGTTAGGCTTGGTGGCAAGTGCCTTTATGTGCTGCACCTAGGCAAGAATACTTACTACTCAGCTACACTCTTAGTTCTCATTTCTTCTTTAAAAAATAAGGTTATGGGCTGGAGAGATTGCTCAGGGGTTAAGACTCTGTCTCGGGCTGGAGAGGTGGCTCAGGGGTTAAGTCTCTGCCTTGCAGGCGGAAGGTCCTGAGTTCAGATCCTAGATCCCACGTATAGACACCAGGCGGAAGCGGGGGCGGCCTGCGTTTCTGGTCCTGGTAGGGCGGAGCCTGTGAATCCCAGGGCAGAAGGAGGTGGAGACGTCCATGGTGGTTCGCGAATTCGTCCGTGGTTCTACACACACACAGACACACACACATACAGACACACACGCGACGCACATACACACGCACATGCGCACAGTTGAATAAATAATAATAAAAAAATTAAAAAAAAGACTCTGTCTCAAAAGCAAAAAGTCCTGAGTTTGGATCCCAGGTCCCACGTAAAAACACCAGACGGAATGGTAGTGGCCTGCCCTTTTGGCTGGAGCTGGTTGGAGCCTGGGAAATCTCAAGAGGGTAGCAAGAAGGAGGTAGAAGTAATCCAAGATGATTCTCAAAGTCACCCTTGGTTCTTCACAGGGACACACAGTGTCCTCTTGATAACCTTATTTTAATTTTTTTTACACACATACACATATAAAAAATTAAAATTAGGTTATCAAGAGGTTTACTCAAACATTTTATTTGTATGTGTGGGTGTGGGTGTAGATGTGGGTATAGATGTGTATGTGGGTGTATGTGTGGAGGAGAATACTAAGTATGCCTGTGGCAATCCAAGTATGACTTGGATTGCTCTACCTTCTTAATTGTGTTGTGCTGAGGTTTCCGAGGTTTTGCTTTCCAAGAACAAGTTGCAGGCTGCCACCCTATCTGGGATCTGAATTCAGGTGTTTTTTGCTTTTGAGCCAAAAAGGCTTAACCCCTGAACCATTTCTCTAGCCCCTAACTCAAATATTTGTGCAAATGCTATGCATGTTCTCTATCACTGAGCTGCACCCTGAGTCTTCTTACCCAATCAAAGGAGGAATTAGAGCCAGGTGTAGTTTCTCACACTTGTAATCTCAGCATTGTGGGATGCTGAGTCAGGATTTCTGAGTTTGAGTCAGCTGGGGCTACATAGTGAGACACTTTTAAAACAACAAAAAACAAATGAATTAGACATAAGAGCACTTTGTATACTGTGATAATGTTATGATTTACTGACTTCCAGTTATTTTTTCTTTATAGTCTGTTAAATTTTTTGGAAAGTATAGTCTATTAGCACCACTTAATATTTGATAGAAATCAGTATTCTCTAGCTCTCTCTGTTGCTTGTCCCTTTAAAATTCTGGGTTGATGTCAGGTTTTTTTTTTTCCGTTTTTGGGGACATGGTTTCATGTAACCTAGACTAGCCTCAAAATATATAGCTGGGGTAGCCTTGAACTCGTGGTTCTCCTTTTTCTCACGTACTAGTCCAAGGTGGCCTAAATTGATGTATCCTATGCTGACCTCATACTTCAAGCCTCTCATCTAATCCTCCCAAGTGCTGGGATTTACTGGTGTGAACCTCCTCATGAACTTGTGTTAATTCTTTTGTTGTTGTTACCATTTGATAAATTTTCAAATGCTTGATTTTGTTTGTCATAAATTTAATTAATGTAGAGAGAAACCGTAGTAAAAGATGAGCACTTTTGTTTATAGCTAACTACTATGTACTAATTTGGTGAATATATCTCCTGTATTTTTTCCCATAAAAATAATTTTTCCCATAAAAATAATTTTTTTGCAAAATTAGGCTTGTCCTGTGCTGTCCCATTTTCCTCTCTCCTACCCATTCTGTGCTGGATTTTTTTTTTTTTTCCTTGAGATGAGGTCTCATTAGCCCAGCTGGCCTCAAAACTTGCCTTGCTATGTTTTGATGCAGTAATGGGAAATGAACTGGGACTTTGTGGATGCTGGACTGTTACTCTACCAACTGAGCTAAGTCCCCATCTCCTTGGGGTATCCTGGGCTTTACACTGGTTGAACAAATTGTTCTATCACTATGCTACATCCCTAGCTATCCAAATAGTATTTTTAGCCTGGAGAGATGGCTCAGGGGTTGTGACTCTGTCTCACAAGCAGAAGGTTCTGAGTTCGGATCCCAGGTCCCACATTAAAAAAAAACAAAACAAACAAAATAGTATTTTTAAAAATACAAATACTGGGTGGCAAGATGGCTCAGCAGGTAAATCATCTGCTTTAAAACCCAGCGACCTGAATTAGAATCCTAGAAGCCCATATTGGAGAAGGCAAGAACTGATCTCTGATCCCCATTACCCATAAGCCAAGGCATGCATGTACATTCTCTCTCTCTCTGTCTCATAAATAAGTTTAAAATACTAAAAAAAAAAACCCACCAATGTGTAAATTGGGCTATATTTTATTTATGTATTTAATACAATTTGAACAGGCTTTGAGGAAATAGAATTTAAGAGTGATAAAAAGCACTTTGAGACTTAAGAAGAAAGCAGGCATTCCCTGCTTCTTTGGTAGTCTCCCCTTGGAATATTTTTCCAAATCTCAGCTTTGTTCAGAGTTTGGGAGAGTGCATGGAATAGTAGAAAGGGCATGAAGTCTGGTGACTGGAGTCCTTATTAATTTTGCTTTTTTTTTTTCCTGTGTAAACGTTTGTTCATGTGTGTGTGTATGCACATCTGCATGATGTTGACATTGTGCATCTTTCTCAGTTACCTTTCCAAACCTTATTTTTTTGAGGCAGCATCTCTACTTGAACCTGTTTGACAATTGAGCCATCTCCCTATCCCCTAGACCTATTTTTGATTTCCAGTTATTTTCTTTTTTAAAAATATTTATTTAGGGGCTGGAGAGGTGGCTCAGGGGTTAAGCCTCCGCCTTGCAGGTGGAAGGTCCTGAGTTCGGATCCCAGATCCCACGTATAGACACCAGGCGGAAGCGGGGGCGGCCTGCGTTTCTGGTCCTGGTAGGGCGGAGCCTGTGAATCCCAGGGCAGAAGGAGGTGGAGGCGTCCATGGTGGTTCGCGAATTCATCCGTGGTTCTACACACACACAGACACACACACACACAGACACACACGCGCCGCACATACACACGCACATGTGCACAGTTGAATAAATAATAATAATAATAAAATTAAAATGTTTATTTATTGAGCATGTGTGTGTGTGTGTGTGTTCTTGTAGAGGACCAAGGGTGACTTTGGGAATCATCCTGGATTGCTTTTACCTCGTCTTGCTTTGCTCTGGAATTTCCCAGACTCCACCTACTAGGGCCAGAAGGACAGACCTTCATCATTTCCGCCTGGCGTTTTTACATGGGACCTGGTATCTGAACTCAGGTCCTTCTGCTTTTGAGGCAGAGTCTTAACTCCTGAGCCATTTCTGTAGCCTCCAGTTCTTATTTTCTAATTGTGGGATCTTAGAGTCAACACTTAATCTCTCTGATCCTCCCATAACCATAGAAGCGAATCTAATACCTTTTTTTAGGGTTGGTTTGAATATAATGCACTGAACCAAGTCATTGCACAAAAATTTAACTGTCATCGATGTCATTATTCTTCATTAGGAAGCCGAAATTGAAACTAGGATTGCTGAGCTGCGGAAGGAGGGATTCTGGTCACTGAAGAGGCTCCCTAAGATTCCAGAGCCTCCTCGCCCCAAAGGCCACTGGGACTATCTGTGTGAAGAGATGCAGTGGCTGTCTGCTGACTTTGCTCAGGAGCGCAGGTGGAAAAGGGGTGTGGCCCGTAAGGTATGTCCAGAATTAGGATCTACTTTCCATATATTTTTCAGGTATGCTTTCTCTTAGGTGGTAGATTAGTTAGACAGTAGAAGGAAACTAGAGTTAATGTAGCTCTTTTTGTTGTTTACAGCATCAAGAGACCAATAGTCTTCCTTTTTTCCTCTTTATCAAATCTTTGTCTTTGATTGGGTGGATGGGACGATTTGACTTTGAATGTTTCTATGCTTTCATTTCCATAGGTGGTGCGGATGGTGATCCGACATCATGAGGAGCAACGACAAAAAGAAGAACGAGCCCGGAGGGAGGAACAAGCTAAACTGCGCCGAATTGCTTCCACCATGGCCAAGGACGTCAGGCAGTTTTGGAGCAATGTGGAAAAGGTAAGCAGATCAACATGTTAGTATGAATGACCTACATTTTTTTTTTAGGTGCTAATTTCAACTCTAAAGACTTTTTCCTTATACATTGAATCCGTTCGCCACTGAATGCTGTGAGGTAGAAGGAAATTCTTGGTTTCCCTTTCCACCTACTCAACTACAATTCTCCAGGCAGGACCCATCAACTTGTTTTATAGTGGCAAAATATCGACTTGTACCTTTGGAATTAATAATAGGACTCCTTGACTCTTCTAGGCCATGTATTCTTTGCAAATTATGTAGAGTGTTCTTTTCTTATGCCTCTCATTTATAAAATTAGGAAATCGGATTCATTAGTTTCCTAATGACCATGCTTTCTGCTTGAGTTCTTGAGCCACACTTAACTAAATAGTTGCTAAGTGCAACTGAAGCTGTTCTCTGTTTTAGGGCAATAGATTTTAGGATTCCTTTATTGAGATACACAGTATTTTGTGTGGTCCACAAATATAAGGCTTGTCTCTACAAAGGAGATTTACTTCATAACTCAAAGATTAGCTCTTAGACAATCACAGAACTATGGATTCAGCTCGGGTGTGTGCAATTTAAGACAGGAGGGTAGTGTGCTTTTTCTAAAACATTACTTCTGAAGCTGTATTCATGGGGGATTGGCTCAAACTCTTATGTGGGTACTTGTTCTGGACTGACTGTATAAAATGGTATAGTGTTTGTATATATGACCATTCTATTGAAGAAGTTTAAATAATTTGTGATACCTATTTGTCATCAATCATGATACTATATTTTTTGAAATGGCGTATTGGTGTATTATATTGGTTTTTCTCTTTTTCTTTCAGTTTTTTAATTTTTTAAATTTTTTTATTTATTCAATTGTGTGTGTTTGTGTGTGTGTGTGTGTGTGTGTGTGTGCGTGTGTGTGTGTGTAGAACCACGGGCGAATTCAGGAACCACCATGGACCGCCTCTACCTCCTTGTTTACTCTGCCCCGGGATTCACAAGCTCCACCCTACCAGGACCGGAAACGCAGGCCGCCCCCGCTTCCGCTTCCACCTGGCATCTATACGTGGGGTCTAGGATCTGGACTCAGGACCTTCTGCCTGAGCCACCTCTCCAGCCCCAACAGTTTTTAATTTTTTTAAACTTTATTTTGCATGTGTGGGTATTTGTGTGTGGATGTGTATCAGAGAACACAGTATGACCCTGTGGAGGACCAAGGGTGATTTTGGGAATCATCCTGGATTGCTTCTACCATCTTTTTCCTTCAGTCTGGGATTTCCTAGATCTGCCCACCAGGACTGAAAGTGCAGGCACTGGTTCCACCTGGCATTATTTAATGTGAGACCTGGGATCTCAACTAAGGTCCTGCTTTCAAGGCAGAGTCTTAACTCCTGAGCTATCTCTCCAGCCCTCTTTCAGTTTCTAGGGGAAAAAAACACATACAGCCCAATACTGTCCTCAGACTTGATGGCTAACTGAGGATAACCTTGAAATTTTTATCCTCCTTCCTCCTCCACCTCCTAAGTGCTGATGTTACAGGCATGTGCCACCATGCCTGACCTTGCCCGATCTTTTATTTATTTTTATGTGTGTGTGCATATATGTGTGTGTGTGTGTGTGTGTGTGTGTGTGTGTGTGTGTGTGTGTGTGTGGTGTACATGTATGTGTGTTGGGGAGTGTGCAAGAGGGCCTAAGGGTGACTTTGGGAATCATCCTGGATTGCTCTTCCATCTTATTGCTTTGCTGTTAGATTTCCCAGGCTCTGTCTTCCAGTACCAGAAATACAGGCCACTGCCTTTTTCACCTAGTCTTTTTATGTGGAATCTGGGAATCTGAACTCAAGTCCTTTTGCTTGGGAGGCAAAGGCTTTAACCATTGAATTTTTTCCCCGGCCCCATGCCTGACCTTTTTGTTTGTGACAGTATCATCTTTTTTGTTTGTTTGTAACAGAATGTCATGTTAGATCAAGCTAACTTCAAACTCACTATGTAGGTGAAACTGACCTTGAACTTGTAGTTTTCTGGCTTCCATGTTCTAAGTGCTCAGGTACTGGATAATAGGCCAGCCCAGCCAACCCCATAGGTTTTGCTGGTCTTGAACTCATATGATTCTTC
>JALPQD010000238.1:1565002-1810002 GCA_023101885.1 Typhlomys cinereus | reverse complement strand
AAGGCAGAGTCTTAACCCTTGAGCCATCTCTCCAGCTCTTTGATCATAACTTTTTGACCATTCTTGACTCTTTCTTTTGGACTATATCCTCTTTGTCCCCTTTGATCCTGCTTTATTTTAAACTCTTCTCTAGCGGAGGATGAAGAGGACACCATAGCAGCTGAGGAACAGTTGGAAGGGGATGTGGATCATGCCATGGAGCTGAGTGAGTTGGCTCGAGAAGGTGAGATTCACTTGATAGCTTTATTAAAAATCTACTTAATACTTTCCCTCTGTAGAAAGTTGGAGATAAAGAGAGAATAAATGACATGCACTTTTTTTTTAATTTAAATTTTGCATGTGTGCACGTATGTTGATCTGTGTGTATCAGAGGGCACTGTATATCCTTGTAGAGGGCCAAGGGTAACTTTCAGAATCATTCTGGAATGCCTCTACTCCCTTTTTGCTTTATTCTGTGATTTCCCAGACTCTACCCACCAAGACCATTGCCATTTCCACCTGATGCTTTTTTAAGGGAGCTCAGGACCTTCTGCTTGTGAGGCAGAGTCTTAACCCCTGAGCCATCTCTCCTAAATGAGATACTTTTTGACCCTCCTAATTCTGCTGACTGATTATTGTGTATGTTTCTGGAATAAATCAGGTATAATGACAAAGATTTATGAAGGAAAGAAACTTGTAAGTAGAAGATGATAAGTGTTTATGATAGAAGTTTGAACGTAGTGGTATGAGAGCTTAGTGGAAGGAAGAGCTACTGTAGTAGATATTGGCACTATTTGACCTGACTTTTTTATTAAAAAGGAAATTTACCAGGTTGATATCAGGCTATAGTTAGGATTATGATTTTTTTATAGGCTAATGCAGAAGGTAAACACTAGTCTCCCCTTAGACTTGGCATCTAGGAGACCTAGATGAAATAAGCTGTCCTCACTCAAATACCCTCTTTCTACTACTTCAAAAGAAAGAAAAGGCTTACTCTTCATTTTCCTACCAGGTGAGCTTTCTATGGAGGAGTTGCTACAACAGTACGCAGGTGCCTATGCCTCTGATGCCTCTGCTCCAGCCTCTGGGAGCAGTGAGGAAGAAGAGGAAGAAGAAGAGGTTGAGGCAAACAGCTCCGACTGTGCACCAGAGGAAGTAACAGAAGCTGAAGAGGTAGCCCAAGATGATACTAGTAGTCAGTCAGGTAATATGTAATCTTGGAGCAGGAATTGGGAAAGGCAAGTGCCAAGGAGCAGCTATTGAGCTGTAGTTTTGTGATTTAGAATCTGCTGAGGAACAGAGCGAGGATGAGGAAGATGAGCAATCAATAGATGAAGAAACTACTGGGAGTTCAGAATCTGAAGAATCTGAGTCTGATGAATCTGAGGATGCCCAGTCACAGAGTCAACCTGATGAAGAACAGGAGGAAGATGAGGAAGATGATGATTTTGGAGTGGAGTACTTGCTTGCCCGAGATGAAGATCGAAGTGAGGCTGATGGGGGCAGTGGGCCTCCCACTCCAGGTCCCACTACTACTATAGGCCCTAAGAAAGAAATTACTGATATTGCTGCAGCAGCTGAAAGTCTCCAGCCAAAGGGTTACACCTTGGCCACTACCCAGGTATCCAAAGGCTGCAGTTTCTATGTTTCCTATTGACAGGTATCTCAGTTCAACCATGTGTGATAACTGTTTTTCTCCTCAGGTAAAGACACCTATCCCACTGCTCCTTCGAGGCCAGCTCCGAGAGTATCAACATATTGGACTTGATTGGTTGGTTACTATGTATGAAAAGAAGCTTAATGGCATTCTTGCAGATGAGATGGGGCTGGGAAAGACAATCCAGACCATTTCCTTGCTTGCTCACTTGGCTTGTGAGAAAGGTCAGTAGTCAAAGTCCTTAGGGCTTCTTGGTTAATTCCTAGTGAACGTGTTTAGTAATTACTGTGTCTGCTGGAAAATGAAATGCTTGCTCTCTTATTGCTGTCTTTATAGAATGATTCATGTCAGTATATAAGAAGGTAGTTAAGAGTTTTCAGATCTTAGGAAAGTACATCAGAAGGATGTGATGCTCAGGGTAATATCTAAGGAACTGTTAACTACAAAGTTTACATGGCTTTACCGTGTCTATTCTTTTTTAAACAGGTAACTGGGGTCCCCATTTAATCATTGTTCCCACCAGCGTGATGTTGAACTGGGAGATGGAATTGAAACGTTGGTGCCCCAGCTTTAAAATCCTTACTTACTATGGAGCTCAGAAGGAGAGGAAACTCAAGCGGCAGGTTTGATCTTCCATGTAGTCACTCTCCTTTCACTGTAGGTCCTTTCCTGAGTTATTTTTTCTTGTCTTCCTTTTGCTGTATCTCCTGCTGGAACTTTTTCATTTCTTCTAACCTGATTTATGTACTTAGAACACCTTAGCATATCTTTCCTTTGCCCTTTTTTTTTTTTTTTTTTTCCTATATTTGTTTTCTCCATCCTCCTATCTTCTACTTTCTCTTTAACTCCTCAGGGATGGACCAAGCCCAATGCTTTCCATGTGTGTATCACATCTTACAAGCTGGTGCTGCAGGATCACCAGGCCTTCCGCCGTAAGAACTGGCGCTATCTCATTCTGGATGAGGCTCAGAACATTAAGAACTTCAAGTCGCAGCGCTGGCAATCACTGCTCAACTTCAACAGGTGGGGATTATAGGCTCATAGAAAAGTTGACTTGGCCTGAAGAGTTCTACTGCTTGGGTTAAGGAGTACATGAAGTATACTCTGAACGTTGGGACATTTCTGACTGTCTTCTTAATTCTCTATATCTCTTTATAGTCAGAGACGTCTGCTCCTGACAGGAACTCCCTTGCAGAATAGCCTCATGGAGCTGTGGTCCTTGATGCACTTTTTGATGCCCCATGTCTTCCAGTCTCATCGCGAGTTCAAGGAATGGTTCTCTAACCCTCTAACTGGCATGATAGAGGGCAGCCAAGAATATAATGAAGGTCTAGTCAAACGCCTCCACAAGGTAGAGCTTATATTGTTTGTCAAGGTATTGTAAATAAATGGCAAGGAGCTAAGGACAATACCCAGCCAAGCTTTAGAGCAGGGAAATCAGTACTAACTGAACTAACGCACTTGTCATGTTGCAGTGATTAAACCTATTGCCAGATTGAATGACCTCACTTTAGTTATCATTCTTGTTTTCTTCTGTTCAGGATGTTTTTGTTCTTTTTTTGAGGAGAACATTACAATCAGTCCCTGCTAGATTTCCTCAACTTCAGAATTTTGGTTTTGTTTTCTCTTTCTGTCTCTTTCCTGTATCTCATTCCCCCCTCTCTCTATCACTCACTCCATCTTGTTCTCTCACTTGCACTCTCTTCCTTATGCGTACTTTCTCTGCTGGAGATTTGGAGATTGAACCTAGGGTCTTGAAACATGCTAGGCAAGCATTCTACCTTTGAACTATCTTTGTTCTCTGTCTCTGTGTTTCTTTCTTTCACCTTTAATTTTTTTTTAAATTTTGTTTATATGGGTGTGCGTGTGTCAGAGGATAACTTTCTGAAGTTAATTTTGTCTTTCAACCATGTGGGTTCCAGGAATTGAATTGAAATGTGGTCTCCACGCTCTTGTGCAGGTGCCTTACTAACAGACATCTTGCTAGCCTCTCTTCCAGCTTTTAAACTCTTTTTTAAAATCTATGCATCTCATAAGCATACCCATTCCTAATTTTCCAATGCACTGACCTTTGCTTGTATGATAATGATGCTTCAGTTTGTGCTTATACTCCTTTAAGTTTCCCAATGACTTGAATTTGAATTTCAATTTGTGGTTTGCTATAGCTTTTTCTTGTTTTCTTTCTATTATAGAATTAGGATCTTGCTATGTAGTAGCTCAGACAGGTGAACTTAAGATTCTCGGTGTCCTGAATTTGGGGTTTATGGTTTGGAGCCACCATACAAGATTCTGTCTCAATATTACATTGATTCAGTTTTAAGCCAAATATTTTTAGTCTTAAGATTAGTTATTTTTCAACCAAATATTTCTGCTGTGATCACTCCATCTTGGTCAGTCACACCATCATTGACAAAACAATGCTTTAAAAACCAGAAAGCCGGGGCTGGAGAGGTGGCTCAGGGGTTAAGCCTCTACCTTGCAGGCGGAAGTTCCTGAGTTCGGATCCTAGACCCCACGTATAGATCCCAGGTGGAAGCGGGGGCGGCCTGCGTTTCCGGTCCTGGTAGGGCGGAGCCTGTGAATCCCGGGGCAGAGTAAACAAGGAAGAAGCGGTCCATGGTGGTTCCCGAATTCATCCGTGGTTCTACACACACATACACGCGCATAATTGAATAAATAATAATAAAAAAATTTTTTAAAAAATAAAATAAAAACCAGAAAGCCTTAACTATTTTATTAATAATTGGAGACTATGGGCTCTCAGAGTTCATATCCTGAAATTACAGGATATAGACTGTTAAGGCTATTTTTTTGTACTAGAGATTGAATCTAAAGCTTTATGCATGCCAAGCATGTTCTCTGCTCCTGAGCTATAGCCTAAGACCTCAAGTTAGTTTTCATATATACGGATGTGTATAAATTAAATATAATATGAGAGAGAATATACATGTCCTGTTGCACAAATGGAGTTCAGAGGACAACTTTTGGAAGTCGGCTCTCCTTTCACTGTGTGGGTATTCTGGGAATTAAATTCAGGTCTTTGGGTTTTCGAGTGAGTGACTTATATGTTGAGTTCTCTTGCTTACTTCAAAACCACAAGTTTTATTTTCAGATTTTCTTTTGGGTTGTTCTGTAATTTACTTACCTTCTTACTTAATTTTGAGATGTGTTTCACTATGTGGCTCAGGGTGGTCTTGAATTCTTTGGTTTAAATAATTTTTTTGCCTCAGTCTCCCAGATATCTGGAATTATAGATATATAGGTGATATGCTAAATATATAATTCAAATATAATTTGAGTCATTTCTCTTCCATAGAAAAAAGCTCTCCTTGTTTTTTTTTTAAATCACTTTGTATGTTGTGGTAATTCATATTTAAAATCTTTAGCAAATAGTAAATTCCCCAAGAAAGAGCTTGATCTAATTCATCTCTATGTAATTGATATCACATGCCTCATGATTCTGATTGTTTGCTGATTAATCCAGTGCTCCACCATTCAATACCATCTATATTGGCTAACCTTGGCACAATGATAACTCTTCTCTTAGCTTCCTGCTAACTTACTTTTAGGTTTTGCGGCCTTTTTTGTTACGCCGAGTTAAGGTGGATGTTGAAAAGCAGATGCCCAAGAAATATGAGCATGTTATCCGCTGTCGGCTCTCCAAGCGCCAACGCTGTCTCTATGATGATTTCATGGCACAGACCACGTAAGAAGGATGGGCCCTGGGACCCTGGATTGTATTGCAGATGGCTGTTAGTATGTCCCCAATTTATTTTTCCTCTCTCTCCAGAACTAAGGAAACCTTAGCTACAGGCCATTTCATGAGTGTCATCAACATTTTGATGCAGCTGCGGAAAGTCTGCAACCATCCAAATCTGTTTGACCCTCGACCTGTTACTTCACCGTTCATCACCCCAGGCATCTGCTTCAGCACCGCTTCTTTGGTGCTCAGGGCCACTGATGTCCACCCATTGCAGGTATGTAGTTTCCCCTAAAGTCAGTGATTTCTTAGATTTCTTGTCTCTCTCTTTTTTTTTTAGGGTTTGACCTTTTGCAGCCTTACTATTTTTTCACAGCTTTGTTGTTTTCTAATCATAGGACTTTTGGCAAGTTAATTATTAAACCTGGGCTTCCTTGTCATTAAACAGGCATTATAAGGTCTATTCTGAAATGTGTTTGAGAATTGGGTTAACGTTTTTTGGAAGAGCCTGGCATGTTTATAGATTTTTTTGTAAATAGTACATTGTGTTTTTGTATTCTTTCCTGTTTTTGTTTTTTTTTAAAGTTTGTGGGAGAGGGGTGCACAAGTATTCCAGGCTGGCCCCCAAATTCCTGATAGTTCTGCTTCCACTTTCCCAAGTGCTGGGATTTTAGGCATGTGCTATCATGCCTGAATCCCCTAATTTTTTTTTAAACAATTTATGTAGAATTCATTTAGCAAAACAAAGGGAGACGAAACAGAGTAGTAGAGAGATTGGAGTGGGCTGATCTGGAGGGAGGGTTAGCAGACCAGGGGTATGTGCACTGTGAACTTTTAAGAAGTTTGAATGTTTACTGGGTGTGTGTTATGTTCCCCCTCAAATCACAACACATCGGATCTCATTATTTAGGCTATGTCTTCCAGTGATTCAGTAGAAAAGCCCCCAATAGAGAGAAGGGTTCAGAAACATATGCAAAAGATTTAATAATAAAGCGAGTCTTTGGAGAATGCGGGTCCATTGTGAATGCATGTGTGTGGTAACCCTGAGTTTCCAATATGGCAGAAGAGCATCTTCAAGGATACTTGTAATCATTCACAAGGAGTTCAGAACTCCAAGAGATGCCGCCCCTAATTTTTTATTGTGGTAAAATACATTTGTTATTATTTTAGCCAAGTTTAAGTGTACATGTCACTGCATCAAATACAGTTGTATTGGGTAATCATCACTATGATCCATCTCCAAAACATTTTTTCTGATACTGAAAAATACTCATTAAACAGTAACCACTTATTCCCCCTTCTTCTCAGCTTTCTGCATCCACCCTTTTACTTTGTTTCCATTATCCCACATACTTAATGTAAATAGAATCATAAAGTACTTGTTTATCCACATTGTAGCATGTGTGAATTTTTTTTCTTTTTCTTTTTAGATTAATATAACTTTTTTAAAAAATGAGAGGGAGGGTGGGAGTGCAAAAGGAGAAGGTACACAAGTGAGTGAATAGGATAGTCATGTGGAGGTCAGAGGATAACTTGGAACCATTTTTCGTCCTTCCACCATGTATACTCTATGGATCAACTCAAGTCACCTGAGCCACCTCTTTGACACTGTTTTAGCTTTTTTCTCTTTATGCATAATGTTTTTTTGGAATGTAACCAAGGACATTGTTTACATAATTTTAATGACTTCTTTTTTTGTGACAAGGCAATCGAGTAGTTGCTATGGATTGTATGGGTTGGAAAAGCCAGAATATTTCTCCCTGTTCCTTTAAGAAAATTGTTTCAAGTGTTGCCTCATGACTTCCATTACTACTGTTGCTGGGTTTATCCAGGTAGTCTACTTACTGTTTTTCGTCATACCTCAGGTATCTTTAATTTAATTAGGTGCTCCATGAATGTTGAACAAGTTAGATTAAAGTTATATGTATGTGTGTGTATGTATACACACATATCAATATTTAAAATTTCCTTCCATTTTAAACTATTATAACTTTTTTGAGAGAATGTTTAGGAGTCTGGGATATTTCTCAGTTCATAGATGGATTATCGTCCTCTTGCACCACATAAACCAAGCACAGCGGCCCGTATCTGTCATTTTATCACTTGGAAGGTAGGCAGAAGGATCAGAGTTCAAGGTCATTTTTAGCTACATAAATGGCAGCCCTTGGGACTAGAGAGATGGCTCAGGGGTTAATACTCTGCCTCCAAAGCAGAAAGTCCTGAGTTCGTATTCCAGGTCCCACATAAAAAAGAACAGGTAGAAATGGCTGTATTTCTGACCCTAGTGAGCACAGCTTGGGAAACCCCAGAGCCAAGCAAAAAGGAGGCAGAAGCAATCCAGAAGGATTTCTAGTCATCCTCAGCCATCCTCAGGGGCATACAGTACCCTCTGACACACAAATATACACCTGCACACACACACCACACACAAATAAAAATAAATTGTCAGCCTTGAGATGCATGAGTCACTTTCTCTCCCTCAACTTCTCCCCCCCAATTTTTTAAATAGTGTAAGTCTGTCAGAGTATAGTGACATGCACATGTGATCGAAGTACTCAGTAGGGTGAGGCTATATAGTAAGACCTTGTCATCTACTTCCCATCAAAAGAGATGTTGATCGAAAGAGATAAGTACCAAGGGTATACAAGAAAGGTCACCACAAAACACTTTAATATTTCCTAAGTAATACATGCTAGGTGCAATGGAGGGATGTTGCTCCTTGGTTGAGTTCTTCCCTTGTTACTCCCTCACAATGCAAAAAGATGTGGATCTGATGCAAAGTGAATTTGCTTTCATATTTACTATAGTTTAGGAAATGAGGCAGACTGTCAGATCACCTGTCACATCAGAGTCACCCACTGTCTGAAAGTAACATAATCATAAATGCATATTCAGATGTATATCTCAGCAATAGCTGAGCCTCTTGTATTGCAGCCTCAGCACATTTCACTAGTGCTCTTTGGGAGTCCAGGTGGTAGCCAAGAAACCTGGACTGTGGAGACGGCTAAGTGGGTAAAAGTGCTTACGCTCAAAACTCATGATCTGAGTTTGATCCTGGATCCCAAATAAAGATGAAAGTAGAAAACCAAAGAGTTGTTCTCTGACTTCACATGTGTCCACACACATATCATATACACATAGAGTTTAATAGTAAAATAAAGCTCTATCTCACCTTCACCCTTTCCCAAGTTCCCTCTGCCTGCCACTAGAAATTAAAAAACAAAACAAACCTGAAATTTTCCTTGTAACTTAAGGGTTAGGATTGACAACTTTCCAAAGTGGGATGCTCATGTCCAGCACAGTGGTTTTAAGTGCCATTTCACTACATAGACAATAGTAGGCACACAGGATCCTTTTATATCTTAACTTGTTTAGAGACCAGGACCCACAAGGCCCACGCTTTTGTCCATTTCACTTCCTCACCTCTCTTCCAGAATATATACTAATCTTCCTTTGATTTTGAAGAATTGGTTCACTGTGGGGGTTGCTAGTTGGAAGTTTTTGTAGGGCTGCCCAGCAGGGTGGAAATCAAGTAATTCCAGGTGAGAACTTTTGTTGAAGAATCCAAAGTCAAACAAGGATCAAGATAGTTTTCTCGAAAAGATTTCTTTTTTTAGGACTGAGCGTGTAGATAATGGCACTTTTTGTTTATTCATTTATCCCTCAACAGAAATACTTGGGTTGTTTTCTACCTTTCCCCTCTGGTTGTTTGTGACAGGATATAGGTTGTCCTTGAATGTGATTTTCATGCCATAGCCTCCCAAGTGCTGGGTTACAGGTATGTACTGCCATACCCAGCCTACCTTTTGGCTTCTATGAATAATGCTGCTGTAAGTGCATAATGCATGCATAAATACCTGAGGTTTGGATGTATGGAATTGTTATGTCATGTGGTAATTCTACTTTCAATTTTTTGATAAGCTCTCTTATTTTTCCATAGTGGCTGTACATTTTACAGTCCTTCCAGCAGTGTTAACAGGAGTTCTGATTCTTCAAGTCTTTTCCAGAGGATGGATGGGTGCGTGGGTGGGTGGGTGGATGAATGGGTGGATGAATGGATGGATGGATGAACGGATTTTAGAAGTAGCTATATTAATATATAAAGTGGCATTTTCATTGTAGTTTCAATTTGTGTTTCTCAAAAAATGATTGATGTCCATCCTTTCATTCGCTTATTAGCTATTCTTGTGACTTTGGAGATGTATTCAAGATCTTTGCTGATTTTTTTTTTTAAACAGTTGTTATTGAGCTGTAGTGGGGTTTTTTTGGGGGGGGTATACTTTGGAAATTAACCCCTTGTCAGCAGTGTGGTATGCAGATACCTTGTCCCAGTTCTGTAGATCATATTTTCACTGTGGGTGATGTTCTTTGATGTGCAGAAATTTCAGCTTTTAATATATTCAGTTTTTCTCTTGTCACCTGTATTTTTGGTGCTATCCAAGATACTGCCAATTTGGTTCCCTTAACACCGTGCCTTGTGTTTCTTCTTGTGACAGCGAATAGACATGGGTCGGTTTGATCTTATTGGTCTGGAGGGTCGTGTGTCTCGATATGAGGCTGACACATTTCTACCCCGACACCGCCTTTCCCGCCGTGTACTGCTAGAGGTGGCTACTGCTCCTGACCCCCCTCCTCGACCTAAGCCTGTCAAGATGAAGGTGAACAGGTACCTGTAAGGAATTAAGGGGATGGGCTTCTTGAAAAAATGGATTTGGAACAGAAAGGAAAGAGTTGAAAACTAGGCTGTAGTATTTATACAGAAGGGGTTGGGGAAGGAGAATAACTAGAAGAGAGTTTTAGGAAGTAATCTGGGTTGTAGATTTTTTGTTTCCTCTTGGTTATCTCTAAATCCCCCAATCTTTCTGCTCATAGGGTTCTGTCTTCTTTTTTTTTTTTTTCTTTTGTATTGTTTTCCTCCTTCCCTCCCTACCTCCTTCCTTCTTTGATATCCTTTTTCTTTTGTTAAATTTCTTACATCCTTTTTTGTTTGCTCACTATTTTGACTTTTTTTCTTATAGGATGCTGCAGCCAGTACCTAAACAAGAAGGCCGCACGGTGGTGGTAGTGAACAGCCCACGGGTGCCTCTTGGTCCTGTTCCAGTCCGAACCCCTCCAGGCCCTGAACTGTCTGCCCAGCCCACTTCTGGCCCAGCCCCTCCAGTTCTGCCAGCACCTCTGATGGTGTCAGCCTCACCTACTGGATCCTCGCTCATTCCTGCATCTAGACCACCTGGTCCTGTTTTGTTGTCGCCGCTGCAGCCAAATACTGGTCCTCTCCCCCAAGGTGAATTTGAAGGGACCCAAGCGTAATGGGGGTTCTTCAAGGAAGAAATGGTGAAATTCTTTAGTTTTTGAGGAGCTGCTTTGGGGAGTAGTATTTAATAGGTTGGAAGAAGTATGGAGGCTTCTGCAGTCAAGCTAAGGCTTTTGTTAGGATGTATCTGACAGGTATTTATTTTATCTGCAGTGCTGCCATCCCCTCTGGGAGTCCTGAGTGGGACCCCACGGCCTCCCACACCAACCTTGTCATTGAAACCATCCCCACCTGCTCCAGTTCGCCTGAGTCCAGCCCCACCCCCAGGCTCCTCTAGCTTGTTGAAGCCCCTCACAGTGCCACCAGGCTACACCTTTTCTCCTGCTGCTACTACCACCTCTACCACCACTGCAACTGCTACTACTACAGCAGTGCCAGCTCCAGCACCTGCTCCACAGCGTCTCATTCTGTCTCCCGAGATGCAGGCTCGATTGCCCTGTAAGTCCCTTGGGCTTTCAATAAGAGACTTGAAGTGAGAGAAAGACTTGCATGTTAAGTACAGAAGAAAGGAGCATAAGATTATGAAGTCCTTTATGTTAAGTGTTTTGTCAGATACTGATCAATCACAATCGCGAGATATTAAGGAATTCAGTCTATTCTATGGGGGAGATAGTTCATAAGTGAGTAAATAGTGGTTGACTTAACAAAAGGGAGGTATTTGGAGGCCTGGCTACATAGGTGACTGGTAGATTATTTGACAGCCATGTATACAGCCTTGGGTTCAATCTCCAGCATTGCAAAAACATTGAGGAAAATAAAGTAGAGTGAAAGGAGAGTGTAGAGAAAGGTGATTTTCTGTCTGGTATGTGGCCATCAGAGAATGTAAAAAAGATTACAAAGCAAAGAAGTGGGATTGTAATGCAGTGTGTCAAAAACAAATAATCTCAAGAGACTTAGTTTGTTGAGTAAGCAAAATGGTGGGGAAGTTTAGAGGAACTGGAAACTTGAGAGAAGATACGTGTTTCACATAAGTCTGAGATGTGGATTGAACAAGGGAATCCCTGTGTACAAAAGGCTTTTTTCTCTGTTTGTAGCTGGTGAAGTGGTCAGCATTGGGCAGTTGGCCTCACTGGCACAACGTCCAGTGACCAGTGCTGGGGGAAGCAAACCTCTCACCTTCCAAATCCAGGGAAACAAACTGACTTTGACTGGTGCCCAGGTGCGCCAGCTTGCTGTGGGGCAGCCCCGCCCGCTGCAAAGTAGGTAAAACCCACCCCCTGTCCTGCTTTTTTCCTCATCTTCTCTGTCGTCCTGTTTGTTTGCTACGTTTTAGATGTCAGCATTTCTGTTTCCTAGTTTTTGGTGGGTATGGCCATGGGGAATGGTTGGAAAGGGGTCTTTGCTAAAAGTAGGAAAAAATCATTACTCCCACTGTTCTCTATCGCTCTTGCCTCTTCCCTTCTCAGGCTGATAGGTGCTTCTGTCTCTTTCTTTCTCTCTTCCCTTAACCCAGGGAATGTGGTGCACCTGGTGTCAGCAGGGGGGCAGCACCACCTCATCAGCCAGCCTGCCCATGTGGCGCTCATCCAGGCCGTGGCCCCGACCCCTGGCCCCACCCCTGTTTCTGTGCTGCCTTCTTCGACCCCCAGCACCACCCCTGCCCCCACTGGCCTCAGCCTTCCGCTTGCTGCTAACCAGGGTGAGGCTTTTGGCCTTCGTATTTACTTAGCCCTTACTGGCTGTGGTCCTTCCAGGCTTGCCCTGGGCTGCTGTATATCTAGCCTTCCCTCAGTGATGTTTTCTCTTGCCAGTATTTCCAATATCCGTCCGCCACCTTCTTTTTCCCCTGGACTTCTTCCATCCTTTGGGTCTCTTGTTTCTTTTATACCTTCCTCTCAATGTAGCTTCCTTTTGCAGTGCCACCATCCATGGTGAATAATACAGGCGTGGTGAAGATTGTAGTGAGACAGGCACCTCGGGATGGACTGACTTCTGTTCCACCATTGGCACCAGCACCCCGACCTCCGAGCTCTGGGCTTCCAGCTATGTTGACTCCACGTCCTACATTAACCCCTGGCCGTCTAGCCACACCTACTCTGGGTACCGCCCGGCCTTCGGTACCCACACCCACTCTGGTGCGACCCCTTCTCAAGCTGGTCCATAGTCCTTCGCCTGAAGTTGGTGGTGAGTCTGTAATGGCTAAGACCAAAAATTTTTACTAGGAAAGGGTGAAGAAAGTGTAGACTTGAAGATTCCTTAATCATAATGAATATTTTCATTAGCATACTTAATAAATTTACCATGAGCCCAAATCTTGGTCAAATCCCAAGATACATTTGTCAGAATCTTGGAGAAGGAAAGGCCAAGTTACCCTATTCCTTGGATTTATTATTATTATTATTATTATGATTTTGCCTCATTTTGTGAGAGCGAAGGCTTCCTGGGGAGTAGGTGAAACTTTAGCATTAATGGAAGGATGGGAAAGAAGAGTGGCAGGGTCAGGAAAATAATTCTGAAGCTAACTTGTCCTCTGTGTCTCCACAGCTTCAGCACCCGGAGCTGCTCCCATGACCATCTCTTCTCTGCATGTGCCATCCTCACTCCCTGCGCCAGCCTCTTCTCCGATGCCAATTCCCAACTCCTCTCCCCTTTCTAGTCCTGTGTCTTCTACAGTCTCAGTTCCCGTGTCATCTTCACTTCCCATCTCTGTTTCTACAACACTTCCTGTCCCATCCTCTGCTCCGCTTGCCATGCCCATCTCATCCCCCTTGCCTGTTTCGGCTTCAGGCCCAACTCTCTTGGCCAGTGTGACTCCAACACTAGCCCCTGTTGTCTCAGCGACCTCTGGACCACCTTTGGCATCAGCTGGGGGTTCCCCAACAGTGTCAGCCTTGGCTCTAGGTTTGGCTACTGCTCCAGCTCTGTCCCCACCTCAGACACCTGGTCACTCTCTATTGTTGACTCCTGCTTCTTCACATGTTCCTGGCTTGAACTCTGCTGTGGCTCCAGCATGCTCACCTGTCTTGGTGCCGGCTTCAGCTCTGGCCAGTCCTTTCCCGGCAGCAACAAATCCAGCTCCAGCTCAGGCTTCTCTCTTGGCTCCAGTACCTTCTGCGTCTCAGGCTTTAGCCACCTCTCTGACTCCGATGGCGGCTTCACAGACAGCAATTCTGGGTCCTTCTCCAGCTCCTCTGACTCCTCTTTCAGTCTTGACTCCGTCACCAGGCCCTGCTCCTGTCATGGCTTCATCGCAGACTCCACTTTCAGTTATGGCTCCATCATCAATACCAGGAACCCCTTTACCCTCATCATCACTGGTGCCAGCTCCAACTGCTGTGTTGACTCCATCTTCAACTCAAACTATGATATCAACCCCAGTTCCATCACCTCTTTCAAGCCTGGCTTCTACACAAACATTGGCCCTAGCCTCTACTTTAGCACCCACTCTTGGTGGCTCATCCCCATCTCAGACACATTCTGTGGGGACAGGGAGCCCTCAGGGGCCCTTTCCATCTCAGTCACTGTCATTGACTCCGGCATCATCTCTGGTACCAGCTGCAGCCCAGGCACTGTCTCTGGCACCAGGAGCATCACTTAGTCCAGCTCAGACACTGTCCCTGGCTCCAGCACCCCCTCTGGCTCCAAGTTCTCCAATGGGTCCAGCTCATACACTGACTCTGGCTCCAGCATCATCTGCTTCACTCCTGGTCCCAACTTCAGTGCAAACACTGACATTGAGCCCTGCCCCAGTTCCTGTGCCCTCCCTGGGTCCAGCTGCAACTCAGACCCTGGCTCTGGCCCCAGCCTTAACACAGTCCCCAGCTTCCCAGGCATCTTCCCTTTTGGTTTCCGCATCTGGTGCCACTTCCTTGCCTGTCACCATGGTCAACCGTCTGCCTGTTCCCAAGGATGAACCCGAGACACTGACATTGCGCTCTGGCCCCCCCAGCCCTCCTTCCACTGCTACCTCGTTCAGTGGCCCTCGGCCTCGACGCCAGCCCCCACCACCACCTCGTTCCCCTTTCTATTTGGTAAGTTTTACCTCCATAAAGAAATGAGCTAGGTTTCATTGGCCTATTTCTACAGTGGGTGGGTCTGTATTTTAATCTATAAAACAGTAATATTAGTCTGTAGCTTGCCATTTAAGAGCTGGTTTATTTTGTGGTCTTACTTTTGATGCTCAGGATTGTATCCTGTACTAAGAGTTAAAACTCATGGTTCAACTTAGAATAAATAATCCAGAACTAAAAAGAAAGGTCTGATGACTCTAGAGCTCCTGGTCTTTCTCTGTCAGAGGTATTGCTTCTGCTTTGCTAACTCTTCACACACTGTTAAGCAAATGGTCTGTTGGTGAGCTGTCTCCTTGAACTTGCTTTTTTTTTTTTTTAATTTTTTTATTATTATTATTTATTCAACTGTATGCATATGCGTATGTGGGCGTGCGTGTCTCTGTGTGTGTGTGTGTGTGTGTGTGTGTGTGTGTGTGTGTAGAACCACGGACGAATTCGCGAACCACCATGGACGCCTCCACCTCCTTCTGCCCCGGGATTCACAGGCTCCGCCCTACCAGGACCAGAAGCGCAGGCCGCCCCCGCTTCCGCCTGGCATCTATACATGGGATCTGGGATCCGAACTCAGGACCTTCCGCCTGCGAGGCGGAGGCTTAATCCCTGAGCTACCTCTCCAGCCCTTGAACTTGCTTTTTAATGACAGAAACTCACTACTTAGCCCAAACTGCTGCAATTTTTAAAAATATATATATTTGCTCTGTGTGTGTGTGTGTGTGTGTGTGTGTGTGTGTGTGTGTGTGTGTGTGTATAAGAAGGCACTGGGTGTCCCTGTGGAGGACCAAGGTGACTTCAGGAATTGTCCTGAATTGCTTCTACTCCTTGCTTTGCTCTGGAATTTCTCAGGCTCGGCCCACCAGAGTCGGAAGTGCAAACTATTGCTGCTTCTGCCTGGCATTTTTACATGGGATCTGTGATCTGACCTCAGGACCTTCTGCTTACAAGGCAGAGTTTTTACCCCTGAGCCATCTTTCCAGCCCAAATTTTTGATCCTCTTACCTCGGCCTATTTAGTGTTGGTATTATAGACTTATTTGTTAATGTGCCCAACTTTGTCTTAAAAAAATGTGTGTGTGTGTGTGTATATATATATATGTGAGATAGAATAGATAATATGTATGTCATGGCACAAAGATGGAGGCCAGAGGACAACTACTTTTGGAAGTCATTTCTTTTCTATTTATGGGTTTCCAAGTCAATAGGTTTGTGAGTTGCCACCTTATCCAGTAAGCTATCTCTTGGCCCAGTTTTGTCTTTTTAATTACAGTCATTCTTGTGCACTTGAAGTAGAAGCTCAATTTGGTTTTGAGCATCTTTTTATCTATGCTGTTAACTGTTGGATGTACAGACTTTAATTTTAATGTTCAGACATTTTGCTTTAGAAGCATACAAGAGAAGATGAGTTTTCTTTTGTAAAGAGTAATGTCGTTTACCATTGTGAAAGGACAGTTTGGTAAACAGAGCATGTTAGGTATTTTGGATTTTGTGACTTCTATAGATGGCTTATTTCCATTTGGTTTTGATGAAAACTCTTTTGAGTGCACTGATTTCTCAGTATCTTCTTTTCTCCCAGGATACTCTAGAAGAAAAGCGGAAGAGGCAGCGATCTGAACGCCTGGAGCGGATTTTCCAACTTAGTGAGGCTCATGGGGCCCTGGCACCTGTGTATGGGACTGAAGTCCTGGATTTCTGTACTCTGCCCCAACCTGTTGCCAGTCCCATCGGCCCTCGTTCTCCTGGTCCCAGCCATCCCACCTTTTGGACTTATACTGAAGCTGCCCACCAGGCTGTACTGTTTCCCCAGCAGCGACTAGACCAGCTGTCAGAAATCATTGAGAGGTTGGCAGGGCTAAGTGCTGACGGGGAGTGGGTCTTAGGGTCTCAATGGATGTACTTTTTAGGGCTGATACAGGTGTTGACTTCTGTAGCATTTCAGAGTCACATGTTTTACATCGTCTGCCTTCTTTATTTTACAGGTTCATCTTTGTCATGCCTCCTGTGGAGGCACCTCCCCCTTCCCTGCATGCCTGCCACCCACCTCCTTGGCTGGCCCCACACCAGGCAGCCTTCCAAGAGCAATTGGCTTGTGAGCTCTGGCCCCGGGCTCGTCCTTTGCATCGTATTGTGTGTAATATGCGTACCCAATTCCCTGACTTGAGACTCATCCAGTATGATTGTGGTGAGTTCACAGACTTTTGAAGGCCCCTTGGCCTCTTTGTGTGTGTGTGTGTGTGTGTGTGTGTGTGTGTGTGTGTGTCAGAGAGCATGGTGTGTGCCTTTGGAGTCCCAAGAGTAACTTCAGGAATCATCTTGGATTGCTCTACCTCTTTTTTGCTTTGCTCTGGGGTTTCCCAGGTTTGCCTTCCAGGACAGGAAGTGCAGACCATTTCTGCCTGGGATTTTTTTTCTGTGGGATCTGGGATATGAACTTAGGTCTTCGGTTTGCAGGGCAGAGTCTTAACCCCTAAACCATCTCTCCAGTTTGTTGTGTTTTTTTGAGATAAGGTCTCCTGTAGCTCAGCATGTCCTCAAATAACTCATGGAGGTGAAGATCACCTGAACTCCTGATCTTAGAGAGCTACTTAAATTAGCTACTCCTGACATCCTTTAATTTTTAGTGACAAGGCTGTTTATAACAGGAATGCTGCATATCAGTTCTGTACGGATTTCTGTAAAGTATTAGTTATAGGCAAGTGTGTTTGCCCATTTGTATTTAAGTGGAGGCCAGAGATCGACATTTCATGTTTTCCTCTATCACTCTCCACTTCATTTTTTTGAGACAGGGTCTCTTAGTTAACCTAGAGCTTGTCATATTGGTTAGAATGACAAATGAACAAGCTTTGGAAGCTGCTGTTCACCTAGTACTGGGATTTCAGATAAGCAAGCTGCCTAGATTTTATATGGGCAGCAAACATTATCTTCTGAGCTATCTCCCCAGCTCCAAGAGAAAAAAATTAAATATATTTGAAACCAATGAAGGTCTTTGTTGAAAGTGTTGAAACTTGGGGCTGGGAATATGTAGAACAGACTTACATATGTGAGGTCCTGGATTCTATTCCTAACACCATTAGTAGTAATAATAATAATAATGTGGGTTTGGTGACATTATAGTGAGATTCTGTATCTCGAAAAAAATTCAAACTGACTTAATTAGAAATACTATAAATATTATGTTTGATGGCAGGTTAAACTAGATAATCTCCTAACATTGTCTCATTTTTTTTTTAGCCTACAGTTCCTGATCTGTAACTTAAAGTCCTAGTCTACAAACCATGATTACTATCATATGCATGTCTTACTTTCAGTTAGTGTGAGTTTTGTAATACTTAAGATTTCCTCAAATTATTGAGGATTCACTGTTTTTCTTGATACGTGTCTATAGCAATAGTTAGACTCAAATTAGATCCTAGATAAGAACACATTGAAGTGGGATTTCATGTTGCAATAGGGTCTCAAGGGAAAAAAAAGATACTGAGTAAATATTTTTGATTGAGTGAGCTAATTAAAACCTTGGCCTAAAGCCTTGATTTCCTTTCAGCTGTAGTCTTAAGTATGATTTCTCATCCTTTATCTTATAGCTAGCTCTAGCACTGTACTCCTTTATATTTCTTTCAGGAAAATTGCAGACATTGGCAGTTCTGTTACGGCAGCTCAAGGCAGAAGGCCACCGGGTACTCATTTTTACCCAAATGACTCGAATGCTAGATGTATTGGAACAATTTCTTACCTACCATGGTCACTTATATTTGCGTCTGGATGGATCTACTAGAGTTGAACAGAGACAGGTAAGCTAGGCATTTTCAGCCCTTTAGAGGCAGCTTCTGTTCCTTTTTCTAAGTCTTGGTCTTTGAGTCAAGGCCCTTCTAAACCTTGTACTTGTTTTGGGAAAAAGTCTTCGAATATTGTTTTTCTCTCCTCTCTTTCTAGGCCTTGATGGAACGGTTCAATGCAGACAAACGCATATTCTGCTTCATCCTTTCAACTCGAAGTGGGGGCGTGGGTGTAAACCTGACGGGAGCAGACACTGTTGTTTTTTATGACAGCGACTGGAATCCTACCATGGATGCTCAGGCCCAGGATCGCTGTCACCGAATTGGCCAGACTCGAGATGTCCACATATATAGGTATTGCCTAGTTTTTCCTTAACTTTATTGGTAGGACATCTTGATGATATTGACTATTTACCTGTAATATTCATTTTCTAGGCTCATTAGTGAGCGGACAGTAGAGGAGAACATTTTGAAAAAAGCAAATCAGAAGAGAATGTTAGGAGATATGGCCATTGAGGGAGGCAACTTCACCACAGCTTATTTTAAACAGGTACAAAATAGTTTTCAGTCTGGGCGAAAGAGAACTTCTCTTTCCTGAAGTTGTTCCTCTTGCTTATTTAAAAAGTTGCTGTTTTTGACCTCCACAGACTTGGCATATTGTTGGCTGACTTCTCTCTGTTGTACTTAATAGCAGACCATTCGAGAGTTGTTTGATATGCCTCTGGAGGAGCCATCTGGCACATCGGTATCTTCTGCCCCTGAAGAAGAGGAAGAGACTGTGGCCAACAAGCAGACTCATATTTTGGAACAGGTGATAAGAGTGCCATTTAGAGTGTATCTTGTCTTTTATTTGTTAGTTTGTCCAGTGGAAAGAATGTTTCTGCCACTTCTGAGGTTGTATACAGTACTTGCTGATTGTAAGTACGTTGCTTTTTTTTTTTTTTTTTTTCCAAAAAGTTTGTTTGTTTAAATCTGAGAAGCCACATACATATAGGCTGGAGTAGAAAAGGGGAGAGAGAACATTAGAATGACCAGGTATTTGTGCCGTGACACTTACTTGGAGCTTGGAGGAAACTGTGGGAAGTCACTTCTCTCCTTCCACTAGTTGTCTTTCCAGCACCATATATCACTTACTGTTGTGGTTTAATAGAGACCAAGACAAGATCTGAAGTTCTTGAGACCCACATTTCAAGTGGTGCTGAAGGCTTTTTGTTTTCTCCTGTAATATTTATTTCTTTGATAGTGACGTGTCTAGAGAGGAACAAGTGGTGCACGTGTGTGGAAGGAAGTCAGGAAGAATTTTCAGAAATTGAATCTTTTCTTCATGTGTGCGCTGGGGTCAAATTGAGGCCCCAGGTTTGTGTTGCAGGTTCCTTTACCTCTTCCACTATGTTCCAGCTCTTCATTTTCTTCTTTAAGTGAGAATCTCGAATTATTCAGCTTTAAGCTATTCTCCTGCCTCAAATAGCAGTGCTTACTGATAATTTCATTTATTAAGCCAAATTACAGATTTTTACTCTGACCTTCACTTTCCACAATTTTGAAAGGCTGTAGTAATTTTTAGGATCGAGTGTTTTATATAAAAGATGCTTTATATAAAATAAAACACTGTTTTCCAATCACTGAGATATATCACTTGGAAAGATTTGTAATTTTTTTTTAATTTGTTTTGAGGCAGTATCTCATTATGTAATGATGCTCGTTTAGAACTCAAGATCCTCCTTGCCTTAAGGGTTGAGATTACGGGAATGTGCCATTATCTCTGCTTTTAATTTGTATTTCAGAATTTTCTTAGGATTCCTGGCTAGAAATATTTTTTTCTTTTAAAGATTGATTCCTGGGCTACATCTCAAACTGCTGAAATCATAATTGTTGGAAACTCTAGATGTAGACAGTGTGTTTCTTTTAGCTGCCTAAGTGGGAGAGTTTTGATCTAGGTAACATGTCAGGAGTGATTTGAGATTATTGTCCCTGGACTCAGCATCATATTCCTGTAGCAGCCACTCTTAAATTCACATATTTACTAATAGCAAGGAAAAAAAGGTTGTCCATTTTCCATGTTTATGTGGTTTGATAGAAGGGTATCTCTGGAATCATTTTTAACTATTTGTCCAAAGACTTGGAGAAAATTGATTTTGGAAGCATTTTCCTGTTTGATGAAAAGAGTAACTTGAATTATTGATCATCTAAAAGGTTATGTAGCATATTATGTAACATATAGCTTGCTGCACAGTGCTTAATAAATATGAGGGAAAACACCACAAAAATATAGGTATACAACATCGTGGAGAGTTTTTTGTTTTGTTTTGTAACCAACCTAATGTCATCTTGTTGCCAGGCGTATATTCTAAGTTACTTTCCTCAGAGGGTTTGGTATGTGAGTTCCCCAGATAATTCTCTCAAGGAAATATGGCCAGTATGTTGTCTTGAAGCCTCTTGATATGAAAAAGAGTTAATTTTTTTTATGTTTAAATCTTTACGACGGCATTTTGTTGTTGTTGTTGTTCCTGGGGATATAACCCAGAATCTTTAAAAAGGCAAGTTTAAGGGTGAATCTGAAGCAAAAGTCGAAATGGGATCTCTACAACACTCATTTTGTAATGGGAATGTTTGTTGGAACCCATCTTAGTGGATCGTTGAGTTACTGTGGTAACTCTCGAGTCCCCAAATGTTGCTAAGTTCATTGCAAACCTGATTTTATGTAAACTTGGAATTGATTTTTTTCCTCATAATAATCCAATCACAAAATGCAACTGGTGGATTTTGTTTGCTTTAAATTTTTATTTTATTTGTGTGTGTTGGGAGGTGAGAAATAAGAGGGTACACTGCATGCATACCACATCTCACATGCAGAGATCAGAAGAAAACTTTGTGGTATCACTTCTCTCAACCCAGCTTAGGTCAGCAAGCTTGCAAAGCAGGGCTCTGTGTGACTGAACCAGTTTGCCAACCCTCATTTCTAATTTGAGATGGGGTATGGTTGCTTGTCTCTGCCTGGCAAACTAAGAACTTGCTGTGTAGACCAAGTTGATCTTAAACTTACTGTAATCCTGTTTCTGCCTCCCAAGTGCTGATATTATAGACATATATCGATCTGAGAGAAGATTATTTGTTTGTTTTTACTGGGGAAGTAAGGTGCACACATGCATTCCATGGAACATGGGTGGTCGTCATAGAACAACTCTCCGAAGTGGTTCTTCTCTCCTTCTATCATGTGGGCTTCTGTGGATCAAAAACAGATTACCAGGCATCTTGTCTGCTTAGCCGTCGCACCAATCCAAAGTTCTGTCATCTTACGATATTTCTGGTTTTGTTTTTTCCTTCTGTATACCCTGTAGGCACTGTGTCGGGCAGAGGATGAAGAGGATATCCGTGCAGCCACCCAGGCCAAAGCTGAGCAAGTGGCTGAACTTGCAGAATTTAATGAGAATGATGTCTTTCCTGCTGGTGAGGGAGAGGAGGCCAGTAGGCCTGGGGTTGAGGATGAGGAGATGTCCAGGGCTGAACAGGAAATTGCTGCCCTTGTAGAACAGGTCAGTGTTGGACTTCCCATCTTCATCCTTCGTACCTTACATCATGGCTCAGGATCCTTCTTTCTATGTCTTCTTTGCTGATAATAAGGGTTATATACCCTGGGTAGTAGGGACCCAGTGTTCATCAAACTATACTCTTCCCTACAGCTAACTCCCATTGAGCGCTATGCCATGAAATTCCTGGAAGCTTCTTTGGAGGAAGTGAGCCGAGAGGAGCTCAAGCAGGCGGAAGTAAGCTTTTTTTGGGTGATAAGGTTGCAGTGAGAGACTGCTAATTACTTTACCTCGTCCAGTTTGCCTCCTATTGACCATCTTTGATTTTGTTGTTGGTAGGAACAAGTGGAAGCTGCCCGAAAAGACTTGGATCAAGCTAAGGATGAGGTGTTCCGTCTACCTCAAGAGGAGGAAGAGGGGCCAGGGGCTGGGGACGATATACCTTGTGGGACTAGTGGAGGCAGCCATCGGCGCAGTAAGAAAGTCAAGGCTCCTGAGAGGCCGGGAACTCGTGTCAGTGAGCGTCTTCGTGGAGCCCGGGCTGAGACTCAAGGGGCAAACCACAGTCCTGTCACTTCTACCCATCATACCCATAGCACTTCCACACACCCCCAGTGTAGTCCTGTGAGGGAGCGAATTCCCAGGCCAGCACCTCGTCCTCGTCCTGCTCCTACTTCTGTCCTAATTCCACCTCCAACTCTAGTTCCTACTGCAACTCCTGCCTCAGATCCAGTCTCCACCCCCACTCCTACTCCTGCTCCTGTACCTAGTTCAGCCCCAAGTCCAATGACTATTTTACCTGTCCATGTCTTGCCTACTCCTGCACCTCTGCCTCATCTTCCTGCTTGTTCATCTCCTGCCCGTACCCCTCCTCCTACCTGTTCTTCTCTTGCTCTTTATACCCTTTCACCTGCTCAAACCTCGCTTTTAACTCCTTCCTCACCAGTTCTGCTTGATTCCCCTTGTGTGCCCATCTCTTCCCCAGTCACTAATCTTCCCTTGGGATTGGAGTCTGAGGCGGAATTACATGCTCAAGAATTGGCATCTGTGGAGTCTCTGGAGCTATCTGGCATGACCAGTTCTGAGACTTCCCTGCTCGATCTTGTGCCCCCAAAGGATCTGTTGCCAGTTGCTGTTGAAATACTGCCTGAGTCAGAGAAGAATCTTCCTCTTACGCCTTCTGTGTCCAGTCCAACCCTGGAGACTGGCAGCGTCCCCAATGGTCAGGAGCAGGAAATAGCAGATTCTGCAGAGTGCGCCATCCGCACAGTGCTACCTGGTGGTGAGGAGTCACCTACAGTTCTAAGTGAGAGCAATGGGCTTGAAATCCCACCTTCAGTGTCTGATGAGCCATTTCAGGAACCATTAGAGGCTGACAGAAACTTAGACCTGGGAAAGGTTCGGATCCTAACATCTGATGCAGAGAAGCCCCAAGAACTTGCGACAGCAGAGGTAACAGCCCCATCAACCTCATCTTCTGCCACTTCATCTCCTGAGGGCCCTTCACATGCTCGTCCCCCACGTCGTCGTACCAGTGCTGATGTAGAAATTAGGGGTCAGGGGGCTGGCCGACCAGGTCAACCTCCAGGTCCCAAAGTGCTTCGCAAGCTTCCAGGACGGCTAGTAACTGTGGTGGAAGAAAAGGAACTTGTGAGACGACGGCGACATCGGGGGACTGCTAGTACCCCGGTGACTGGGGTCTCTGAAACTAGTGCCAGCCCAGGAAGCCCATCAGCTCGAAGCATGTCTGGGCCAGAATCCTCACCTCCCACCAGTGGGCCTTGTGAAGCTGCTCCATCTTCACTACCCTCCTCAACCCAGCAGCCCTTCATAGCTCGTCGTCACATTGAGCTGGGGATGACTGGTGGGGGCAGCCCAGAGAATGGAGAAGGAGCTGTACTTGCTGGCACTCCACCTGCTGTGAAACGTCGGCGTGGAAGGCCCCCCAAGAAGAACAGATCTCCAGCAGATGTTGGGAGAGGGGTGGATGAGGTACCCTCGTCTACCTCGAAGGGAAAAACCAATGGGGTTGACCCAGTCCCTGAGGCTGAAACCATAATTGTTTCAGAACCTGTCCTAGGGCCCCAGTTTACTACTGGAACCCAGCCAGTTCACAGATCAGAGCCCATCTTGTCACCTGTGGAGAAAAGACGACGGGGGCGACCCCCAAAGGCGCGGGATTTGCCCATGCCTGGGAACATTTCCTCTCCAGGAGATGGCAGTTTAGAGAGCCGGACACAGCCGCTCACATCCTCGCCACCCTTAACACCACTCCCTCCACTGCTAGCCTGTCCCACTGCTACTGTCGCCAACACTGTCACAACTGTCACCATTTCAACGTCCCCACCTAAGCGGAAGCGTGGCCGACCTCCCAAGAATCCACCCTCACCTCGTCCTAGCCAGCTCCCTGCTTTGGAACCTGATGTCTCTTCTGCCCTTGAGAGTTGTGGACTGGGGAGGCGTCGGCAACACCTGGGCCAGGGGGAAAGTGAGGGTAGTTCCTCTGATGAGGATGGAAGCCGCCCTCTCACCCGCCTGGCTCGCCTACGGCTAGAAGCAGAGGGAATTCGGGGACGAAAGAGTGAGGGGTCTATGGTGGTGGCTATAATTCAAGATGACCTGGATATAGCAGATAGTGGGCCAAGTGGGTTAGAACTGACACCACCCGTGGTGTCATTAACTCCCAAATTACGCTCAACCCGACTGCGTCCAGGGTCTCTAGTCCCCCCACTAGAGACTGAGAAGGTACCTCGCAAACGTTCAGGAACTCCAGTTGGTGGGAGTTCTGGAATGGCTAAGCGAGGCCGCCTACAACCCCCAAGTCCCCTGGGGCCTGAGGGTTCAGTAGAGGAATCAGAGGCTGAAGCCTCAGGTGAAGAGGAGGAAGGGGACGGAAGCCTGCGTCGCCGACCTGGTCCCCGCAGGCTCATTGGGACCACCAACCAAGGGGACCAGCGTATCCTGCGCAGCAGTGCTCCTCCCCACCTGTCTAGCCCTTCCGTTAGTCACAGAGGCCGCAAGGCTAAGACGTGAATGGGCTGCCTCTCAACTAGGGATCCCACCATGGCTGCTCCCTCCATGACTAGGTCTGACTCTGTTAACCACTACTTGAAGTCTTTGAGGGGGAAAGCCTCCAGGGAGACATAAGGGCCTTCTCCCTTCTTTCCACCAAAGTAGGGGGAGGTAACTGGTTGTCGTGGAAATGGGGCTCATCATAACCCCTTTCCCTCCTATCCCATTTGGCTGGGCAGTGTTAAGGGTGGCAAGATAATCTCTGTTCCCACCCCCTTGTACTTGATTCCCCCAGCTGTCTTTCACAGCCCCAAACCCTTAGGGAAAAGGGGAGGGACTTCTCTACAATGAGGTTTTTTTTTTTTTTTTTCTTTTTTTTTTCTTTTTTTAAGAAGAAAACATAATAAACTTAGTTTCTGTACGAGCATCCGTGTAAGGAGGCTTCTGATTTTCTGGTCTGGTGGAGGGTTGGGTGGGAACTTGGGCATCATTTTTGTATCTTGCAAAGACCCTGATATCTGACTGCTAATCCAGCAAATATCTTCCCCCTCAAGAAAGGGAAGATTGGCACATCTGACTTGGTAGTGTGTTTTACTAGTCTCATTTTGAATCAGACACTCTTTTTTTCCCTGACTCCTGAACTTTCCCTCAGCTCTCCCAATACTTTGCCTCCCATCTCAACACCCTTGCTCAGGTGCTTCCTTTCACTGCTCTCTCCGGAAGGCAGGCATCCTACTTCATTTGTTTCATCCCATGGCTCTCCTCTGATCTCCATCTAACCAAACTGGTTTGAGTTGGCCACGCCCTTTCCCAGCTCCTTGGGCTTACATGATGGCTGGTCACCTAGCTCCACCCTAACTTGGCTTGGAGCCCTGAGTCAGCTTCATCTCCACCTAAGCCAAGTCAAACCTGAGGCAGGAGCCGAAACTCACAGTCCCTCAAAGCCTATAGTCAGGTAAGAGTCCATGTTCTTGTTTGTGTTTTCTGATCTCAACCCCTTTGGCCCCTTTGTCTTTTTTCTCTTTGCTGATTTTCTTTTCATCTGGATTCTTTACTCATAACTTGTCTCTGCAGCTGTGGTGCACATCCTTTTGTTCTCTTACCTTGCCTCTCACCCATTCTGTCTTTTGTTGTATATGGAAAACCACAGGTGGTTTCTTCTTGCCTAGGTTCTAGAGAAGTTATTGGACTTAAGTCTAGAAAGGTGGTTTGATCTGGAGCACAGAGGGCCTGAGAAATGAATGAGAATAAATAGAGCCTCATTATGCAGGTTTCTGTGTGGATAATGAGGTCATTTGAACTTTGCTAATGTAATTGCGTTGTGAGTTCTGGGTGAAGATGAGGGTCTGATGAGAAGGTAACAGAAGGAGGCCTCAGTGTGGAGAAATAAGATCTTTATGTTTAGATTTTTTGTTAAAATTTTGAGACAGTGGCTTAGATAGCCCAGGCTGACTTCAAACTCTATATATAGTCAAGGCTGGCCTTGAACTTTTGATTTTCCCACCTGCATCTCCTTGAGTAGTGGGATTATAGGTGTGTTACCATGCTTAGTTCACAGATTTCTATTGTTTTTCCTTCCTTCATCTCCAGAACAGTGTTCATGTGAAATGGCTGAAGTTGGTTGCCAGGGCTAGGGTCTTCTCTGACTCTTTAACATTCCATGGGCAACCTCAGGGCAATTTTAGGACCCTTCAAATACAGTTTAAAATCAGTCTTGAGCCAGGCATGGAGGCATGTGCCTATAATCCCAGCACTTGGGAGGGTGAGGCATGAGTAAAGTTCAAAACCAGCCTGGACTACATAATGAAACTTGCCTCAAAACAAAACCCACCTAATCATAAAATTTTGAGATTATCTCCTTTTTCTCAAATGTCAGTTTGCTTCTTTCTTGTGCAAACACATTTTATGTGCACACTTGCTTGCCTTCAAAAATTCAGACTTCTAAACTGACAAAGGATTCCAGCCACACATCTTGTTTTCTGCTCTGAGTCACTAGAGGAATTCCCCAGTAAATCCACATTCCGGAGTGTCGTTGGGCAAGGTGGCCAGGCAGCATGCTGTGAGAGGGTGGAGTCATCAAGCCAAACCAAGGGCTCATTTGTTGGGCTTACAAGTGCCTTGACTATCGCCCACAGGTGATGGAGGACGAGGAGAAGGCAGTGGAGAGCTTGGTGAGCAACATGGAAGCTGCTCATTCTCCATCCCCCATCCGCTGCTGCTGGCTACGCCTCCGCTACTTGGCAGCTACTAGCATTATCTGTGGCTGTTCTTGCCTGGGAGTCATGGCTCTTGTGTTTGCAATCAAGGTGAGGAAGGAAATTCCCTGTGGGAAGAGGGGTGGGTATAAGGCAATGGTTTTATGCTGTCTGACCTGTCTACATGGATCAGTTACTAAATACTTACCAGTATTTGGTTCTGGGATTAGTGCCAAAATAAGATACAATTTCTTGTGTCAAATGACCCATGGTTTCAAGAAAGAACAGTGAAAATGAGTAATTCGTAGAATGCAGCTCATCAATACTGTGATACAGAAGAAACACGAGGTGTCCTGGGAGCTAGGACATCTCTCTAAGAGTCTGTATGTTTGTGAGAATAGTTGGCTGTGAGTTATCCAAGAGGAGACGACAGGAAAGTAATCCTAAAGGATAAATACTTGAGGGCGAAAGGGCATTACAGATAAAGGGAGTGGTGTACAAGAACAGAGCTGTTATTTAGCATAGCTTGTCCAATGAGGGCTACTGAGAGATCAAGCCAGAAGATTCAGATTCCTCAGTTTTGTAATTCTCGAATTTTTGGGAACCATTGGAGAGTTTGTGTGGAGAAGAGTAACATGGCCAGAACAGTTTCAGAAAGGTCTACTTTCAAAGCCTCCGTGGGATGGTAAATTTCATGAGGCAAGACTGCAGGCATTTGAGCAGTGACGAAAGCAATTTCTAGCATCTGTAAGAAGCAATGAAGTTGGTGAGAGTGTTTCACCTGCTATGTACCCTTTTAAAAGTATGTGTGCGTGTGTATGTGTTGCTGGGAATTGGATCCAGGAGCCTTGCCCATGGCAAGTATATACACCACTGAACTATGGCCCATACATGTGCCTTTTGAAAGGATATTCAGGTTAACTTAAAATTCATGCTGGAATTTTCTCATCCCCTAAACTGTGTCACCACGTTAAAATCTCTTTCACTAAGAATTTCATTAGGGCAAAATCATACAAAGGATACTTGATGATGAATATGATATCTGTTGGACTGTGAAAAGAATCAATTGGACATGAGTAAAAATTGAATCAAGAATTGTGAAAGAATGTGAGATGTGTAGAAAATGTGGGATGAGTAGAAAAGAATGGGAAATAAAAGGATTAAAAAGTTTTAAGGTCAAGGATATAATTCCACAGTAACATGTCTGCCTAGCATGCACACTTTAGGCTCTATTTCTGTACCGCAAAACAAAGCTGTCAAAAATACACCTTCTCAAGTATGATCTTGTGCCCTAACATAGCTATCTTGAAAAGTAGGCAGGCAGAGATGGATATTTTCCTTTGCTGATGAAGTGTGACAGTTAACCTAGAAAGGGAGAGGAGTGGGGCAATGGGCAATGGGCACTTTGGAACAGAAGCCGAGAGAGAACCTAACCAAGAACCTGCCCCCACAGGCAGAAGAGCGGCATAAGGCAGGCCGGTCCGAGGAGGCAATATACTGGGGGGCCCGGGCCCGGAGGCTGATCCAGGCCAGTTTTGCTGTCTGGTTTGCTGTCCTTGTTCTGGGTCCCCTGCTGCTGTGGCTGCTCTCCTACGCCATCGCTCAGGCTGAGTGACTCTGGGTGGCCTCTGCTGAAAGTCAGTCGAGACTTCCTGGACCAATCCAACAGTGCTGCACTGCTCAATTCTGGTGATAGCAGTGGTTCTTCCTGGCTGGAAGGATGTTGCCTTTCTCAAGGGCCTCTTTGGAAGAGCTCATCCAGCCCTTTAAAAAAAGCACCTGAGACTGTGAGAGGAGGTCATCTATTCTGTTCTTTTAGTCCCCTCTACTTTCTGTCTCCCCTTCCCTTCCATCCTAGGGCCTCCATTCAGAGAATGGGCTAAAGACCAGGCTTGATTTTATTAGAATTTGTTTTATAATAAAAACCTTTTTTGGTGGTGAAATGCTTTTGTCTAATCATTCTTTTTCTTGCTTTCTCCTCCATCCTTGGTGAGAGCCAGACTGGGGGGACATCTGATTGATGACTTAAGCCTGCATCTGACCTCTTAAAATTCACCGAGGAGCACCAAGAAAGGAAAGGATTTGTTTTTCTTATCAACATTTGGGGGGGGACAATTTCTTATCAGCCAAGACTATGAGATCGAATGGGAAAAATATTGAGTATTTATTGTTAGGCTGTTTTTTGAATATAATTTATTTTCTCAGGTCTTACAATGACTCAATAGTAGGTGCCATTGTTTTTTATAATTGAAAAGATGGACATAGATTTGGCTTTTGGCTAAAACCGGTAGGGCAGATTCCAGAGTTAGGAGAGGAACGAAAAGGTTGTATCACAGTGAAAAACATCCTTTATGTGGTGGACATTTGTATGGTTAAATGACTTTTATACCCTTTATTTTGGGACTGACTCTTGATATTTCAAGCTTTTGGGATATGTGTATGTGAGGAAGGGGCATTTCTGCCTTTTTTTGAATCACAGTTTCATACAGCATGGACTGGCCTCAAAATTGCTGTGTAAGGCAGCAGTGGCTCAATGGTTAAAGCCTTTACTTTGCAACAAAGGATCTGAGTTTGGATCCCTAGATTCCACATAAAAATGCCAGGTAGATAATGGTGGTAGCCTGTAATTCCAGCTTGGAGGAAAGAGCCTGGGAAATCTCAGAGCAAAGCAGTAAGGTATAAGATCAATCCAGGATGATTCCTGATGTTACCTGTGGGCTTCTTTCTACAGGCACACACTAGAGTACCCTTTCACACACACCCATATATACTATGTATATTTGCCCACCTGCAAAACATACACGTATACAAAAATAAAAATAAGAAAAAAATTTGCCATGTAGCCTGGTCTTAACACCAAATCATCTCTCTATTTCCCAAGTGCTAGGATAACTGTCAGGCTGCTACCATGCTTGAATATTTTTGTTTTGTTTTTTTTACTTAAGTTTTTCATGTGCTCATGTGCCAAAGTGCACATATGAAAGTGTTTGCATTGCTTGGCCTGGCTTGGGTATGCTGCAGTTGTACCTACCACTATCAGCCAGTGATCTAACAATCTTGGAGCCTGTCTTGTAGCCACCACTCCTCATTGGTCACAGTTGGTTGCTACAACAGTCATGTCGATGAGCAGTCTTTATTCACAGTATACTTTTGAAGTATGGGAAAGATGTCCCTGAGACAGATTATTTTTTTTCCCTTCACCCCTTTGGTGAAATGTTGTTTCTTTTCCAGAGACTCATAAACAATACTATTTGGCTTTCCACTAATTTTTTCCTATCACATTTTTATTAATAAATTTTGTTCTATGACAGTTTCATATATATATTACGTGTATGTATATATATATACACATATATAAATAGCATTCTAATCACTCCCCCACTCGTATCTCTTTCACCTAGTCAGCCTGTCTTCTACAGGCTTTCTTATCTTACAGGATATCTTTCTTATATCCATGACATGTGTGCACGCGTCTTTGTCTATGTGTCTGTCTCTGACCAAATTTAACAAAGATCATCATCTCTTTGTTAGGCTTCAATAGATGGTTCCATTAATTTTTCCCCCTGTAATTCTGCTTAACATAAGTCTTGCTACATTTGTCTCTTATTCATTCATTCATTCATTCATTTTTTAAAGGCAGCCTCCTGCAGCCCAGGCTGACCTTGAACTACTGCTTCAAAGTCTCGATGTGCTGAGACTATAGGCATGTTACCATGTGAAGTGCCACCTAGTGGAAGTGGTGTGTAGGACACTATGTGACAAAAGGGGATCTCTTCTGAGAAAGCTTGAGGCTGGAAATAGTAAAAAACATGAGTCCTTCATGATTATGAAAGTATAGAACATTAGCCTAATCCACTGTTTCTGGAGTCCCTTGCGATCTAAGGCCAGAATCTGGAATCCAAGGGAATTTGGTTGAAGTAAAGATATTTCATATAATATGCTGGTGCTTAAGCTGACCGTTCAAACCTCAGGAATGTTGATACTCCAGATATTACAGAATGGTCATCTGAGTATGAGCTGGAAGCTAGGAGAATTCTCTCATTTCCCTTTCTCCTTCCAATAAATCAGAGGTCTCATTCAAATATGCCGACAGATCCCAACCTCTGTTTATCCTGTCTGTAAAAATAAATCTGGCAGGACTAAGTTGTGGACTTCACACTGTTCTCCTGCTGGGAAAACTGTGAAAATTCTCCCTCCACTTGGTCCATCTTTTATTTCTTTCTGAATTCTTTGTGTAATTCTTTCTTCCTGTGTCTGCATTTTTCTCCACCCAAAAGACAGCTCTGCAAGCAATCATGTGTACTCATTGATTAAAGAGTAAGGAATTTTCCTTTTTAAATTATATTATCATTCTTGACCATATTTATCTTTGCTCTGCCACACTTGTCTGCAGTGACCCTTCATTTGCTTTTTTTATTCTTTTTTGAGTCTTTAGCGCTTAGACACTGTCTCTTTGACCAGTTCTGTAAGTAACGCCTGCCATTTTCTACCATCTTCCATATTCTGATATTTACGGGGACTTGAGCCAACAATACCCAAGCTAGTTTGTATGCAGTAGTCCACAGAGGACTCATTTCTCACATATTGTCTCAGATTATCCAACCTTTGCTCGAGGAAGAATAAAGTCTTCACATTACTCTTTTTCTACTTCTAGGACATTTAGACTGATCCTATTGATCCTTAAGACTCTTGAACCAGAATGTGAGGGAATCTTTCATTTCTTGTTTAAAAGTCTTTCAGAGTTCAGAGACAATATTCCCTGATTATCATAGTTGCCTGTACTGGGCCATTATTAAGGTTTCTGTCTATATGGTGAGTCATGACTTTTTCCCTTTCTCTGTATTAAAGCTTGTGAGAATTTCTTCTTGAGGGAGATGTAAACATTGCTTCTGATAAGACCTCAACAACTATCCAAATTATGATTCCAACAAAATTCAACCAGTGGTGATGGCTTCTCCATAGCTGTACAGATGGAGTCTCACATTGGCTCTCATCTGCTGAGCCCCTGCTGCTCAGAGTGTTTCTTTGGATCTGATAGGATATAGGTTGGCACTGTGGCTGTAGTCATAGCTGTTGGCCTCTCTATCAGCTACATTTGGCTGTTCTGGAAGACCCAGATTGGGCAAACCTTTCTTACAGGGGAGAAATGTACACAGCTTACTCTATGGGATAGTTGCCCCTGCTGGGACAAGACTCATCTTTATCTATCTCATTAAGTTTGCCTTCCATGGACTGTTCCTGGGGCTTTAGACCTCCCAGAAGCTCATTAGCAGAAAACTTGGCTTTCTTTCATTTTTCTACTTCTTTAGGAAATTGGGCTCTACCAAGATCTTGCTATATAATCTGGACAGACCCCTTTCTCTGCTTTTCCCTTTTCTTACTTCCTTTAGGTTGCTTTATCACTTTATGGACTTGATTGGCATGCTAGTTTAAGTTACTTAGCTCTGATAGTGATCATATTCCACAGTGCAACTAAGCAGTGCCACTAAAATTGACATTCCTCATTCATTCTTTTATAAAAAAATTTATTTTCTGTGTGTGTATGTATTCTATGTATCTTATCAGAGGGCACTGTTATGTCCCTTTGGAGGACCAAAGGTGACTTGGGGAATCATCCTGAATTGCTTCTACCTCTTTTTGGCTTCACTCTGGGATTTCCCATTCTCTGCCCACCAGGGACAGGAGTTCAGGCCACCACCATTTTTGCCTGGTGTTTTTATGTGGGACCTGGGATCTGAACTCAGGACTTTACGCTTGCGAGGTAGAGTCTTAACCTTGAGCCGTCTCTCAAGCCCTACCAGGACCAGAAACGCAGGCTGCTCCCACTTCCGCCCCGTGTCTATACGTGGGATCTGGGATCCGAACTCAGGGTTTCTTAGGGTTCCTTAGGGTGTTCATTCTTAACTCAGTTCTATCCGATACTGTCAGCTGGGCATCAGATACCATTTTTTGCATGCCTAATTCACTCAGCAATGCCTGTTCTTTCTCTGGTCCCTGGTGTGCATGGGGACCTCAACTGTAGGTAACCAACTATTCCTAATGGCCTTTATAAACCAGTCTGTCCAGAATTGAGGCCCCCTGATGCAGCCTTTGTCTTCAGGAGGGTTAAGTGAGTTTATTGCTCAGTTTCTTGGCTTCCCTGGCACTCAGGCTGATCCCCCCCCAATATCCCACAGCTTCAAGAGCCAGATTGTGAGAGGTTCTTTTCATTGCTTAAGAGTCTTTCTCAATACAAGTAGTTCGTAGGCGGAGTCTTCCTTAATTTATCATAGTTTCTTGGGGGCTGGAGAGGTGGCTCAGGGATTAAGCCTCTGCCTTGCAGGCAGAAGGTCCTGAGTTCGGATCCTAGATCCCACGTATAGACACGGGGCGGAAGTGGGAGCAGCCTGCGTTTCTGGTCCTGGTAGGGCGGAGACTGAATCCCCGGGGCAGAGTAAACAAGGAGAAGGCAGTCCATGGTGGTTCCCAAATTCACCTGTGGTTCTACACACACATACATACATACATACATACGTACATACATACATACACACACACCCACAATTGAATAAAAATAATTTTTAAAAAAATTATCATAGTTTCTTGCATTGGGCCATTATTAAGACCCCTGTCTAATAATGTTTTTCCTTTTGATAGTATAAGGTATCTTTTTGTCACTTTTACCTCACCTTCTCTTCCTCACAAGCTAACTCTTCGAGGGGCTCAAAGTTTTTGAATCCCAGAGGGAATTCTTCATTTGTGTTCTCTTCTAACATGCTAATTGTAAATAGCAAACAAGTAGTTCTGTTTCCCTCCTTTTTTTTTTTCTTTTGCATTGTCTATGTGTTGTGAATATACATGTGTAAGGGTATGTAGAAGAGGATACAAGCCCAAGTATGACTTCAAGAATCATCCTGGATTGCTTTCCTTCCTTTCTGCTTTGATTTGGGGTTTCCCAGACGCCACCTCCTGGGACTAAAAGTGCACACCACCGCCATTTCCACCTGACTTTTTTATGTGAGATCCACATTCAGATCCTTCTGATTGCAAGGCAAAGACTTAACCCCCGAGCCATCTTTCCAGCCCTCCGCACCCCTAGTTTTTAAAATTCAATTTACCTCTTAATTCAGAGGCCGATGTGGAGGATAGTATCTGCTGTCTTCTGCCCATTATAATTCCTCCTTTGCACATTTTCTGTGGATAGCCATCTCCGCTTCAGATACATTTTTTATTATACATGGCAGTGGGGATTCAATGTCCACAGCAGCTTGCTGACACATAAGTCCCTTACATGTATTTGCAGGGACTTCAATATTTGCTCAAGATCTTCAACCATTCTCTGTACTCACATGGTATTGTGAGTGCCCATCATCAAGCAGGTATGCTATTCCATTCCATGTAGGGAAAAGTTGATACCCTGTTATTTTCCCCATAGATACTCCACCTTTATTTAGATGGCCTTAGTTACATGTCTCACATCCCATTCAAAGCAGAATTTGACTTTCTGTCAATCTTCTGGCTTCCTTAGGAACGCTTCTCTACCTAAGTCTTGTCACATCTGTCTTCTGGCGACCTGAACAGATCTCTTTCTCTGCACACTACCACATTCCACATGGGGGAAGGACAGCCATGTCAGAATTCCCTCTTTGGATGTTTCATTGCCAGACATCCTAATTTCAATTGTCTATGCACCAATAACAAGGACAATGTCTGTGTTCTTCCAAAATTCATCTTTGGTTTTGTTATATCCTGTCAATTAAACTGGGTTGCAACAATTTTTCTTGGTGAAAGTATATAAACAATGTCATAAGACCCCAATGATAAACCAAAGTATTGTTCACCAAAATTTAGCTTAAGGAACCAGTGAATTTATTGGACTTATTTACAGAGTGTGGGAGCATTATGGTTACATGGAATTTCACCAGAAAATTCCCTTATCCTGGATGATGACTTCTCCATAACTGTATAGGCTCTTCAGTTAACCTTCCTTAGCTCTATATATACTCCTTTACTTCTCAGCCATTTTGTAATTCTGCCTGAGTTGACAGTGGCCTCACGTCTTGGGAGATGTTAAGAGTATGGGCCAGGGAAGGCTAACTGAAGGACAGACTCCATCTATACAGCTGTGGGGAAGCCATTATTTGAAATAGAATGAGAACTTCTGGTGAGGCTGTTTTGGAGTTCCACATGCTTTTGTATATAACCCATTGTTGCAGTTCACCTGCATTGTTGCTGATAAATTACCATCAAACAGCTTAAGGTAACCAGAAGTTTATTCTTTTACTATAGTCTGGTTACAATTCTTAGTGCAGTTGACAAGAGAACATGTACCATCTACCAAAGGGCCCAGGGAACTGGCCACACCTTCTTCACATGGTCTTCCCCCATCATCTAGACAATCTCTTGCAGGTTTGCACTGGGCTTAACTATTAATTATCTACAAATATGTCCAGAGCTCGGACCTTCAACCATTAAGTTGACACCTGTACCTAACTATGATACCCATCATCTGTGCTGTATATAAATTCATTGGTTTCCCAAGATGAACTTTAGTGGGACTATATTTTGGTTTGTTGTTGGAGTCTTAAGAGCAGTAGATGCTTACTTCTGTCTCGCTGACAGGACTTTTCACAATGAATGTTAGACCTGAGACATATTTTATATCACTTCTACTTTATTATTTCCCTTTTCACTGTCTAATTCCTTTCTTGGATTCTGGCTTGGAACCTTGATAAATCTCTCTCTCTCTCTCTCTATTCTTCACAGGTCTCCAAAAGACTTGCTAGGGCTCTTTAGCAGATATCTAACTGATACTCTTGGCTAACTGAAGCACTTTGCTACCTGTACAAAGTGGCAAGCTATGAGCTGAGAATATAGCTTAGTGGTTAAATTGTTTGCTGTGCCAACAAAATGACTGGAGTTCAGATTCCATATAAAGTAGTGGGTGGGCTTGGAGGACCACCTGTAATTCCAGCTATGGAAGGTGGAGACTAGGAAATCCTCAGACCAAGCTGGCTAGTGATGCTAGCATAGACCTATCAATGAACTCTGGGTTCGATTAAAGATTCTGTCCTCTCCAAAAAGTAAGGAGAGCAATTGAAGATGATTCTCAGCATTAATCTTGGATCTCCATATGCCCTCTTGCATACATGTGCCCCTATACTTGCATGTGCTCACATACCACAGATACACAAAAATGGAAAAAAAATACCACAAGCCAACATCTGCATTTCATACTTCCTTTTCCCACTTTTCCTGCCATATTAGAGGTTGATGTTGAAGATTGTGTTGGCATGTCTTTTTTCACACCAAGTTCTATGCAGTGAGGCAGCTGAGCCTCAGGCACATGTCTTATTGCTACAGCAAAGGCCACAAAATTGCCCCTGCAGCCCACTTCCAAATCCTCTCCTATCCATGCTATTTCTATGGATTGCAATATATTCATTCTCTACTATATCCATTTTGGGAGTGTCCGCACACATGGCAGACCCCATTCATCAAGGAGACATACCCCCTGTTTCAAGAATTCCTTTTCTAAGGCTACATAAATATCTACCCCTTCTTTAAGGGGTTTCAATGACAATCCAAAATATAGGTCTATCAAATTCCAACTTGAGGAATCAATGAGTTTATTTGATTTACAGAACATGGGTGACCTCAAAGTAGCAATGTTACCAAAAAGCCTCATTCCGCTATGGATGATGATTTCTCAATAGCCACATAGAGTCCTCCGTGTAGTTAATCTTTCATGGTCTGTTTGCTCCAGCACCTCCTGAGAGCACAAGGTCACGGGCAATTAGAACAGAATTAACAGCTGGTGAGAGGTGTGGAAGGGAGTGCCTAGACTCTCAAGTGAAGATCTAATGATTCTTCTTACCTCTTTTTTTTTAATTCTTTGATGCTTTCATATACATATACAGTGAATTAATGTCTTCATCCTTTATTACCCACCCACATCACCCTCTAATCCCATTTTACAGGTTCTCCAACCGTCTCCCCTCTCCCATGTCCTCCTGAATATGTGATCCAGGATGCCTGTATTGGCAAGTGATCGGATATCCCTTCTTTTATAAGGAAAAGTCTACAGTTAACAGGCTTAATCTTTTTTTTTTCCTTTCATGTATGTGTGTATGTATGGTGTGTGTGTGTGTGTGTGTGTGTGTGTTTGCATGTGGGTGACTATATATGTATGTTCAAGTGTATGCACATGCATGCATTTGAGTATATGTGCTTCTGAAGGCTCTAGAGAATTGACCTCAATCACTCTTTACCTTATCGTGAGCCTGGACATGCCATTAAGGCTGTTCTGCATAGCCATCTTGCTCTGGGATTCCCAAACCCATCTTTCCAGGGCTAGAATTCAGGCAAGCCCCACACCCACCTGGCATTGTTACATGGGATCTGGGAATCCAAACTCAAGTCTCTTTGTTTGTGAAGCAAGGGTTTTAACCACTAAACCATCTCCCCAGTCAAGAGACCAAATTTTAATGGTCTGTGTTCTACACTACCGTCCTTAACACAAAGAGGCAGGCACCCAGGAATTCCTTCTAAAAACATTCCACTCCAATTACTTAGCCTTGGTTGCATGACTTATTACCCATCACAGGGAGCATGCATTTGCTATCACAGCAACCATCTGCTTTACATGGGGAAAAGGCTTCTACTGATGCCGCAACCTCAGATGCATATCTTACTACCCATGGCAGGGGCCATGCAACTTCTCCTCAACTTATTTTTGGTTGTGTTGGCTTCTGTTCAGGTGACTGCTTTGTGTGACTTCTGGAGAAATGTGAACAAGCATCTGTACACCCCAGATAGGGCACCGGTCACAGATGAAAGAAATTGGTGTAGCAAACCAGTAAGTTTATTGGGGTTACTTGCAGTAATATAGTGATTCAAAGGGTAGCTGCATCACCCAAAAACCCACCCTCTCTCTCTTACAATGTGTAGGATTGTTTGGTTTCTCATTGGTTTTATACCTATCACCATCATTTTATTTTTCAGTGCTTGGAGTTCAACTCTGGTCTTTGTGGATGCTGGGCAAATGCTCTATCACTGAGCTATATCCCAACCTTTGTGGTCATCCTTAAAATACGTTCTGTCAGGGTATAATTTTAAAAGTGATAACATGCACAGATTTAACTTACATCTGTGAAGTAATTGCCACCTGTGTGAATAGAACTTCAGAAAGCTGCTTCATGACCATATCTCATTGATTCCATCCCTGATTTTGAGTGGTGGAAAGCCCTTTAAACCTGTTTTTATTCCATTTGATAAGATTCTAATCGCTGTTTGCTTTCTGGCACAAATTGTTCCAAACTTGTCTCATACTTTCCCTGCTGCAGCATGATGGAAATGGGTCCTCTCCCAAGTGGTTCCTTTTATTGGAGACTTTTAGATATCAGTATCTAGACACTGGGTGTGCTCATTCTATAGGTTATTTTTGAGTCCTTTTAGAGGTCAAAACTAGAAAACATCAAATTTTATTCTGAATCTGTTTTTCAATCATTACTCTAGTTTCAACCATAGGGTTCTTCCTCTTCTTCCTCATCCCAGAATCCATATTTCTACAGTAATATCCCTGCCTCACAATTATATTAATATGTTTAATTTGATTAATGTCCAAATAATTATCCTTTTAAACCAGCAATAAACTTATTTAGGAAAGCAGATTTTCTTTGTAAGTTGTTAAACTTACATCAGTAAAGAAACAAGCCAGTATTTTAGATTGATATAAGTACTTTAGAAACAGGTACTTTAGATTGATATAAAGCCCAAATATTCCATAAAGTTACATGAGGGTTAGAGATAAAGCTCAGTTAGTAGAGTCCTTGCCTAGCATGTATACAACACTTGGAATTGGATCCTCAGAACTGCATAAACCAGATGTGGTAGCTCATATCCCTAACTCCATCTTTTGGGAGGTGGATGTGGAAAGATCAAGGGTTCAAGGTCATCTTTGGCCACCCGGTGAATTCAGGGCCAGCTTGGGATACAGGAATACTGTCTTAAACAAACAAAATAAAAAGTGTCGGTGAGGTAGTTAAGGTGAGAGCCTACTGGAAACCCTGGCAATCTGAGTTCAGTACCCTGAAGCCCACGTGGTGGAAAGAGAGAAGTGACTTCTGAAGTTTCCTCTACCTCCACCCACGTGCTATGGCATGGATGTGTGCGCACCTTTCTTTCCCTCTTTCTCAAATAAATAAATTATTGAAAAATAAAGTTTCTTGGATGTATTAAGTTGTTGCAGGATTGTTTCTCTTTTCTGGGACATAATGTCCCCAATGGTATGTTGATTTTTTTCATTGCTGTTAGTCAAGTGTCTTAGCACTCAACAAGTATCGTTGAGAGTGTACGTGAATAATAGTACTGTGCCAACCCCCAAGTCACTACCAGAGGAACTCCACCACCGGGTGGGCTTAGGACAATGCTTGATAACACCTCTAAATGTTTCTGGAAGACTGGGAAAATGGGTGCTTCTAGCACGAAGCGGGAGATACTCAAGGCGTCACTGCCGCGGAGCTACCAAAGTTGCCCTGGGGTCTTAAGCATATACGGGCACCGACTGGCGAAGCTGTGCGCATCCGAACGCTTTAAGGTTCACGAGGCCGGAGCCTTGTGCCAGGCTCCTAATATATTAAAGAGCCGATGTAAAGTATGGAGGCTTGGGGGAAACAAAAGGCTTTTCCCCCGGAGAAATCCAAAGCCAGGAGACACAAAGCAGCAGCCCTGCCATCTCCGGGCCTGGACGCCACTTCCGGGCGCTTCGCTTCCTGTCCCGGCCTCTGACGCCACTGGGCGGCTCCGCCCTCGGTGGCCGGTGCCGTGCACGGATTGGCTACAGGAGGCTCCTCCCGGGGTCGGGGCCTTGGGCAACTTGGAACTGGGCCGTCTCAGCCAGGACTGGGAATCCCGGCTTCCTATTGGACTGCTAGCTCCCAATCGGCAGGGTTTTTGAGCCTCAATTTTCAGGCAGCGCTGGCCATTGGCTGCAGTGACGGGGGCGGAGCTTAAGTCTTTCCCGAGCGCCCTCCGGGTAAAGCAAAGGACTTAAAGCAAACTCGGAGGCCGGGCTGCTTCCTGTCGACGGTAGGCTGTCCCCCCACCCCCTCCCGGAACCCCCACCCTGTGGGTGAGCCTGCGCGAGCCCCTGCGCCCCTCCCAGAAGTAGCCAAGTGCGCCTGCGCGGCAACAGCCGCCCGCACTTGTGCCATTTTCCCCTTCTTCCGGACCACCTTTCCCCTCCCTTCCCTGTCCCCCCTCCCTGCCCTGACACCCTTCCCTTCCCCTAGACCCCTTGGTGTGGTTTCCCCAGCCCTGATCCTTCCCCTACCCCGCCCCCATCCCCCAGGACCCTGGCGCCCCAGCCGCAGGTGCTGCGCCCCCGGGAGTCACGATGTGCGCCCTGTCAGAACCTTTGGTCCTCACTGCCCTCTCTGTCCTCCGTTTCCTCCACTCAGGCCCCAACATCCCTCAGAATGACTCTGGACGTGGGGCCGGAGGATGAGCTGCCCGACTGGGCTGCAGCTAAGGAATTTTACCAGAAGTACGATCCTAAAGACATCATTGGCAGGTGAGCCTCAGCCTGTAGAACATAGGTCCCAGTACCTAAGGTACTCGATTCCGTCGGAGGGCGAGGTAGATGTGAAATGGTCGGCGCAGAACGGCACTGATGTTCACGAACTGCACTCATGTCTAGTAATTCATTTGCGTATTGAATAGACGGTGCCAGCAGAAAGCTAACACGAGCAGAAGAGTAGAAACTGTTTATGGTCTGTAAGTACTTAAGTGGATGAAACAAGCACATGGACGTTGAAAAGATGTCTTAATTAGGTAGACAGGGGTGTGTATGAAACACTTGAGTGGTTACTCGCCCCACCCCAAAATAGTCCAGCTTTTCATAAAGAGTGATCATTAGGTTAGTGTCCTGTCTTGTCAGGCACACACCCCCCCCCTTATTATCCCTGGGAGTTGGACTTAGAGCCTTATGCATACTAGCCAAATACTCTATAGGTTTTGAAGTAGGAATAGGAGTCCACCATACAGGAATTAGAAGGAAAACTTCACCCGTAGTAGTGGCAAACAGATGTATTCATCAAAGGTGTTTGAAAAGTCAGATGTTATGGGTCACATCTGCAATTCCAGCCTTGAGAGGCTGAGGTAGGGGGATTGTCTTGAGCTGAGCTGGAGTCAAGGCCAACCTGGGCTGTATGGTTCCAAGTTAGCCTGAGCTGCATAGTGAGATCTGTTTCACAAAAGCTTTAAAAATAAAAAGATTTCCAAAACACAGTGCTTGGGGAGCGTTGTGTTGGGAACTAGGGATGTCCAGCAAAAGGTGTCAGAAACCCATAAAGTTTCTGGCCGCCTATTGTTGACAGACAGATAATAAACACAAAACAAGATCAAGGTCCATGTAAGTGTTAGGAGGTAAATGGGGGCAGTAGAATGAAAAACACTAATGAAACCTCTACAAATAGAGTACTTGGGAGATCTCTGAAGAAATGACGCAGGGATGTCTTTGTGCTGGGGGATCAAATTTAGGGTCTTACATATGGTAGGTAAGCACTTGACCACTGAGCTCACCCAGTCACAAGGAACAGTGTTGTGAGCCCTGAGACTTGAAGGATGAGAGTGGACAGGACAGGAACTGATGAAGGTTTTTCCATTACACAGAACAGGAAGTGCAATGTTCTAGGCAGATGCTAGGCTATAGTAAGAGTAGAAGATGCAAGAGATTAGATTGAAGCTTTAGGCCATGATGAAAAATTTCTTGTGGTGCAACAGAATAGTTAGAAAAAGTGGTAACATGATGTTATATATGTTTCTGCTGTTTGTGAGAACCTTAAGACAGTGGGGCAGGCAAGATGACTCAGTAGATAAAATATATCTTCTAGATTGCTGTGAGTATGCAGCAAGTGACAGAGGCACTGTTAGAACATCTCTTAGCATCTGTAGGCACTTCATGCATGGTGAACACTCAAAACACTTATAAAAAGATCTTTCTGTGCTGGAGAGATGGCTCAGTGGTTAAAGCCTTTGCCTCAAAAGCAAAAGGATCTGAGTTTGGATCCCCAGACCCCACATACAAATTCTGGGTGGAAATGGCAGAAGCCTGTAATTCTAGCTCTAGAAGCCAGAGCCTGGGAAGCCCTAGAGCTGTGAACATAAATAGGCAGACTACGTTAGAAAAAAAAAAAAAAAGCTGGAGAAATGGCTTGGGTTAATAAGCCTCTGACTTGCGAACAAAAGGTCCTGAGTTCAGATCCTGGATCCCATGTAAAATGCCAGGTGGAAATAGTGGTGGCCTGTACTTTCAACCCTGGAAGGCTGAGTCTGGGAAACTCCAGAGCAAAGCAAAGAGGAGGTAGGGCAATCTAGGATGATTCCTGAAGTCACCCTTGGGCCTCCAATGGCACATACAGTGCCCTATAATAAACACACACACACACACACACACACCCCACAGCCCCCTCCTCTGGGAAAAAAAAGAAAACGGATAGGAAAGAGGCCAGAATAGAAGCCTAGAGACCACTTGGAAAGCTTTAGCTTCATGAGATTAGTGAGGGTGCTACTTTAGACGACTGGTGTTTTTTTTTGGAGAGTGGGCAAGTTTATGGTTTCAAGAGAGATTTGACACAGCTTCTCGAAGGATTGGATATAAAGCTTGAGGGAAAGGGGAGAAAATGCGAAACTTCTAGACTTTGCAGTTAAGTCCTTGAGTATCATTTATTAAAATGAAAAAGACCAAGAGAGAATTAGATTGGGAGATGAGATGAACAAATCAGAAATTCCATTTTGGAAATATTAACTTTGAGTTGTCTCAGTGCAGCTCTCAAGTAAGTGTATGAGCTTGGAATTTCAAAGAGAGCAGGATGAGAGCCATACATTTGGGAGGCATGAGAATTATGTAAATGGTGACTGTGAAGAGAGAACCTAGAGAAGTGGAAGAGGTTGAGGTTGAGAGGTCATTTAAGAAAGAAGCTAACGGGGCTGGAGAGGTGGCTCAGGGGTTAAGCCTCTGCCTTGCAGGTGGAAGGTCCTGAGTTCGGATACTAGACCCCACCGGGCAGAAGCGGGGGTGGCCTGCATTTCTTGTCCTGGTAGGGCGGAGCCTGAATCCCGGGGCAGAGTAAACGAGGAGGTGGAGGCGTCCATGGTGGTTCCTGAATTCATCTGTGGTTCTACACACACATACATACATACCCACACATACATACACCCACGCGCACACATCCATACACGCACAATTGAATAAATAATAAAAAAAAAAGAAGACTGAGGAGATGCTATCTGTGAGTTAGAAAGAACCAAAGAAGGTCCAGAATGGGAGGAGGCAGAACAGAGGGTACACCCTTGGCGTTTCATACCAGAATTACTGCAACAGCAACAACTCTTTTCCTTCTCCTCTGTCTTTTCCTTTTTGTCCTTTCTACATAAATAAGGTCAATTTTCTCCATACTCTTCCCAAATAGTTTTCCTGGGGGCACTGGTCCCTTGATGGATAAAGGTTTTAAGAACTTGGCACATTCTGGAAGTAGCTAGCAAACTCTTTGTGATTGAAATACACACTAAGTAGCAGGATGATAGACAGAGATGAGGCTGAAAGAGAACTGATACCTTTGGTGTAGTCCTTGAGTGACTGGTGAAAGAAGTGGGATTTGATTTTTATCTTGAAGGTAATAGGCAGCATGGAAAGAACCTTGAGTATACCCCATAATTAACTGTAAGATTGAAAGTATCAGGTGTCACCCAAAAGAGGACGGTGTTCTTCAGTAGTAGAGAGTTTGCCTCACATGAATTAGGTCCTGAGTTCAATCCCTAGCACTGGGAGAAAGGGAAGAATGGAGGGAGAGAGAAAAGAAGAGACAGTTATTCTTGGGGTCTTGATGAAGAATAAAGAAACTTTTAGAACCCGGTAGAGAAATTTAGCTGAGAAGTTTTTAAACAGTGACCCAATAGATCTATTTTCAGGAAGTTCATTGTGGGGGCCTCGGTAGCAGGGAGATAAACAAGGGGGCTGTTAGAATAGGACAAGTGAGGAAGATGAAGGCCTCATCCTAACCATTGCAGTGCCTGTAGAGCCGTAGGACATGATTCAAGAAGCGTCCTGAATGGATTAGAGTGGTCCAATGGGCCTTGTGTGCGAGAGGGAACATTTAGACCCATTCACTGAGATCAAGAATAAATAGGAAATGATCGAGGTTCAGGGCATGATGAAGTGTTCAGTAGTCAAGATAGATATGAAATGTGTCTGTGACCCATAAGAAATGTCCAAAATGACCTAGCCTGATGGGCTTAGATGGGGGTGCAGAGGATATGAAGGGAGAGTGTACAGAGCCAAGGATGGAGCCCTGGGCAAATCTAACTTCCTTATTTTTATTTATATCTGGTATTCTTGAGACATGGTCTCTGTCTGGCCTGGAACTGGCAGTTCTGTCCTTGCCTCCCAAGCATTGTACCTGTGGATACGTATCACCACACCTGACTTGCTCTGTCTGTCTACTTAGTGCCTTTTTTTCTTTTCCTCTGAAGACTAGGTGATTGAACTCATGGACTTGCACTTCCTAATAAAATGCCCTATCACTGAGCTACAGCCCAACTCTTTATTTTAGTAGTGTTAGTTTATGCTTGGCAGATAAACTATCCCTCATATAGTTCCAGTCCAATTCTGACATTTATGGAGTTGACAGAAAACAAGGTACCGGTATATACCAATAGAAAAAAAAAAAGTGAGTTTTGAGTCAAATGATCTGGTTTCCCTTCCACATATTCATGATGCACAATAGGAAGGCTTAATTACTGAAGCGTAAGCATCCTACAGGTAAAGTACTGTAGGATGCCAGAGGAGGGAATGATCCTCTCTAATTGGAGAATCAATATAGAATTGGAGGAAGTAGCAGTTAGTCCGGGCCTTAAAGCAGGGATTTTTTTTATACTTTTTTTAAAATTTTTTTTATTATTTATTCAACTGTGTGCATGTGCATGCGTATGTGCGCGCGCGTGTGTGTGTCTGTGTTTATGTATGTGTAGAACCACGGACGAATTCGCGAACCACCATGGACCACCTCCACCTCCTTCTGCCCCGGGATTCACAGGCTTCGCCCTACCAGGACCAGAAGCACAGGCTGCCCCCGCTTCCGCCTGGCGTCTATACGTGGGATCTGGGATCCGAACTCAGGACCTTCTGCCTGCAAGGCAGAGGCTTAACCCCTGAGCCACCTCTCCAGCCCCTAAAGCAGGGATTTTTGACTGGACGACTGTACTTTGAATTTCTTGAAATTTAAAAGGTAACATGCCTGTGGGCTACATTTACAACGTGAAACAGTAATTTGCCTTCTGTAATTTACTCAGAGCATTTGGGTGACAAAATTGCCCGAAGGTTTGTGAGGTCAAGGCTGCCCAAGAGAACCTATCAGTTAAGATCGTATGAAAGGCAACCAGGACACTGGCGAGATAGCTCAGTGGTAAGGTACCCTGAGTTCTGTCCCTGGTTACTCATTTGGTAGAAAGAAAGTTGTTCTCTGAACTCTACTCATGCACTATGGTATGAATGTGTTCACTTTCTATCTCTCTGGCTTAAATAAATAATTAAAAAGAAAAGAAAGAAAAACAATCAGGGAGGGTCTGGAGAGGTGGCTCAGGGGTTAAGCCTCTGCCTTGCAGGGGGAAGGTCCTGAGTTTGGATCCCAGATCCCACGTATAGACGCCAGGCGGAAGCAGGGGCACCCTGCGCTTCTGGCCCTGGTAGGGCGGAACCTGTGAATCCCCGGGCAGAGTAAACGAGGAGGTGGAGGCGTCCATGGTGGTTCCCAAATTCGTCCGTGGTTCTATACACACAGACACACACATGTGCGCGCACATACATATGCACACACGCACAATTGAATAAATAATAATTTAAAAAAAAACAAAAAACCAGGGAATCAGTGAATCAGTGTAAGAAATAGGGTTTAAGGCTAGATCTAGGAGGAATTTTCAAATTAACATAAGGCAATTATAGGCTCATAGGTAGGTGGGAACATAACTCAACAACAGAATTCATGTCCTTGTTAGGACAGCCAGTAGACTTCCTGTCTCTACTTTAATGCTTTTTAAAATCCCTTGAAGGTGTCTTCAGCCACATTTCAGAATTATAGAAGCAAAAATTCTGAGACTTATGTTATTAGGGTCACTTGGAGGCTAACTGGTGGGAAATTTGGGCCCTGCTGCACTGAGACCTTGGTCTCAGCTTTGATATTATGGCCAGTGGATCCACATTTATTTGTCTCCTTCTATAACTCTATTTGGATGGAATAAACAAAAATGTGGATGGAGACTTTTGTTTCTTATCCCACTTTTTTTTTTATTAATTTATTTTGTACATTGTGTGTGTGTGTGAGAGAGAGAGAAAGAGAGGAGACACTCTGTGTCCCTGTGGAAAACCAAGTGTGACTTGGGAATCACATCCTGGATTATTTCTACCTCCTTTTTGCTTCTCTCTGGGATTTCCCGGGCTCTGCCCACCAGGGCAGGAAGTCCAGGCCCCCATCTTCACTCCTGGCGTTCTACCCTTGTTTTTTTTTTTTTTTTTTAATGTTTTTTTTTAATTTATTCAATTGTGCGTGTGTGTATGTATGTGCGTGTGTGTGTGCGTGCGTGTGTGCGTGTGCGTGTGTGTGTGTAGAACCACGGGAACATTCGGGAACCAACCATGGACCGCCTCCACCTCTTCGTTTACTCTGCCCCGGGGGATTCACAGGCTCCGCCCTACCAGGACCAGAAGCGCAGGCCGCCCCTGCTTCCACCTGGCATCTATACGTGGGATCTGGGATCCAAACTCAGGACCTTCTGCCTGCAAGGCAGAGACTTAATCCCTGAGCCACCTCTCCAGCCCTGCCCTTGTTGTTTTTACATGGGATCTGGAACCCAAACCCCGGACCCTAGGGTTTACTGTTGAAAGACCTAGGACTTGCCCGCATAAGGAGGGGTCAAGTCTAAATTCAAGCCAGTTCCTACTGTGGACTGTGTATGACACCTTCCTGGGTACCTAGCTGCCTGGGGCTACTGCAATGCCATTACAGGCCAAGGTAAATTCCTGTGGTGGTAGTTGTGTTGGCCAGATGGGTCTTTAGAGTATGGCACAGAAGGCAAAATGGTAACATGGTTCGTTCTGTGTGGAATGCGAGAGTAAAAGCCAGGCATGGTGCACACTTGCAGGGTTACGCTATCTCCAAACAATGAAAAAGAGGGAAGGTGGAGGGCCTGACCTGTGCTGCTTGGCTCTGGCAGAGGCGTGAGTTCTGTGGTCCGCCGTTGTGTTCATCGAGCTACCGGTGATGAGTTCGCAGTGAAGATCATGGAGGTGACAGCTGAGCGACTGAGTCCCGAGCAGCTGGAGGAGGTGCGGGAAGCCACCCGGCAAGAGATGCACATCCTTCGCCAGGTCGCCGGCCACCCCTATATCAGTGAGGCTGCATTCCCTGTTCCTGCTAGCTGGCCACTCCCACCACCTGCTAATCCTGTACCAGTCCACACCCCAACATTGCCTTTAAGTCTCTCTGCCCTTCCTCCTGCCTCTTTCCACTTTAGAGAGTGGTCAGCTTTTTGGTCCCTATTGCCTCCTTGGTTTGCCTTCCTTCCCAGTATAATAGCCACTGCTGCCGCAGGGTGGAACGGCGCCTGCCATTTGTATCCACTCCTGTCCATCTCTGTCTCTGCCTTTCTGCCTCTTTCCCCAGTCACTCTCATCGATTCCTACGAGTCTTCTAGCTTCATGTTCCTGGTGTTTGACCTGTGAGTATCTCCTGCCCATCTGAGAAGCCTCTCCCTGCTTCCATGTGTGGCCCCATTATGCAGCTCTCTGGGTTGCTGACCACCCTGTACACATTCTCTGCTCCCACCAGGCCTATTGCCCTGCCTGCCTGAAGGCCTGAAGTGCCCACCCTAGGTGCCATGATCGAGCCAAATTACATCAAGAGTATTAATGACCAGTCACAGGCAGAGTTCTCTTGATCAAGGGATCCCTGTTCCCACTTCCCCACTATAAAATGATTGGGGTGGGGGAACTTATGGGGAGACTGTGCAACAAAGAACCCTATGAAACAGGTCCTCACTCCTATGGAGCACACTGAACGCTGTCTGACTCTGCCTATTGGTTCTTTTTCTGGTTTGCCTGAATGTGATACTAGATTTTATACATTGCTCTACAAACCATTCGCAGAGGTAGTAGGTGTCATGCCTGACTCCCAGTACTCTGCAGACTGAGGCAGGTGGGTTGGAAGTTTGAGGGAGGATAGTCTGAGCTACATAACGAGACCATGGGAGGTGGTGAATAATTTGAATATCAAGGGTTTAGGAGAGGCCCTCAGAAACAGTTCATGAAGTCTTCGTGTATTCACAGACATGGCCGGCTCTCTGCCACAGTCCAGGGGTAAATCACAAATGCCTATTATTTGGCAGGACAGTTATAGTCAATGTTGAATACTAATGAGGAATTAACAATTATAATCTCAATTTTAAAGCATAATGAAATGAGTAAAGTCTCAAAATAGTCTCATTCTACCTTTTCATAACTGTTAAGTGAACTTTTGGTTTGTTTTCTGAACAACTTTAGGAGGTCTTTTGTAGTATAATTATTCCCAGATAAAAAGGACCTCTTATGAACTAATATTGTAAGAAGTTGCTTATTATTAAAAATCGTCCCATCAGGGCACATTAAGGATATTTCAGCCTTTGGCCTACCATGTCAAACAGCCCCTGCCATCCAGTTTCCTTCTTGGAATTCTCTCTCCAAAGACCCTTCTGTCCACAGAGGAATCTCTCCTTGCTAGACTGACTTTATGTGACCTCTGGGTTACTATTCAGTCTCCAGTAGGGTACATCTTCTTCCTCTACCCCTGCCCCAATCCCTTAGGATGCGGAAAGGAGAGCTGTTTGACTATCTCACGGAAAAGGTGGCCCTCTCAGAAAAAGAAACCAGGTAATGGTAGAGCCTGCAGCCCTGGGGTGAGCAGGGGATAGTCCAGAGAGAAGCAGAGGAGGAGACTGTGCCTCCCCCAGGTCCATTATGAGGTCTCTGCTGGAAGCAGTGAGCTTTCTCCATGCCAACAACATTGTGCACCGAGACCTGAAGCCTGAGAATATTCTCCTAGATGACAATATGCAGATCCGCCTTTCAGACTTTGGGTTCTCCTGCCACTTGGAACCTGGCGAGAAGCTTCGAGGTGAGGGGGCCTAGTGTTCTAAGAGGCTTGGGAGGGAAGGAGACCTAGGTTGGCCGGGTTGAGAATTGAGTCCCAGATGCCAAGGAAAGGGAAGATAGTGAGCAAAGACTTTTGTGCAACTTCAGAGACCTCTTGACCTGGAGAGTGGAAGTGATGACTAAGCGGACAAGCCTGTGCCAGCCAGGGAAGCAAGAAGGAAAAAACATTGTTTTACCTGAGAGATGCACAGAGGAGGGGCTGCCAGGGGTGGGCTTTGTCCCAGGAGGAGAGGGAATGAGGGCTGGAAGAGCTCAGCCTTGACATGGATTAGAGAACACAGCCTTGTATCGCTTGTTATCTCACACGGGGTCCTGGGACTCTGGCTCACTCAATGTTAATGCAATCATTGTAACAAAAAATACTTCCCATACAAATGGAATACTTTAAGCAAGCTCAAGTGTAGTTTTCAAGTGCTTTTAATGTGCTATCTTGCCCTTAATGGTTTGTACTGCATACTAATAGCTACATATAATGGGCATCCCCCATGAGGCAGGCACCATACAAATCTTGGCATGGTTTATTTCTCTAAATCTCAACAGCCTAAAAGATAATTTTTTAAAATATTTGTGTGTGTGTGTGTGTGTGTGTGTGTGCAGCAGAGCGCACTGTGTGTCTCTGTGGAGGACCAAGGATGACTTGGGGAATCATCCTGGCTCACTTATGCCTCGTCTTAGTTTTGCTCTGGAATTTCCTATGCTCTGCCCACGAGGGCCAGAAGTGCGAGCCACAGTCATTTCCACCTGGCATTTTTATATGGGGCCTGGGATCCTAGGATCCAAACTCAGGACCTTCTGTTTGACCCCTGAGCCATCTCTTCAGCCACGTGTCTTTAAAAAAAAACAAATTTTACTGTGTGTGTGTATGAGAGAGAGAGAGAGAGCATGTGCACTATGTGTCCCTATGGAGGACCAAGGATGACTTGAGGAATCATCCTGGCTTGCTTCTACCTCCTCCTTCCTTCGCTCTGGGGTTTCCCAGCCTTGCCCACTAGAGCTAGAAGTGCAGGCCGCCACTGTTTCTGCGAGGGACCTGGGACCAAACTCACCTGCTCATGAGGCAGTCTTAACCCCTGAGCCACCTCTCCAGCCCCCATGTCTCTATTTTATAGCTAGACATAGAGACAAAATGTTTTGCCCCAAGTCAGTCTCAGCCAGGATTTGAACTTGGAAAGTGTGTCTTTAACTTATGGCTTTAATACACCATTTCTTCTGAGTTTCCGTGTATACTTGTTTTTCTAGAACAATCTTTGAACCTTGCCTGCTCCACCCTCTCTCCCTTGGCTTGAACTGTTCTGGTCTTTCTTTAACCTCTGGTCGGGTCACCCCCACCCCTGCTTTTTGTTTCTGTATTTTCTTCTTAAGTCCCACTCTGTTGTTTCTTATTTGCTTCATGGAAGGATGCTGTATAAAATGATATCCTAACTCATGACTGAGACATGCTAAACATTCAATAAATTTAGAATCAAATTCCCAAAAGTAATTTTCAATTTAGGTTTATTAAAGTCTCTCTTGGGGCTGGAGAGGTGGCTCAGGGGTTAAGCCTCTGCCTTGCAGGCAGAAGGTCCTGGGGTCAGATCCTAAACCCCACGTATAGATGCAGGGCAGAAGCGGGGGTGGCCTGTTTCTGGTCCTGGTAGGGCGGAGCCTGTGAATCCCGGGGCAGAGTAAACAAGGAGGTAGAGGCGGTCCATAGTGGTTCCCGAATTTGCCCGTGGTTCTACACACACACACATACATACACACACGCACATACACACACACTCAATTGAATAAATTAAAAAAAAAAAAACACTTTAAAGTCTCTCTTGCATGAGACAAGCTTGGTATTTCTGAAATGAAAAGATGGTTCACGGGTTAAGACTCTGCCTCAGAAGCAGAAAGTCCTGAGTTCAGATCCCACGTTTCTTGTAAAAACACCAGGCAGAAACAACAGTGGCCTACACCTCTGGCCTTGGTGGGCAGAGCCCGGGAAATCCAAGAGTGAAGCAAAAAGGAGATAGAAGCAATCCAGGATGATTCCTGAAGTCACCCTTGGTCCTCCACAGGAACACACAGTGCACTCTGACACACACAAAGTTAAAAGTAAAAAAGAATTGGTGCCCAGAGTGGCTGAACCTAACCATGATGGGGAATCAAGGAAGTTGGTTTTTTTCCTTGTAAAAATTTATTGTGTGTGCACGTGGCCACATCATGTATGGGATGTCAGAGGACAACTTTAAGTTCTCCTGAAATGATGCAGTTGAGTAACACCTTGACGTCATTCCCAAGCCAGGCTTTCCTAATTGGCCATTAGAGCCTTGGAGAGTGTTTGTTTACTCAGACTCGCTGTCTAGTTGAGGCTCAGCAGCAGCAGACAGAGAAAAGGGAACACGAGTGGCTCTAGTGTTGTATAGAGGAGGGTGCCACAGAGATCTTGGGTGGGCTCTGGAGGGAAGCCAGTGCCATCTCCTGTTTCCACCCTCTCTGCAGAGCTGTGTGGGACTCCAGGGTATCTAGCACCAGAGATCCTTAAATGTTCCATGGATGAAACCCACCCGGGATATGGCAAGGAAGTTGACCTGTGAGTGTGTCATCCCCTCCCTCCTCCTCTGTGTTAAGCTCCATATTTGTGGCTAGGCTTGCCTCACTGTGACCTCTTTCTCAGGTGGGCCTGTGGGGTGATCTTGTTCACACTTCTGGCTGGCTCACCACCATTTTGGCACCGGCGTCAAATCCTGATGTTACGTATGATCATGGAAGGCCAATACCAGTTTAGCTCACCAGAGTGGGATGACCGTTCAAACACTGTCAAAGACCTGGTAAGTTGGGGCTACTGAGACTATACTGCAGAAGGCCCAAGATCTGCCCATCATGTTCTGCTGTTTCCCGTAGATCTCAAAGCTGCTGCAGGTGGATCCTGAGGAGCGTCTGACAGCTGAACAAGCCCTGCAGCACCCCTTCTTTGAGCGCTGTGAAGGCAGCCAAGCCTGGACCCTCACACCTCGCCAGCGCTTCCGGGTAAGCCCAGGAGTGGCAGGGTGTGTGCTGGGCCTGCCCTGTGATCTTTCCTGTGCTGGCCGCTCCACTAGCAATTGTACTATCCTCTTCCCAGGTGGCTGTGTGGACAATACTGGCTGCTGGACGAGTGGCCTTAAGTGCTCACCGTTTACGGCCAATAACCAAAGTTGCACTGTTGAGGGACCCTTACGCGCTGCGGTCAGTACGGCGCCTCATTGACAACTGTGCCTTCCGGCTCTATGGGCACTGGGTGAAGAAGGGCGAGCAACAGAACAGGGCGGCCCTCTTCCAGCACCAGCCCCCCAGGCTTTTTTCCCTTGTGTTCCCTGAGGAGGAGGGGGACTCTGCTGCTGTCACCGAGGATGAGACTGCACGGGTGCTGGGATAGGACATCAGCCCTGGCCAAGCTGAGAAAGCAAGACTCTCCAAGAGGAGACTTTTCTATATCATTCCAGCCCTTTGGGCATCTGCCCTTGCCAAGCCTACCACTGATAATGCTACCGTCATAGAAACCAGCCTGTACAATCTGCCCGTTTCTGGGCTTGGACATCAAGACCGAGGTGAATGGGAGCCACTGTGAATGCTGTGCCCAGCCTTGTCACTGCTGCCTGTGCTGCGTCTGAAATAAAACCTGCTACAAGTCAGGGAGAGCCAGCCAGCGTTCTGTGTCTGCCGTTCGGCTTCATCGGGGAAGCCCAGAAGGTGCTCGGGAAGGTCGGGCAGGGGTGATCTGGTCCAGGTTTTTATTAGAGCAAGTGCTGGGGATCACTTGGCCTTGTTCTTGCCTTTGCTGGGAGGAAGCTGAAGCTGGTAGGGCTGTTCTAACGCACTCAGCTTGCTGCTCAGCCTCTCCTCGCTGGCCTTGAGTCGCTCCTCCACCAGCTGCTGGAGCTGCCCCAGCTCCTTGTTCAGTTGAGCCTTGATATATGTTTGGAGGACAGAGACTTGGCCTGCAGGGGTAGAGAAAGAACAGGCAAGAGAGATGTCAGCATAAAGAACTACACTGAGGGGCTGGAGAGATGGCCAAGAAGTTAAGACTCTGCCTCACAAGCAGAAGGTCCTGAGTTCAGATCCCATATAAAAATACCAGGTAGAATCGGGAAGTGGACTACACTGAAGGCTCTGGTGGGTGGAGCCTGGGAAATCTCAGAGCAAAGCAAAAAGGAGGTAGAAGCAATCCAGGATGATTTCCAAAGTCGCCCTTAACCCTCCACAGGGACACTCGGTGCCCTCAAACACACACACACATACACACACACACACACTCAAAAATAAAAAATTAAAATTAAAAAAAGCTATACAGAGAGCAGTGTTCCTTCAGAATGGGAATGTCAGCCAGCCTTTCTGGGAGACAGTTGGGTAGAGTGCCTATCCTGGACTTCCTAGATTCAAATTCTGACCATTGCTACCAAGATGGTGTGTGATCTTATGCAGATTAATTATCCCATCTGTCAATTTCCATGTGTAAAAAACATGGAGAGTAGGGCTAATGAGATGACTCAGCAGGCTCTCCACTCAAGACTGACAGCTTGAATTTGGTCCCCCAAACCCGTATGGTGGAAGGAGAGAACTGACTCCTTAAAGTTGTCCTAGAATACCTTCACATTATGCTGTGCCACACACACTCTTTGCATACATCACACACACCAAATAAAATGGGGGGGGGCATGGATAGTAATGATACCTAGTATGTAAGATTGAGTTACTATGCATCACGGCTTAAGACCAAATGTCCTGATTCAGTGTGTTGCTCGATCTGTCCGGCCGTCCCTGTCAGTTTTTCTTATTGTTCTCTTTGTGAAGCACACAAAACACCAGTAGTTGTACTATTATTTGTCTGACATCTTACACTTTTGCATAAATAATATTAGAGTGGACATGAGTTCTGGCTGGGCATACCCATAACCCTGGCACTCAAGAGGCTGGCACAGGGGGATCTTGAGTTCAGAGGAAGCTTGGACTACAAAACAAAATCTTATTTCAGAAAACAAAACCAAGCCAGTCGTGGTGGCTCAGGTTTGTAATCCCAGCTATCCTGGAACCTGAGGCAGGAGGATTGTGAATAAGTACAAGACAAGCCTTAAAGAAAAGTTAAAAAGGGAGGAAGATGCTTCCTCGATGACACAGGACTCGATGACAGTGCATGCTCCAGCAAGCACTAGGACACATGCCATCAAAGGCAGCTCAGATGAAAGTCAGCAGGCTGAGACTGAAGGGAAAGAAAATAGGAGACAGAGAGAAGGGGAAGTGGGATTTGGAACTAAGCTGTTTGATTATCATAAATCCAAAATATTCATACTTGAAGCACTAAAAGACTAAAAACGAGAAAAAATTAAAAGTTAAAAAACTGGGGCTCGAGAGGTGGCTCAGGGGTTAAGCCTCTGCCTTGCAGGCGGAAGGTCCTGAGTTCGGATCCTAGACCCTGCGTATAGATGCCGGGCAGAACCGGGGGCAGCCTGAGTTTCTGGTCCTGGTAGGGCAGAGCCTGTGAATCCCTGGGCAGAGTAAACAAGGAGGAGGTGGAGGCGTTCATGGTGGTTCCCGAATTCGCCCGTGGTTCTACACACAAATACATACATACACACACACGCACAAGTGAATAAATAATAAAAAAAAAAGTTAAAAAAAAACCCAAAAGTTTAAAAAGGGGATGGGGATTAGGAATGTATAGCTTAGATGGTAGAGTGCTTGCTTAGCACACATATAGCCCCAGTTCAATTCTTTTCACCACATAAACCAAGCATTGCAGTGCAATTGTAATCTTGGCACGTGGGAAGTAAAGGCAGTATAATCAGAAGTTCAGAATCACTAGAGTGAGTTTGAGGCCAGCTTGGGCTACATGAGACCCTGTCTCAAAAGTTATGAGATATAACTGATTTATAGAATGTTAATGTACAAGACTGTACATTCAGTCCTCAGTACTGCAAACTAAACCAGACAAAGACAAAAAAAAAAAAAAAAAAAAAGTCTACAGTCTTAAAGCAGCCCAAACCCTTCATTTGACCCTGGTGCTGAGTCCCAGAACCCTTTAACCCCTCCAGGTGCTCACTTGGCTCTTGCTCTGGCTGGGCCTCCACTTCTGGTTCCTCCTCCTGTGGAATAACGACTTGCTCTGCTGCCTCCTTGACATCTTCTTTCTCTGCATGCCAGAAGCAGAAAGAGACCTTGGTCCCAGACCTGGTCCAGCCCTAATCTGGCCTTCCTGAACCCATCTTACCTTCCTGCCAGAGCTGGGGTGTCTGTAGCCCCATGTAAGTCAAAGATAGATCCAGTCGCACCTGGGAAGAAAAAGAGGCTGAGAGGAGGGAACCTGTCCTGAGAAAAAGGGAGAGCTGGGGATGGCTGCCCTCTACCATGCACAGTACCTGGGGCGTGAAGACATATTTGTACAGCTTGAAATGGCGGAAGTAGGTGTTGACCACATAGTCTGCCAAGGCCAGCAGCTGTTCCTCCTTAAAGAGGTCGATGCTGAAGGGGGGCCGCTATGGTGACAAGTAGCAGTTAGGAGCACTGACAGCTTCTAGAAGCTTAGCGTATCTTCCAAGAGCACAGCTGTCTAAAGCAGGGCAAACCCACGGTGGCTTTCACAGGAGAAGGAAGGTGATGTTGGGAAAGAGAACAGGAAATTGGGCTAGTTGCTGTTTGGGGGAGGGTGAAGGCTCTTTTCCAGGGTACTGACCCTGACTCCATGGCAAAAAAGAACGCTGGTAAAGTAACGGTAGCATTCCTCCACGTTGCCCAAAGGGGTAGCTGGAGGAAAGCAAAGTGCAGCAGTGAGGCCCCCCTACTTTCCATCTTCTTATCCTACCACTTGCAGAGCACAGCTTTAGAGGTGGACAGATGTTGGTGAAAGGCCTGACATGTTGCCTTAATCTGCTCAACAAACTATGTGCTATCTAAGGCACTGAACAAGACAAGCTTTTGTTTTGCTTTGTTTTTGAGACAGGGTCTCTCACTCTATAGACTAGGCTTGTCTGGAACTCAGTATGGAGTCCATGCTGACCTTAAACTGATGGAGATGTTCCTGCCTCAGTCTCCTGAGTGTGAAATCACAGGAATGAACTACTACACCTGGCATCAGGAAGCTATCTTGTGGCTTTTTTGAGACAGGGTCTCTTGTAGCCCAGGTTGGCCTTGAATGTAGTTGTGAATGAATTTGTACTTCTGGTCCTCCTACAGCCACCTCTTAAGTGCTGGGATTACAGGTGTGTGTCACACCTTTATGTTAGGTATGTTAGGCAAATGCTCTAATCACTGGGCTACAACCCCAGCCTAGTAGCTATTTTTTAAAGCACTGTGCTTACGTTTACATGTTTTTTAAGAACGGTCCCATAAGAGTGCTATCAGTCTGCAATTTATAGATTAAAAAAAAAAAAAACCTGACTCAGGTAGCTCGGCAGGTGAGACACCTGCTGGCAAACATGGCCACTTGAGTGTGATCCCTGGATGCCCTACATGTTGAAAGAACTGACCTAAAAATTGTCCTCTAACCTCCTCCCATGCAGTGTGCCATGGCATCTATGTACTTCTCTCTTTTTCGCTCTCTCAAATATTAAAAAGAAAGGATCTCAAAGGCTATTAGTAGGGGCATTAATATTATTAATGATGGAACAAAGATTTCAGATACGGTACTCTACGTCTGCTTCTGGTAGTCACTTGTGTAACGCAGCCCCCCACCTCCTGGAGCTCCAGCTTTTTGGTAGCTGCCTCCCTCTTACCAACACAAGCCTTGTGAAGATCTTGGAGCAAGGCACAAGCGGCTGATGTCTGCTCCAGGGAAAAGCCCTGCTGGCGGCAGAAGATGACCGCGTAGGAAAATAGGTCCAAGGTAATGGCATCTCGCAGGCTCTCCTCAGGACAGCCAATCTCCAAAAGCTCGGCCAGCACCCTGGGGAAGGAGAGGCAGGACAGTCATTACCCTACATCCAACACATGCTTTGGCACTACCAGATGTCCCTATCTTTCCTCCCCAAGACCCTCCCTCCCACTATTTGATCTCATACTCCCTCATCTCTTCCACAGTGGTTGTCTTTTCCAGCCGATGCATAGAATGGATGTCCAGGTATTTCCTGTCAGGAAGGGGGAGATACAAGCATTGATGGCTGCTACACATCACTTTCATGATTCGGCTCTGGCTGGAGCATCAGACTAGGAATCAGGAGTTTGAGACTTGGCTCTTTAACTGGCTGTGTAACCTTTGGGAAATCACCTCTGTGGGCTTCACATCCACTGTGAATGAGGAAGAGTATAGTTCAGATGATCGCTTCTGAGGCTTTTCACTTGGAAAGTCTACAAATTGGACTCATCTTGCTGCACAACCTTAGTGAAGTCCCCAGGCCTCAATGTCACCCCCAGGGTTCTCCACTGCAGGCAATGATGCTCCCTTTACAACATCTTTAGGCTTTTTTCTCACACTGACACTTGGGACTGAGGAACCTGGCAGGCTGGTGCCTAGTCCCCTTGAATAACTGTAACTCTGTAAAATGGGGACACTGGCTGCTGGACACAACTGTTGGGGAGACCTTAAAAGAATAACATACATAAGAAATGCAACTCTTCCCCCAAAAGTAATTCACACTCACCACATGCAGATCCGGGGTTGAGGCAGTGGTGGCTGCAGGGTAGAAACAAAAACAGATTGAAGCTTAAAGAAGAGCAATGCAGTATATGGCGTGTAGAACACTAGGGCGGTAAATAATTAGACTATTAATAACAGCAAATAATGCTATATGTATTGATCCCTTTCAATACTCTGGGCCAAGCACCCCCTCTACTTCATGGCAAACCTTAGTCTAAATATTCAGTAGCAGATCACTGTCTCGTCCTTACCGGGAACAGGTTGGCTGCGGGATCTTCCGGGACCCCTTCCGTCGAGGTCGTGCCCACTGTGGTTGAGTCGGTCCGCACACCTGTTCCGGTCCTCATGACAGACTCACCCACTGAGCTGGGACACCGCTCCAGGTCCTGCTGCAGTGTGGGGAGTCGTTCAAACTCCGAATGCGCCCTTTCTCCCTGGAACTGGCTGGACTTGGGGCTGATCATATTGGCCTCCTGGGGGGGGCACGAGTCAAGCGCTGTCTCGCCGGAGTTCTGGGACAGCCGATCCGCACACAGCAACGCCAACACCTTCCCCCTTCCAGCGACTGTCCAGCCAATCTATGTCGCGGCGACGCCAGACGCAGCCAATCCGCGGGCGTGGGGGGTCTCCCGGCCCCCCCCATCTCACCGGTGACCGTTAAGGGGGCTCCGGAGGAAGGAAGCTAGCAAGTACAGGCACAGGCGGGGAGGGAGCGCGTGCGCGACAAGCTGCAAGTGCCCACTCGCAAGCTGCTCTCGCGGAATGCGGGCTCAGGCATGCGGGCTGCAAAGTGGAGCTGCGGCGGCGTCAGTTACTATGGGAACCGCCTGCAAGCCAATCGCTGGAAGAAAGAGGAGGGGCCCGGGCAGCCGCCGAAAGACCGGGGAGGAGGAACCAAGCGCCACCCATCGAAAAACAGGAAATGAAAAGTTTCGCCACATCCGGAGTTGCTCTGGCGCTTGCGCTTTGCGCCGGGGCGCCCGGTGACGTCCGGCGGAATCCAAGATGGTGGCGCTAGGCTGATCGGACTGTCGGTGAGGCCGGGGCCCGGCGGGGGCGGGGTCCCGCGCCGTGCGCCGCGGGGGGCGCGGGGCGCGTCTGCAGCCACACGCCCGCTCTCTGTTTTCCGCAGGCGACGGAAGTGCCGCTTCCGCTCTGCCCACGCCGCTCAGGGAGCCCCGCGCCGCTCCTCGCCGCCGCCGCTATGTCTGGCCCGAGCAACAAACGCGCCGCCGGCGACGGGGGCTCAGGACCCCCCGAGAAGAAGCTGAGCCGCGAGGAGAAGACCACGACCACTCTAATCGAGCCTATCCGTCTCGGGGGCATCTCCTCCACGGTTCGTAGACGTTTTAGATTTCTGTAGCGCCCCCCCCCCACCTCCCGCCCAAAGTGTCCAGAGTCTCACTGCCGGTCAGTCCCCCGGCTCAGCGAGGTCCACTTGATAGCGTGGGCGATCGAAGAAAACCGAGAACACGGCGTCTGTTGTTCCCTTTGCAGATAGATAAGTGGGTTCCCAGTAGGACGTGTGGATTGTCAAAAAACTTGAGCTAGAAAAGAACGGGCAGGAGCAGAAGCTATGCCTGGGCATAACCAAGCCGTTTGCCCTGTAGCCGTTCGAGCCTCTTGGATGCTGGTAGCCTGGTAGTCTTGGTGTGTCCCTTCTCCTCGTCCCAGCTCCCCTCTGTCTCTGATGATTTCTGAGCCCCGATGGACACTTCCCTTAGCCTTTTTTTTTTTTTTTTTGTCCCCATGACAGGAGGAGATGGACTTAAAAGTACTGCAGTTCAAGAACAAGAAGCTGGCAGAGCGGTTGGAACAGAGGCAAGCTTGTGAAGATGAGCTCCGAGAACGAATCGAAAAGCTGGAGAAGCGCCAGGCCACGGATGATGCCACACTTCTCATTGTCAATCGCTACTGGGCCCAGGTGATGGTCCTCTGCTGTCCAAGACCTGTCCTTGTTTCATGCAGCTGCCAGTTCATGCATTTTAACCTTTTTTTTTATTCAATTGCACGCACGCGCTGTGTGTGTGTGTGTGTGTGTGTGTGTGTGTGTGTGTGTGTGTGTGTAGAACCACGGGCAAATTTGGGAACCACCATGGACTGTGGAGTCTAGGATCCGAACTCAGGACCTTCGGCCTACAAGGCAGAGGCTTAACCCCTGAGCCACCCCTCCAACCCCACATTTTAACTCTTGATGCTTCCTCCCTTCAGTTGGATGAAACTGTCGAAGCTCTTCTCAGATGCCAGGAGAGCCGGGGAGAGCTGGCCGCAGGGACAGGGGCACCTGGGAGCCAAGAGGGGCCAACTCGAGATGGGATTCCTCTGGTAGAGCCAGGAACGTCGGAGTTGAGGGGTAGGACCAAAGCACTAAGATATGGAACATCTTAATTGCCCATCTCTTAGACAATCTCTAAAAATTTGATTTCATGTTTGGTTGGTAAAATGTGGTGGGCAAGAACAAAGCCTTTGAAGCTTAACTTGATTTCATGATGCCATTTATACTGATACCCATTCTAGGGTTTTTTTTAATGTAAATTTATATTCTCAGAGCTTTACATGTATATTTGTGTATCATTTTTCACCCCTTATTATCCAATCCAAATCCCTCATTTTTTTCCATGATGAATTTTCTTCCTCTGCACCTGTCCTTTTGTTTGTATATGGCTTACTAAGTTCCAAGTGGATTACTGCTGTTCTAAGTAGGTTGGTTGGTGTGTTTAAGTATTATGTCCTGACTGTGGACTTAGCACTGTTTTAGACTTGCAAGCAGAATTATTATTCCTGACTTAAGGGATGAAATTATTTAGACCATAATAAGTAAAAAGTACTGGGATCCATGAAAGGAATGAATGTAGGGGCACATGTGTATGTGGTGGTTCTTTAGACTGGGAAGATAGAAGACAATTTGCTCAGGGTATGATTAGGCAGCTCTGTGGCCTTGAACTTCAGGTGTCTCTTTGTCAAGGTTAGGAATGAAAAATACACTACACACTGTATTGATCAAGCGTGCTGTAGAGTATTAAAGAGCTCATTCTGGAATTTGGTACTGCTTGGTGGCTACTCCAGCCTATGTTCTCATGAGGGTCTATCTCTCCCTCCCAGAATCCCTGTCGATGCAGCTGCGACCCCCTCTCAGTGAGCCAGCCTTGGCTTTTGTGGTGGCTCTGGGCGCGAGCAGCAGTGAAGAAGTGGAGCTACAGCTGCAGGGCCGGATGGAATTCTCCAAGGCCGCCGTGTCCCGGGTGGTAGAAGCCTCAGATCGCCTGCAGCGCCAGGTGGAGGAGCTCTGCCAGCGGGTATACAGCCGAGGTTAGCTCTTGGTACTCTTGCCCAAGAGAAGTCACTTCCCACCTTCATCCTCACGATTCCTCATCCCCAGTTCCACTGATTCCTTGAGACCAGAGTCCCCAAGGAAAAGTCAACCATGGGTCTTGTTGGAAAGGGTTAGTCTCTAGATGGGGAATTCAGCTTTGATTCTTGAAGTTGAGTTCCAGAGAAACAGTTGTATAAACTGTTGAACACTTTTTACACATCTCAGTGGCAGCTCTTGTTCCACCAGCCAGAGAGAGACAATACCCTGGGGTTGCAAAAAAGTTACTATTTATGGGAGATAAGGAGAGAGAGGGAGAAAATGCACTTGAATGCTGATGATACATGGGTGGAGGTCAGAGAACAACTTTTCAGAGCAACGTCTCCCGTGTGGGCTTCTGGGATTTGAGCTCAGGTGCCAGGTTTGCGCGCAGGTCCTTACTCATTAAGCCAAGTCGCTGGCCCTTCTCTCCCAGTCCTCCCTTCTCTGAGCTGGTGTTTGTGCAGTCATTAGCAGGTGATCAGGCAGCTGATGAATCACGTTCGGCTTGTAGACTCTGGGATGAGTCCATACTTTGTCCCGTTACCCAGGACTTGACTCTTATCTGGGCTCTGCATTCCCAGGGGACAATGAGCCCCCCGGGGAGGTGGCACGGTTACGAACCCGGGAGCTGGGCCGAGAAAATCGTCGGCTGCAGGACTTGGCCACTCAGCTGCAAGAGAAGCATCACCGCATCTCACTGGAGGTGGGACTCAAGGGCTTTAGGGTGGGGTTAGAGAGAGGGTGGTGTGTGGGTTGGATGGACACAGAGGATCTCAGGGGGTGGAGCCCCTTATCCAGGCATCTGTCCTCTGCATTACCCCAAGTACTCTGAGCTCCAGGATAAAGTGACATCGGCAGAGACCAAGGTGCTGGAAATGGAGACGACGGTGGAGGACCTGCAGTGGGACATCGAGAAGTTGCGCAAGCGGGAGCAAAAGCTCAACAAACACCTGGCAGAGGCCTTGGAGCAGGTCCGTGGGCAGGTGGAACCAGAGCCACGTCCTTGGGCCCTGACTTCTGCCCTTCACGTGTGTATCTCTTTTGCTTTTTAGCTCAACTCTGGCTACTACGTGTCTGGAAGTTCCTCGGGTTTCCAGGGCGGTCAGATCACACTTAGCATGCAGAAGGTGAGCGGCATCTTCCCTCTGGTCCTTCTGTATCTTTGTGGCCTGCCTCTGACCTCCCCCAAAACTAAGGGCACACGTCTGTATTTGAAGCCCTTCCCTGCCATTCCACAGTGCTGCTGTCCTTTCATTTGCATACTCAACCAGTAAATAATTTTCCAGCACTGAAGTGCTAGGCTCTGGACAGATCGGAGAGGACCAAACAGGGTCAGCTTTCTCTTAAGAGGCCCACACCATACTTGGGTGTGTGTTCTTTTCCTCAGCATCTCTTGCATAGTGCTTGTGATTAAGTCAGTATTGAAATATTTTCTTTCTTTTTTTCTCCCCCAAAGGCAGAGTTTCATTGTATAGCCCAGGCTGGCTTGAAACTCAGTATGTAGCTGAGCTGAAACTGATCTTTCTACCTCCTGGTGCTGTGATTACAGCCATATACTACCACACCCAGCTCCAAACCAAACCTTTTCTCTTCTTTAAAAATTTTATTTTATTATTTAATGAAATTAGCAACCACAATTAATAGGTGTTCCTACTCTCCTCCCCTTTCCCTACCTTTCTCCCTCCTGGATCCAACCTGTTCCCTCCCGCCCTCCTGACCACCAGGTTCTGTGGGTTCCGGGTTTCCTTCTGGATCATCTGTTCTGGTGGGGGGTTCAGACGTCTGTGACACAACCCTTTTCTTAATAAACTCCAGTACCATACTGGGAGAAAAACGAAAAACACCAAACTGCTTTTTTTTTTCTTTCCCAAGCAGCAAGGAAACTTTAGTTCCTGGTAGTCAACATTCCCGTGTAGCCTGTAACTTCCTCCCCTTGCTTACCAGCCCTTAGGAAGATCCTTAGTTTGGGGCTTTAGGCATCATTGCCCTGCACAGGGAAGGCTGGGTGGAGTGCATGGTGGATGTGAAGGGAACGTGCTGCCCATGCTGGTCTTGCTACCACAGTTCTTTCCACTCCTTAGTTTGAGATGTTGAATGCAGAATTGGAAGAAAACCAGGAACTGGCCAATAACCGCATGGCAGAGCTAGAGAAGCTGCAGGCTGAACTTCAGGGTGCTGTGAGGACCAACGAACGCCTCAAGGTAGGCTGTGGTTACGATCTCAAGGGTCTGGGCTGAGCCTGAAGTCCTCTTGCCGATCCCTTCTGACCATTCTCACATCGTCCAGGTAGCTCTGCGGAGCCTTCCTGAGGAGGTGGTACGGGAGACAGGGGAGTATCGCATGCTACAGGCTCAGTTCTCGCTGCTTTACAACGAGTCTTTGCAAGTGAAGACCCAACTGGATGAGGCCCGGGGGCTGCTGCTGGCCTCTAAGAATTCCCACTTGAGACACATCGAGCACATGGAGGTATAACTAGAATGGGTTGGACCTTGGGGCGAGAGCCCGACCCTTAGGGTTGAAGCATTCTCGGGTTTCTGAAACCCCTGCAAGCCCCCCCCAAGGGTTCCTTAGGCCTCAGGCAAGGCTGGGGTTCCATGTTTTTAATGCTTCAACCTACAGAGTGACGAGTTGGGGCTGCAGAAGAAGCTGCGCACAGAGGTCATCCAGCTGGAGGACACGCTGGCCCAAGTGCGCAAGGAGTATGAGATGCTGCGCATCGAGTTTGAGCAGAATCTAGCGGCCAACGAGCAGGCTGGTATGTGATGGCATTGGGAGGAGAGGACTTAGCTCGGGGTGCTGTATACCTGCAAGATGGTGAGCCCCTTCCTTTCACAAGCTCTTGGCTCCCTACAGAAAACAGGGACTACACTCTACCTGGCTCATGGTATAGCGAGTGTCACCACTAGCTTCAAAGGTTGGCAGATTAGGCACAACCAGAATGTGCGCTGTCAACGTGTCTGCCATTCTCTGGTCTTTCCGGTGTTGCCTCTCTGAGATACTTCTTTCACAAAGATTTATTAAGTGCTGCCTGTGGGCCAGTCTTGGTTTCTAGGTTTGGGATTCAAAACAAGGGAATCCCTATCTTTATAGAATAATTTTCTAGAGCAGGCAGGCTGATAATGGAGGAAAAACTTTTTAAAAAGTATGCAAAGATAGTAAGATAGGAGAGAGTCTTGTAGTTAGGAAGGATGAGACCATGCAAACATTACCAAGTGGTGACATTTGTTTTAGGGCTGGGGAGGTGGCTCGGGGACTAAAGTTTTTGCTTCCCAAGGAAAAGTACCTGAGTTAGGATCCCAGGTTCCACAAAAAAATTGCTGGGTAGAAATGGCAGCAACCTGTAATTCTGGCTCTGGAAGGCGAAGTATGGAAAACCCCAGAGTAAAGCAATAAAGGAGGTAAAGCAATCCAGGATGATTCCCAATGTCACCCTTGCCATTCCCAGACACAGGCACACATATTCAAGTGCCCTTGATACACACAAGCACACACTCAAGTACCCTTTGGTGTACATGCGGACATACACATGCATGCATTCACACATGAAACCTAGGGCAGGTAAGTAGCTCTGCATGTAGGTACTTTCTGTGTAAGTCTGTGAACCAACATAGAGACAGGAGAAGATAACTGACCCACAGAGTTGTCCTCTGCCACATGCTTGCTGCGGCATCCCCCCCCAAAAATAATAGTACAACTTAAATTTTAAAGAAAATCTATACCAGAGCACCGAGCATGAAGCTCAGTTATCAGAGTCCTTATGAAATCCTGGGTTTGATCACCGACTTAGCATTACATAAGCTAGGCATGATGGCACATTCCCATAATACCAGTACTTGGAGGTAAAGTAGAGAGTCAGTACTTCATGGTCCTTCTTGGCTAGAGAGCAAGTTCAAGGCCAACCTAGGATACATAAGCTATTATCTCAAAAAAAGAGAAAGATCAGAAGCAAAAAAAGAAAAATCTCTAGAGGCTGGAGAAAGGGCTCAAGAGTGAAGCCTCTGCCTCACAAGCAGAAGGTCTTAAGTTCAAATCCCAGATCCCACATAGAAGCACCAGGCAGAAATGGTGGCAGCCTGTACTCCAGCCTTGGAAAGCCAAGCCTAAGAAACTGCAGAGCAAAGCAAAGAGGTAGCACAATCCAGGGTAATTCTTAAAGCCACCCTTGAGCCTCCACAGGCACACAGTGTCCCTCTGATACACACAAACACAAAAGAAAAAAAAAATCTCTAGACGAAAAAGTTGAATGCAGAAAAAAAAAAGTTTCTTTGGGGTGAGTCTCCTCCAACACTGGCTTAAATAGGTAGGTCACACTGTGAGGCCATCTCTTTCGCTGAGGTTGGAAGGGACTGTCTTCCTTGAACTTCTCCTCAGGGCCCATCAACCGTGAAATGCGCCACTTGATTAGCAGTCTCCAAAATCATAACCACCAGCTAAAAGGGGATGCCCAGAGATATAAGCGGAAACTTCGAGAAGTTCAGGCTGAGATTGGCAAGGTGAGCAGGGAGATGCCGGGTGAAGCCTTGGCTAGATCTCAGTGAGCACTGGCTCACCTCATTCCCATTTCTTTCTGTCTTTGCAGCTCCGGGCCCAAGCCAGTGGCTCTACACACTGCATCACCAACCTGGGCCACCCAGAGGACACTGGTCTCAGTGTTCCAGCCCCAGGGAAAGAAGAGGGTGGGCCAGGCCCTGGCAGTGCCCCTGATAGCAAAAAGGAGGTGGCCTCAGTGCCTGGAGCCACCTCTACTACCTCCTCAGTGAAGAAGGAGGAGCTGGTCCCCTCTGAAGATGATGCCCAAGCCCTAAACCCTGGAAACCAGGGCCCATCCTCCCGGGGCCGAGAACCTGAGGCCAGGCCTAAGCGGGAACTTCGGGATCGGGAAGGACCCAGCTCAGGACCCCCACCTGTAGCCCCAGCTCTGTCAAGGACGGATCGAGAGAAGGCCAAGGTGGAGGAAGCCAAGAGGAAAGAGTCAGAACTGCTCAAGGGACTCCGAGCAGAGCTCAAGTGAGGCCCTATTGCTGTCTCTTCCCAGTCCTGTCACATGGGCTCCAGCCTTCTGACTGGGTCCCACTCCTGTATCCCACAGGAAGGCCCAGGAAAGTCAAAAGGAGATGAAGCTGCTGCTGGACATGTACAAATCAGCACCCAAGGAGCAGCGGGATAAGGTGCAGCTCATGGCAGCTGAACGTAAAGCCAAAGCTGAGGTACGGGCAGCTGGGCCTTGCTGGGCTTTCAGCAACCTGGTCCAGGAGTTTCTGGTAAGAACAGAGTCTTAGAGCTGCAGGAAGTCGTATCTGAGGGTTCCCTCCGTGGATGTAGGTTGATGAGCTTCGGAGCCGGATCCGAGAACTGGAGGAGAGGGATCGAAGGGAAAGCAAGAAGATTGCCGACGAGGATGCTCTGAGGCGCATCCGGCAGGCAGAGGAGCAAATTGAACACTTACAACGCAAGTTGGGGGCCACCAAGCAGGTGCAGTTTCCAATGGTCTCTCTACTGAGTGCTGGAATTCCCTTAGCCCTGTCCTGTGCCTCTAGCACGGGTAACTTCCTAAAGGCCTGGGTCCATTCTATGGTTCTCTGTTTTGCTGGGTTCCCACCAGCCATCTTGTTAACCTGCCACTTGCCTTCTTGCCCCACTCCACTTGCAGGAGGAGGAGGCTCTGTTGTCAGAGATGGATGTGACAGGTCAGGCTTTTGAGGACATGCAGGAGCAGAATGGACGACTGCTACAGCAGCTTCGGGAAAAGGATGATGCCAACTTCAAGCTCATGTCAGAGAGGATCAAGGCCAACCAAATTCATAAGCTGCTCCGGGAGGAGAAAGACGAGTTGGGCGAGCAAGTCCTTGGCCTCAAGTCCCAGGTATGGCAGCCCCAGAGTGGCGCTTGCATGGCGGTGCTGGAGAGGCTGGTGCCCAGCACTGAGGCCTTCCATCCTCAGGTGGACGCGCAGCTGCTGACCGTGCAGAAGCTGGAGGAAAAGGAGCGGGCTTTGCAGGGTAGCCTTGGGGGTGTGGAAAAGGAGTTGACGCTGCGCAGCCAGGCCCTGGAGCTTAATAAGAGGAAGGTAAGGCTGGGTGGGCTAGGGCAGCGGGGACTTGAGTGACCTGCTCGTGTTTTCCCTGTGATTCTGCTTGGAGAATCTGACACAGGTGACCTAGAGTGATGCTTGGTTCTGCCTCTTCTGCAGCAGGCACAAGTATGGTATGTTTACCATGTGTCCTGCTCCGTGCTCTGCACTGGGCATGGTTATTTGTGTGTGGGGTGTGTGTGTGTGTGTGCGTGCATGTGCGTGTGCGTGTGTGTGTGTGTGTGTGCGTGTGCGTGTGCGTGTGTGTGTGCGTGCATGTGCGTGTGTGTGTGTGCGTGCGTGTGCGTGTGCGTGTGTGTGAGAGAGACAAAATCTCAGTATATACCTCATGCTGGTGGCAACGCTCATAATCCTCCCATAACCTGGCTTAGACCCCTTGTTGAAGGAGATCAAGGTGGTAGGAAGAATAGTAGTGGGGAGGTGACATTTGAGCTGAGTCCCTAGAAAGCACATGTGTGTTGGAAGAGTTGAGAGAAGCAGAGGGAAGAGCCTGTAGGGGCTCAGAGGCCAAGAGAGCCCATGCAGGCAAGGAGCCGTGTCCAGAACAAGGCAGGACCAGCCCCAGTAAAAATGTTACCAGGATATTTGACACAAAAGATCAGTGCATTGTGGTTCTTTGGACTTGGCAAATGGTTCCTGCCTCCCTGTCCTACCCACTCAGGCTGTGGAAGCCGCCCAGCTGGCTGAGGACCTGAAGGTGCAGCTGGAGCATGTACAGACCCGACTTCGAGAGATCCAGCCATGTCTGGCAGAGAGCCGGGCTGCTCGGGAGAAAGAGAGCTTCAACCTCAAGAGGGCTCAGGTGTGTGTCTGGAGAAGGAAGGTGGGTGAGCGATGTGGTGGGGTGGCATACATTAGCCTGGCCTCTGCTGTTCCAGGAGGACATCTCCCGGCTGCGGCGCAAGCTGGAGAAGCAGAGGAAGGTGGAGGTGTATGCAGATGCAGATGAGATCCTGCAGGAGGAGATCAAGGAGTACAAGGTGCGGTTTTGGGCTATGCTGGGCTGTCAACCCAAGAATTATAATGAAGGGCTGATGAGAGTGGGCTTTGGGTAGTCTAAGGATCTAGAAAATCAGGTAGGAGAGCACAGAACGCTAATTACAGAATCAGACAACTGGTCTGTTAGCTACGTGCTGGGCACAGTGCCCAACCAGTGAGGTGGGAAGACTTCTACCTAGACACTGGCAGTTAGTTGGAAGCAGTTCTCCCATCCTAGTGAAGACTAATGTGATGGCAGAGATCAGAGAAGCACAGAAGTGAAGAAACCTTCAGAGTAGCCCTGGGGTCAGCTGGCTTTCTGGAAGGAATGTTACCTGAGGTAGACTAGAAGCATGAGCCAAAGTTAGCTAAGAAGAAAGGGGTTAGCTGAGATGATATGGTTAAAGGAAAAGGCAGGTATGGAAGCTCCCGCAGCTTGAAGTGGCATTGTAGTTGGAAGAGAGAGGGATTGATTGGACAGCGGCAGATCCTGAAGATGTGAGGCAGCATTGTGGTTTGTAAGCACGGTGGGGATGTGTTTGATTGGTTGGATTTGGAGGTCTGGAGCATGTTGGGCCTTGCAGGCAGACAAGGGATAAGGAAGAGGCTGACTTGGAAAGCTGTCTAGTAATGGCAGGGTGGTGGGGGATAGGGACGTTACTGAGACGGTTGTGGGAGCCCATGCAGGCCAGAGGAGCACTGGGCATTGCTAAGTCAGGGTAATGGCTGAATGAAATTGAAGGCATGACCCTTACAATAGCAGGTGGAAGGTATTAGGCTAGTAGAAGCTTGCAGCAGGGTCTGGGTCACATCCGACTAGGTCCATTTGAGGACAGAGGTAGCATCTTACCATGCCCAACTGTCACTTAGCAGGTACGGGAGAGAAGGTGCACTGGCCTGGCACGTTGCCAGACAAAGCCAGTGAGCCGAGAGGTGAAACCCCTGGTTGGAACAGAGACTCTGCTACTTTCTAGGTTTTTTGATTATCTGTTATTTTTATTTATTTGTTTATTTTTTGAGGTGGGAGCTCACTCTGTAGGGTAGACCAGGCTGGTCTCAAACTGCTAGTTCTTCCTGCCTTTAGCCTCCCAAGTGCTGGGGCTTCTTTCTACTTTTGAGACTTAAAGCCTCTGAGCCTGTTCTCTCATTCAGAATGCTGGTTCTCCCTTCAAAGGTTATGATTACATGTATCTGCCATGCGAGCTTGGAGTGTGGACACTGTCAGAGTCACTTCAAAACCAGTGCCTTTGTTTGATCTAGGCGCGGTTGACCTGCCCCTGCTGTAACACTCGCAAGAAAGATGCGGTTCTTACCAAGTGCTTCCACGTTTTCTGCTTCGAGTGTGTGCGAGGTCGCTATGAGGCCCGCCAAAGAAAGTGCCCGAAGTGCAACGCAGCCTTTGGTGCCCATGACTTTCACCGTGTGTACATCAGCTGAACCTGAAACTCAGGGGACTGTGGAACACCCGTACGCCCTGGGGGCTGTGCCTCCAGTCTCAGCCCCTGGTGCAATGGTCCCCACCTCCTTTCTCAACCCTGTGGGCCCAGCCCCTGTGTACCTAGTTGGTTTGGGGCTACTGGTGCATGCTAGTGAGGTGGGATTAGCCAGGCTGAGTTCACTGTTTCCTGAAGATCAGAGCTGCAGCCTAGTGGATTCGCCCAGTCTCAGAACATCCAACTGCAGCCTTGAATGCTGGCCTCACCCTCACCTCACGGCTCACTACCTGCCTACACATCCATAAGGAAGACCAGGGATCCCTTACTTGACACTTGGCCTGGGACCAGGGAGCCTTTCTCACCAATTTACCCCAATGCCTGTGTAGGACTTTAGCCCTCCTGTAGATTTCCCTGGACCCTAAGGAGGCTCTTGTGCAAGAGCTGAAGAAGCTTCTCCCTCTCCTTCCCCTGCTCTACCCTATTCAGGGAAGCTCTTGGAGTTGAGGTCACTGTTTCCTTGGAAACACTGAACCAAAACATTCAATTTCTCTTATAACCACGCCCTCCCCAACTTCTACTTTTCTCCCAAGGCAGTTTACTCCCCATCCCCCATGCATCCTGAGACTCCCTGGGTTCCCAGTCCTCTCCATCCCAGTGGCCTTAACTGTTGTGAAGGTGCAACTTCCCAGAAGGGAAGGGACAGCCCGGCAACTAGCTGCTGGGCCGACTTCCAGTCATTCCAGGTAGAAGAGCTTCGTCCAACCCCGGGACTGAGTCTGTACCCACATGCTTCCTCCGCTGCCTGCCTAGGCGGACTCCTGCCCAGCAGATGCTCTGAGCTTTGAAGGCAGTCCCCGACGGGGCTGCCGACAGCTACAAGGACTGGTGTGGACTCGGCTTCTGCTCTAGGGATGGCGCACATTGGCTGTTGAATTTATGAATAAAGGTCCAACCCTAGGTCTGCAAGAGGGCCAGTCCACTTGGGCCAAACAATTTTAGTGCTGTAAGCGACTGGCACGGCCTCGTGTGGATCTGGAGTGGGGTTTCCACACGTGAGAGTCAGTTCATCCACCCCAATAAGTTATGCACGGACCTACTACAATCACCTCAAACCTGGCTCCTAGGGAACCAATTGCAGAGACCACCTGTTAAAGGGAGTAGGCTGCCACCAGGAGAGACATTGGCCTTTCGGTTAGAGCAATCCCGCCCTGTCATTGGGCTACGGGAATCATGCTGCATCCTGGGAGGTGTAGTCCGTTACCCGGCATGAGCCGGTTTCCCTGCTGTGCTGGCCAAAGGAGGGGCCAAACCCTGCCGACGGTCTCTAAGCCTACAGACGCACAAATCGGGCACTTCAGCGGGGTCACTCTTCATTGCAGCTTGCTCGGGTTCCCAGTTGGACTCTGTAGAGTCACTTCCTCCGAGTTCAGGTTCTGTTGGCCCTTAGGGAGGGGCCTTAACCGAAGCCACACTGGGACTGGCGCCAGTGCACGTGCTGAGCATGGCGGGGGTGGGTGCGGCCAGCGGCAGGGCAGGGGCCTCGGGCTTGTCGGCAGCCATTCCTTCGCGGGGGCCTGCGGCCTTCTCGGGGGTCTTGCCTTCGTGGGGACGCTCGGCCTTTTCCGGTTTCTGATCCCACCTGCTTTCTGCGGGGTCACTGTTGCTGAACCAAGTTGGGCTGGAGACAGAGATGCGCGTTAGGATGATCTCGGGCGTGGAGCTGGTGCTGATGGGAGCGCTCGCAGAAGCGCGGGTCGTGGTGGGAGATGACATCGGGCCACCAAAGGAGTGCTACGGCCGGATGCTGGGGTGGCAGGGTGGGGGAAACGCAGGCATTGCATCATAGAGATGAGGGTGTTCGTCCAGCCACGTTGCTCTCTGACCCCTTCTTGTCAACTGTTTATCCCTAGATCACTCTTAGGGGCTGATGCCCATAGGATTGGAAGGAACCAAGCCCCGTGTGGGTCTTCACGACTAATAGTAGTAAGTAGGTATCAACCCTTTTTTACAATTAGTAAGTCCAAATGAAGGGCGCTAAGGTCCCAGGATCATAGTGCCTGGAGCCAACATGGCAGGAAGAGAGGAAGTTCAGTTGACCCCATCCGTGCAGCATGCTCAGGTTCGACCCCTTATTGCTCCCACTAGCTTCCGGCGTGGCTGTGAGGCCCAGGGTCACAGGAATAGGTTAGCCAGAACTGCTCCTTGGCCAACTCTGTGGCCTTTCTTTTTTTTGGGGGGGGGGGTTACAGATGGTTTCAGTGATAGAACTGCTTTATTCCAGTCGGAGCTAGAACAACTTGCCTCTGATTAGCCAGTAGAACATCTGGCAGGGACAAGTCCCAAAGCTTCCCCCAGTGCTGTGTTGCTTGCCCACCTTCTGATCTTCCTCCAGCCTTGATCAAATTCTCTCCTTTCCACTTCGCCTCTCTTTCTAGATGTGTTTAAGGCCATGGCTACAGCCAGACTGCTGAACTCCAACTTCAATTCTTTCCTAAGCTCCAGGCCTGGAAATCATCACGATTCATGGGCCGTGAGGGATCCTGTCACTTTCAGTGCCCTCATGATGTTAACTCCTAGACTCCTCAGACCAGATAGCCACTGTCTGGCCCCTGTTCTGTATACCTCCAGCAGTCCCCTCTGCTCTAAGCCAGTATTGACCTCTCCATTTCCACCCAACTAGTGGTCTTTACACAGAGGGTTACTGAGACCCTCATTCCTCAAGTCGCTTCCCCCAGTGTCATCCAGCCAATGCTATGGGATGGGTCCACAGTTCCCTTTGCCAAGCCTCTGTCAGTCACTATGCTCTGGTTTCTGCTGTCTCTGGAGGTCCTGACCTGCTGAGGACCCCTCCGGTAGGGACAGTACTTCAGTGTCCTGGGAGGCCAGGAGTATGAAAGGCAGACCTTCGCACCTTACTCCAGGAACAATACAGGAATGAGAAACAGCCTGTTGTGAGATCTGGGTGAGAAGTACAAAGAAGGGGGTACTCCTCATTTCCTTATGTTCGAGTCCTTGGCAGATGGGCAGAGAGGCAGGCTATGGTCAACACACCTCAAGCAGCCACTTAGGGTCTATGGCCAGATCCAGGAGATAGTGCTGAAGCCAGTCCGGCAACCCAGTTGACTTAGCAAGGAACCCCAGCCAGGCCCCAACCAGCCTGGTCCTAAGGAGGAAGGCTAGGCTGGGGTGGAGTCTGCTTACAGACCTCTGGCTTACTCTGGCTTTTTTCCGTGACTTGGATCTCAGACCGCCCTTCCCGGAGCCCAGCCTCTACCACAGTTGAGGCCTATGGACTGACATCCTAGGAACAGGATGACAAACCGGGGTGTCTCGCTCCACTCAGGATCCAGGGGAATAGGCCAGAGGGGGGCTAAGGGAACCAGGAGAGGTGGCTGCCAGCTTTTGAGATTAGGTCCTGGGAGGTTTCCCCTTTGGCACTGGGGAGACCAGTGTATTATAACCAAACCATGTGCTGACACAGTGTATCTGAGCCAGCCAGAGCCACCACCAGTCAGTTTATTGGATTTTCCCCATCACCCACAAAGATACTGGATTTTACAATTCCATAAACCCTTCAGCCTTCCACAAGCAAACACTAATAGAGGGTATAAGGCCCTTTTGGGAAGCCTGAGACTGTACTGACAGTTTTTGAGGTCCTCATGGCTTGCTGTTGACTGAATGAGAAGATGAAAAACACCCAGGAAATCTTACTGCCTTTATTCTCTTCAACTAATCAATCAACATGACCACCGGTGACACGACACTTATTGACACACAACACTCAAAGGGAGGGTCTCCCTTCACTCTGTAGGGAAAAGCCAGATGAGCAGGGCTTCCTTTATGGGGGCAAAGAAGTCTGGGAGCTGCTCACTTCAGAGTGGGTGTCAGAGACCCCCACCTCTTGATTGTGATAGTTTCATCCCCTACCCCCAGTTCAGGATTCATGTCCAGTTCTTTAGAGTTCCCATTTGACCTCCATATTCATGTCAGTTTCAAGTTTCACCCTAAGTGCAGATCAGTTTCTCCCTCCCCTGTGGCTGTGCAGTTTCTCCTCTGGGGTACTTCTGAGGGCTTTAGGACCGGGCATGGAGTTGGCTACATTACCTCCCAGACTCGGTTCTGGTGGGCCTTTCCTGAGCCAGTCCCAGAAATTCTAAACCTTGCCACAGAGTTCCCCAAAAGAGGTAGCTGGCTCAGAAGCGGCCAGGAGAATGGGCCACAGCCAAAAGTTTCTGTTCTCCCCCTTTTCTACTAAGAAGCCCCAGAGTTCAACAGCTGTCCCCATGGTGCATTCAGGACCTAGCTCATCTGTCCCCACGACATGCGAGCACCCTACTATGTAAGCTATATCCTAGTCCTCAATAGACTATAGTCAGCCATGACTACGATGATCACCTCCCCCAAAACTCTTCTGGTGACAGAAGACGATCAAGACCTGTGTTTCAAAGAACCTGCTTCTAGCTTTACAGGTTTCTAAGCTTAGTTTCTGCTACCCGTCTTAGAGGGGGACAATTCATCTTACACTTGGAGGAGTCATTTACTCCCGTTTTATCAACATTTCTGTCAATTGCAGGCAGGCTCCTCCCCATCTGCATGGCACTTGAGGTTTTAAGCAAATATCAGTGAGGCTCTCCTATATAATCACATAAGATTTGCCTTTTCCCCTCTCTCTAGCAGGCCTGATATTTTCTTCCTGCAACATTCTAGATTTTGATCCTTTTAAAATATGAGGGTCACTCCTTTGGGAACAGGTGAGATGAAGGGTGAGTCTCCACCTTTTGAACTTCTAGGTAATGGAATTACAGGTCTCTCCATAGCTTTGTAGGAATCCAAGCCACTCACCCCTCTCTGGGCACACGACTCCTGCAGAGCCCACTTTGCCTGGCATTCCTCCAGGAGACAGTGTGTCATTGGTGCCAGCGCTGGGTTGGGGGGTAATTCCTTTGCAACCCAGCACTGAGGAGCATCCTCCCCACCTTTAAGGGTCTCCAGAATTGGGAGAGAAGGGCGGAGATCTCTGTTGCAGATGTTTCTCCCCAAAGCTTTTCTTCGGCAACTGTCTCTCCCTTGGCCCACAGCCCGTCACATGAGCAGATCAGCTGGGTTTGTGAAAAGTGTGTGGCACTGTGTGGTGTTGCAGGAGAGGAGATGGCCTGGGGGTGAGGGAGCACTTTTCATCTCTTCAAAGGTTTCTGGCTGAGGAGGGAGAACGACCCAAGAGGTGGAGGGAGGAATCTGACCTTCCCCAGGCCAGGGAAGGCTCCGGGGGAGAGGAAGGTGGTCACATTTCCATCTTCAGGGACTCTGGTCCAGTCTGCGTAGGTGTCAGGACACCCAAAACTGCGTGTGGGGCGGCGGCTCCTGTAGGCAGCCTCCTCCCATCAGATCACACGGAAGGCTGAGGTTGAAAATCAAGTTGCTGGTTAATCAAAACTGTCTATTCTGCTGTCTTCTTGTCCTTTGTCACCAAAGGGAACCCACAAGTGGCTCTTGTGGACTCGGAGAAGTCTAGGGAGGACAACCACATAGAAGCCTTGCATCTCTGAAGAAGTTTATTCTTTGGAGGTTGACTAGCAGCAAGTGGTTCTCTCCACCGAGGACAGAATTCGAGGAAATGGGCTGCCACGGCAGCAAGAGTTGTGGCAGTTAGATTTCAGGAAATACCTGACTATGAGACCTGAGAATGCGGCTGAGACCCTCTGCAATCCCAGAGGCCTCTCAGAGGAGACAGCTGGGCTGGCAAGGCATGGTCCCGCCTTCTGCGGAGAACCCTGCGGCCTGAGCTGGGATCTGCTTGCACTTGAAGTTTAACAAGCTCCCGGGAAGGGGAGAAACTGGCCAGGAGATTGCTGGCTTCCAGTCGCAGTTTCTCCACCTTGGTCTGTTTCCCTCCAAGCAAACGGAAATTCTCCCTAATTTTTGAGGTGGTTTCTTGACATTTTCTCAATATGGTTATACTCGTTTGTTTGTTTGTTTAAATAACAGTCTCAAACTCCAGCCTTGAAAATGGCTTGGCCATTTTTTTTTTCTTCCCCATTTTTGAGCTCTTGATATTCTGAGACTACATAGTCCTCCTTCCCTTAGCATACCCAATTCACCCAAGATTGGCCTCACCCCCCAAACCAACCCCCAGTATAATGAGATGGACTTTGAAAAGCACCTCATCATACTTCCCTCTTCGCTTTTCTTCTTCCAGTTCTATCCCGTTCCCAATACTGCTTCCCACGCGAACCTTCTCGTCAGTGCAGCTGTCCAGGGCAGCTGGGAGAGGGGATCCTTCCCACAGTCCCATAGGAGAGGACACTGGAAGAATATGGGAGGTGTTCCCTACACCATCTGAGGGTCACCCTCCCAAGTCAGTGCCATATTGAATTCCCTGTACAGGATTCTGATAAGGATTTTGATAAGGTTTTGGAGGGCTTGTCTAGAGACATATTAGAACCTTTTCCTACAATTAATAGGGCTTTTATCCTCTATGGTTTATAGGGTTTTTCTGCTACAGACTTAAAGGGCTTTTATTTTCCTACATATTTATAGGGTTTCTAACCCAAGTTTTCACTACTGCCTTTATAAGTGGGTTCCCATGGACAAGTTTATAGGGGTTCTCGCCACTGATGTAAAAGCACTATTTCCCCCTCTACTTCTCTATAATCTAACAGGGTTTTCCTCCTATCCCCACAATTTTTTGGGGGGAAGGGGGGGTTTATTGTCCCTCTCAGGAGTGAGGCTCCTGGCCTCCAGATCTATTTCACAGGGAGACACCAGGATGGCAGCTTCTGTGGAGGAGGAGAGCTGCGACCTCCCCGAAGCCCTCCCCACACTCGGGGCACAGATACGGCTTCTCCTCCAAGAGGGTCTTAGTGCCTTTCTCTCCCAGGGGGCTGCTGCTCTTTGGGGGAGTAGAGACCTCTCTCTCATCTTCCTGGTCTGGGGATAGGGTAGCTGGCTCTGGTGAGGGGTCCTCAGGTGTGGGAGTCTTTTCTTGGGTGTGGGTGTCTTGGTGTCGGATGAGGGCCTGGCAGTCGGGAAAGGATGCCCCACAATCCGAGCAGCTGTAGGGTCTGGCCCCCAGGGGGCTCCTGAGATGCTCTAGCAAGACAGAGGATCCCTTGCCCAGCTCCGAACCCTTCTGGGATTTCCTACCAGCGTGGACTTTCTGGTGCTGTAGGAGCTCAGAGCTGAGGCCAAAGCTTTTTTTGCATTCAGGGCATTTGAAGGGCTTTCTGTTTAGGAAGGGGCTGGGCCCCGCCCCTTCCCCAAGGCCAGTCCTATACTCAGGAAAGAGACAGGGCTTTTCGGTGCTGTGAGTGAGCTGATGCTGGAAGAAGACACCACGATCCTGGAAACATTCTCCACAGTGACAGGTGAAGGACCTTGAGGGCAGCCTTTGGCTCAAGCCCTCCTGACCCTCGGGCACTTTACAAGACTGTCCTGGGGGTTCAGCTCTGCCCTCCGCAGGTGCTGCGTGGGAATTCCCCCCGAAAGGTAGCCTCGGGGGTCGCAGCTGAGGCGTTTTCGGGAGTGGGTGGGCCATGAGACCGTCTGCGTTTTTGTAGGAATTTTCGCCGATGTGAACCCGCTGATGCTGCATAAAGATGCCCTCGTCGTTGAAACCCTTTCCACACACCAGACACTTGTGGGGTTTGGCTGGGGGGGGCGGAGTCATGAGGGCAGGATCCCCAAGCCCCAGCAGGCTGTCGTTCTGAGCTCTCCGGGCGGGGGTCTTGCCTCTCTCGTGGATCACCCGATGCTGCTCCAGCTCGTGGGCCTCCAGAAAGGCTTTGCCGCAGTCGGAGCACACGAAGAGGTTCTCGTCCATGTGCGTGCGCACATGCGTGATGAGGTTGGAGCTCTGGCTGAAGCTCTTGCCGCACTCGGGGCACTTGTAGGGCTTCTCGCCCGTGTGCGTGCGGCGATGTTGGATGAGGTGCGAGCTGCGGATGAAGCTCTTGCCGCAATCGGAGCACTTGTAGGGCTTCTCCCCTGTGTGGATCCGCTGATGGCGAATGAGCGTGGAGCTCATGATGAAGCTCTTGCCGCAGTCGGCGCAGATGTAGGGCCGCTCCCCGCGGTGAATGCGCTGGTGGTTGATGAGGTTGGAGCTGACGCTGAAGCTCTTGCCGCACTCCGGGCACTTGTAGGGCCGCTCGCCCGTGTGCGTGCGCTGGTGGCGCAGCAGCGTGGCGCTCAGGGTGAAGGTCTTGCCGCACACGGGGCACTTGAAAGGGTCCTCGCGAAGGTGGGTCCGCTGGTGCTTGATGAGCGTGGAGCTGTGGCCAAAGCTCTTCCCACACTCCAGGCACTCGTAGGGCTTCTCGCCCGTGTGCGTGCGCTGGTGCTGCGTGAGCTCCGAGCTCTGGATGAAGCTCTTGCCGCACTCTGTGCAGCGGTATGGCTTCTCCCCCGCGTGGATCTTCTGGTGCTTGAGCAGGTTGTGGTTCTGCCCGAAGCGCTTGCCGCACTCGGGGCACTTGTAGGGTTTCTCCCCCGTGTGTGTGGCTTGGTGCTGGATGAGGTCCGAGCTGCGGTAGAAGGCGCGCCGGCACTCGCCGCACTTGTAGGGCTTCTCGCCGGTGTGCGAGCGCTGGTGCTTGATGAGGTTGGTGCTCTGCGTGAAGGCCTTCTCGCACTCCGTGCACTTATAGGGCTTCTCACCCGTGTGCGTGCGCTGGTGCTGCACCAGGTTGGAGCTCCAGCTGAAGCACTTGCCACAGTCGGGGCACTTGTAGGGCTTCTCGCCCGTGTGCGTGCGCTGGTGCTGCACCAGGTGTGAACTCTGCGTGAAGCTCTTGCCGCACTCGGAGCACGTGTTGGGCCGCTCCCCTGTGTGGATGCGCTGATGCCGCAACAGCTTGGACCACTGGCTGAAGCTCTTGCCACACTCGTTGCAGATGTACGGCTTCTCAGCCCCCGAGGGCCGACCCTGCACCAGCTCCCGCAGGCTGGGTTCACTGGCCGTAACTACCGGAGGGTTGTTCCAGGTGGTGAGGGCTCCCCATTGCCAGTTGGCCTTGGTCCACCCAGTCGGGGGAGTGGCTACCTCAGGGGCTGACTGGTCCAGAGTGGTCCGGTGGTCCAAGGGGCTGGAGGAACCCAGTGGGGTTGGGGAATCTTGAGAGGCTGAAGCGTCCCGGGAGGGGCTCTCCAGGGATATCTCTGGTGGGTCCTTGGATTCTGGGCTCTGAGCAGGATCTCCCAAGATGATCTCCTCCCCAGAACTTTCCTGCTGAGGGCTGTCCTCTTCGTTACCACTCTCAGCACCTACACACAGAAAGGGAGTCTCCAGCCCCCAGCTCCTCTCAGAACTCGGGGTCTGGTCTCTCTTTTCCCACCTGTGTCCTCCCCCTCCCTAGTCTGAGCCCTTCCCTGAGCCAGGGCCACCGTCTTGTCAAGATCACAGTTCTTTCCCATGCCCCTCACCTCGATGATCATTGTTCAGGCTATCTTCGGCATCTGAGCCCCATAACACTGTCTCGGGCTCCATCCTGGAGCTCAGGACTCCAAAGGTTCCAGAGACCCTGGTGGGGAAGAGATGCACACAATAGGAGCTGGTTTTGTGCTTTCCTTTGCTCTCCTGGAACCTTACTCCTCTCCTCCCCCCTGACGCCTGCAACTGTGAACTTTGGTGTCCTGCCATCTCATTTTTCTGGGCACCAGCTCTCACTCCTGCCCCCCCCCATCCCCAGGCTAGATTCCCCTACTCCAGATCTTAAGATCACAAAGAAGCAAGTCAGTGATTTTTAAAGAGTAGTTAAAAACTCATCAGTCATAACCCTTCGTATCCAGACCAGCAGCTGGAGAAATATCAACATCTACAGGAGAAGGAGGTTCTCACCACACACATCTAATGCCCAGAGGCCTGGAAACCTGTTACTTTGCAAATCAGAGGAAGCTCATTAAAACTCCAATTTTCCTCCTTTATGGGGCTACTAATTGAGACCAATAAATGTTTCCCTTATGAACACAAGAGAAATGAGGCTGGCACTTAAAGGGTTAAAAAAGGGGGAAGAAAGAAAGAGAAAAGAAACCACTGTTTCCCAGAGGGGACAGGAGCCTTTCAAAAGTACTAGGGCACTTTGCCATTATCCATGCATGGAAAGAGGGTCAGCCTAGAGGTGGGGGAGGGGAGGTTTAAAGTCAAGGGCTCCGACTGGAAACTAGGGGGGGGGGACAGGAAGAGGGTAGTGTAGCCCTGGGCTTGGTGGCGCACCTGTAATCCTAGTGTTTGGGAGCTGGAGGCAGGAGGATTAGAAGTTCAAGATCAGCCTCAGCTGCATGAGATTCTGTTTCAAAAAATCAAAAATAGAATAAAGAAAGAAAGAAGAAGAAAAAAGTGAATGAGTATGTGGCGAAAACCTGGATTAGGACAAGGTGCCTGCCGGATGGTCTCATTTCTCTCGCCCTCCTGGGTGACTTAGGAATCCGGCTGTCCATTTTATAGGTTAGTAAATCCATATTGGGGAAACACCTCCAAGGCCCCAGGCTGGGGTGGGAGAGCTAAGACCACAAATGTGGTGTTCTGCCTTTGGCTTGCCCCTGTGTCTGAAAGCATGGCGTGACCTTGACAGTCATGTGAGACTCATCCTTGTGGGCTGCTGGCAGGACGCGGGTGCTGAGGAAAGCTCAAACACTGCCTGCTGGCCCTGAGAATGGACTGGAAAAATTCCTGCAAGGAGCGTTTCCTTGGCCATAAAAGGAGGGCTGGACCCAGTCTCTCGACTTGACAATCTGTCTGGGAGGGATAGGCAGTCCTGTCCAACAAAGCCTTCCATTGCCAGCCTCACCTTGGAACGTTCCGGGGCACTCTTTGTTGCTTTGTTCGTGCTTTACCACTAAGACAGTGCCTAAGACCTAACAAGTGCCCAGTAACTATTTTGTCGACCAGCGAATGAGCTAGATGCTCCTTGCTCTTGGAAAACCTGTTTGGTCCATTGCCTTTGAAGAGCAATTCGCAAAGGCTTGGCAGAAAAGGAAGCCAGTCAATGTGAGCACCCTAGGGAAAACATTCAACTGCCACTCTCAAAACCCTGAGATGCTTTCCAGAAGAGGGAACAGGACCCTAAGGGCAAACTATCGGTTTGGCATCCAGAGCATTTAGACCCTTAAGGGAATCCCTAGGGAGAGCCCTGGCTTTGGGTGGGCGGCAGAGTGGTGGTTGATACAAAGGGAGCAGGGCAGGACCTTGCTCCAAGCAGCTGAGAGGCCATGTAGGTGAAGCCAGATGAAGCCCACTACTGCCAAAGGAGAGGCCGAAGTTCGAATTTGGAAAGAATATAATAAAGTTCCTCCTCTCCACAGCCCCCAGGCTCTGAGAATCCTCCTTCTGCCACCTGTAAGTATCTTTGGGGAGGTGGAGGCACAAGGATCTCGGCCTGGTACTTGGCGTCTCCTCTCAGGAAGGGTGAAGGGCAGTCTGCCCTGCGTGCAGAGGACAGGTAAGCACTTATGTTCCTGGGCCATCTGTGAAAAATCCAAACTCAAGAGCCCGGAGTAGAAGGGAAAGGGTTAATGGAAGGCCAAGAGCAATAAGTAGGAAACTGAGGGAGCGAGAACTGCTGGGAGCCACCAGCGCAGGCCCCGGAACACCAGCCTCGGCCCTCGCGACAGTCACACGAGGACCGGGGCCAGAGGGCAGGCGGGCGAGGGGAGGCCGCTTCCCGCAGCGGTGCGGGCGGCCCAGGGTGACCCTGACGAGGAGGCAGCGGGACCGACCCTCACCCTGGCGCCGGGCCGGACCCCGGCCTCGCGCTTCTCATGCTCTGTTTCCCGATCTCCCAGCCCGAGCCCGGGCATCCTCTCCCCCTCCCTGCCCCTGCGCCCAGGATCTCCCGCTCCCGGCGGCGCCCGGCGCCCGCGGGGCTGCGGCTGGCCGCTCGGGCCCCCGGCCCGCGGTTGCGCTCCCCCTTCCCAGCATGCTCACGCCTCCCCTCCCCCACGGCGGACCCCCGCGCTCCTCCCACAATCCTCCGGCCCCGCGGCCCCCCGCCCGGTCCCCCCGCTGGCCCCCACCCGGCCCGGCGCACCGGGGCGCGGGGCCCGGGCCCAGGCGCCCATCGCCGCCTCCTTGGTCCCATTGTTTCCCGGCAGCTGTCCCGGGCCTCCAGGCCAACCCCCTGGGAACCCAAGCGCCCCCAACTCACGGCTCTGGGGTCTGGGAAAAGCCGGAAGGCAGAATCCAGCCCCAGGGGACTTAACCCCTTAAATGCCCTGCCTTGGGGGGGCGGGCTAGATGCCGAGGACTCTAGGGTCCTTCTCAAGGGGTGATTCCAGGCTGAGGACCCGGGGACCAGTTCAGGGTGACTGGGACGGAGCAGGAAGTGACCCCAGCTTCCCGGGCCCCTCTAGCCTGGAGTCAGAGCATCAGCTCTATGGGATTTAACCCTTTGCTTCCCACAGCCTGGGGAAAATTTTAAAAGGTGGGGGGGGAGGCAGCCAGGAGGTGGCTGAGACGTCGCCCCTCTCTCCTGGTACCCTGAAGGATCAAGACCTGCATCTGGGGGAGCCAAGAGACCGGAGACGGCCTCTGGATCTTTGGCGGTGCTTGGTCTCCAGAGGATCGGCCAAGCTACAGGCACAGTGAAGCTCCCTTTCTGATTTGGCGGCGGCTGGTGGGCAGGTGGGCGCCCAGGGGCCTTCCTTTGTTTGGACTCACCCCAGGATGGGGCTGGTATGCCTGGGTCCTGGGGTGGGAGCAGGTACTGCCGGGCAGACGAGGAGAGGGTATTTCCTAATCCACAGACTGAACATGGCTTAAGTAAGTCTTGGCAAATAAGAATTGAGTCTAACGGACTGAGCACAGTTAGCCCGCACTCCCTGACTTTCTCTTCCCTTATCAGGTTCCCTTACAGGAGGAAACTAAGACCCCGGGTGACAGCACAGATGCCCACCCGTTAGGGTTCCTGGTCAAGAAAGCTAGGACGCGGGAGTGCCTACCTGTAATCCTGGTACTTGGGTACTTGGGAGGCAGAGGCAGAGGGTCTCAGGAGATTTGAAGCCAAGCTGGTCTCCACAGTTCCAAGCCAGCCAGAACTACAATGGGCTTCCACCATCCCACCCCACCCCCAAGAAAAGAAACACGGTGCCTCCAAAGGGCCTACGGATCTGGATTCCCACATTTTTTCTCACCTATATCTCTTTTTTTTTCCGGGCCGCCATCCTGTGAGGGAGGATTCTTTTTATAGGCATGAACAATCAAAGCATGAGAAAGAAGTGAGGTAAATGATTGAGGCCACATTTTTAGGTAGAACCAGATGTGGGGAGACCTCAAAGTTGAACAAGTGGTGTTGGGCTTTCCACTCTCAAAAAGTTTCATAGTTTTCTGGATGTGGTTGAATATGTGTCGTCCCAGCCATGGGGGGGCTAAGACAGAGCATTCATTGAGAGTTGAGAGTTCAAGGGTCAGCCTGGGCCATGCGGTGGATAAGACCCTGTCTTATCAATCAGTCCTTTAAGCCAGCTGTAGTAGTGCATAGATGAAGGGCCGACGTGAGTTTTGAGATGTCTCTCCCTGCAGACTACATAATAAGATCCTCTCTCAAAAATCCAATAATGAATACTGACTTTTGATTGTGTATATGTGCTGTACACTAAGGAATCACAGGAGAAAGTAGAAATGATCATATCAGCAGGAATGTGATGCGAGAACCTAGGGGTGGGGCAAACCAAGTGTGAGAAATCACAAATAGACCCAGCAGCTGGGGTTCAGGGAATACGGGGTTCAGGGAGTATGGCCAGTGTCACTTCTTTTAAGCCCCCTTTATCCTCCTGCCACATCTCCAAGCTTGTCCCTAGCTCCCATCCCCTTTATCTTCTCTCATGTGCTCAGAGCTATCCTTCTCACATCTTCTTTCCACTCTGTTCCTGACATTTTGTGACAGGGATCTGACAGCTTCCATCTATTTCTATCTGTCCCTCCACACGCATGCTGACACCAGTTTTGCCTGGGCAGACTCTGTCTCCCGTGCTCAGTTCGCTGATAGCAGAAGCTGGGGCTTAGCCCTGGGGCAAAAGGAAAACAGGAAAACTGCTGGCTGCAAGCTCACAGAAGTTAATTAGGCACGCACATGTTTTGTTTGCTTGCTTGCTATTTTAAATGGATTAATTGCCACAATTTAATAACAGGCACATAAAAGACAGGCATAATGGCGTACACCTGTAGTCCTAGCAACTCCTCATGAGTCGGAAGGCTGATGTAGGATAACCACTTGAACCCAGCAGTTGGAGAACTTCTCGGGAAATGTAGTGAGATGCTGTCTCAAAAAAATAATTACATTTCGGGGCTGGAGAGGTGGCTCAGGGGTTAAGCCTCTGCCTTGCAGGCAGAAGGTCCTGAGTTCGGATCCTAGACCCCACGTATAGATGCCAGGCAGAAGCAGGGGCGGCCTGCGCTTCTGGTCCTGCTAGGGCAGAGCCTGTGAATCCCGGGGCAGAGTAAACAAGGAAGAAGTGGAGGCGTCCATGGTGGTTCCCGAATTCACCCGTGGTTCTACACACACATACATACATACACACACAATTGAATAATAAGTAATAAAAAAATTTTAAATAATTACATTTCATATAAAGATCTGAATTTCCTTCTTTAGAAACTTCAAAGGTGTGACAGAATGTCCCCAATCACAGACTGGCTGCAATGGGGCAGGCTTTTCTTTCATTACAACGCCACTGATTTTTTGGGGGTGTCGGAATCCTATGCAAACCTGTGTCACTCCTATGCAAACCCTGAGACTGACAGGTGGTTTCACTATATAAATGTCCTCCACGGATGTTTCAGACACCCGCTCAACTATAGGGGTTGATTCTGTACCCTGTTAATTTGTGTCCCCCAAGTTCAGAGTGACATATGTGAGGGATGTCAGGGTGATGTCTTCTGTTGCAGTTTGTCTGCATGGTTGCTGACAAATGACCATCAAATGACTTAAGGGAACAAGGGATTTTTTTCTCTTACAATTACAGGTTACAATTCATAGTCCACCTTGATGGGAGAGCTTACACCAACACCAGGCCGAGGGAACTGGCCATGCCATCTCTATGTAAAGGCTGAGAGAGGAACGATCCTTACTTGCCAGACCAGCGTGTCTGGCAAAGTATATGCAAGGATGTCAACTTCTTCAACAGACTTTCGGTATTTTATTCATCTGTTCAAGGCCTAGTCCCACCATGGGCTGGGCCTTCCCCATCAGCAAGACAATCTTCTGCAGGTGTGCTCTGGGTGTAACCACTAATTCTCCTCAAACCCTCAAGTTGACACCTGTGCCCAACTATGACACCTCTGAGTCCGTTATACTGGTTATTCTTCCCAGGCTTGCACGGTGACTCTTGAACCTTCGCAATGGCTCATAACGCCGAAGTTAGTTTTTCAATGAGAGAAAAAGTCACGTCGTGTAGTTTATGGTGACAGAACTAGATTGAAGCCCCAGGCACCTGGCTTCAGAGCCACCATGTTCCAAAGCACAACTCTGCGCAACTGGGTTCAAGTGTGTCAGAGACAAACACATGGTCCCCACAGTTCCTCCACTGGGATCGCAGGGCAACTCCATTTGGGTCAAATCCTTCTCCAGGCAACATCCTGGGGTCTTTCCTGCTCCTAACGAAGCAGAGGATATGCTGACTGCAGACAGTCAATGGCCAGCTGGCAGGATATCCAAGTGGGTGATGCTCATACACAAAGCTCTGGTTTCAATCCCCAGCACCAGTATAAACTGGGCGTGGTGGTCTCAGCATTCAGGAAATTGAAGACAGGAGGGTCAGAAGTTCAAGATTACTCTTTGCTATTCAGTGGGTTTAAAGCCAACCCGGGATGCATGAGACCCTGATTTAAAAAAAAAAAAATAGCAAAAGAAAAAAGTATATAAACTGGGGCTGGAGAGGTGGCTCAGGGGTTAAGCCTCTGCCTTGCAGGCAGAAGGTCCTGAGTTCGGATCCCAGATCCCACGTATAGATGCCAGGCGGAAGCGGGGGCAGCCTGCGTTTCTGGTCCCAGTAGGGCGGAGCCTGTGAATCCCCGGGCAGAAGGAGGTGGAGGTGTCCGGGGTGGTTCGCGAATTCGTCCGTGGTTCTACACATACACAGACACACACACAGACACACACGCGCGCGCACATACACACGCATATGCACACAGTTGAATAAATAATAATAATAAAAAATTTTTTTAAAAAGTATATAAACTTTGGACATCAAAGCTAATTTAAAATTTTGTGCACTAGAGATAATTATCAATCAAATGAAAACTCACATGGAATGGGAGGAAATATTAGCAAGCTAAATATTTAATAAAGTTTTAGTGTGCACAGTGTATAAAGTACACTTACAAATGACCAGTGAAAAGAGTGCAATTTAAAAAAAAAAGCATTTCTCTATATGTTGCAGTCAGCATGCATGGCTGCTGATAAATGACCATCAAACGGCTTAAGAGAACAAGGGGTTTATGTCCTTATGATAGTCCGGTTACAGTTCTCAGTCCAGCTTGACAGGAGAGCACGCACAACACCAGGGCCGAGGGAACTGACCAGACCATCACTGCATAACGGCTGAGAGATGGACAATCCTTACTTGCCAGACCAGCATGTCTGGCCAAGTGAACAGAAGGATGCCAACTCTCTCAACCAGCTCTCTGTGATTTATCCAGGGCCTAATCCCACCCACCATGGGCTGGGTCTTCCCCATTAGCTAGACAATCTCCTTCAGGTTTGCTCTGGGCTTAACCATCAACTCTCTACAACTGTGCCCAGAGCTCAATCCCTCAACAGTCAAGTTGACACCTGTGTTTATGACACTATACAATAGGTACAAATGACCAATGCACACAAAAAGATGTTCAGCATTATTAATCAGGGAAATTAAAATCAAAATCATAACGAAACACTACTTTTCATCTTTTAGGATGGTTATAATGAAAATGAGAAGTTTAATCACTGAAAATAAGCTGGGAATATAGAGCACTTGCCTCGCATTCACGATGCTCTGGGTTTACTCCCAGCATTGAGTAAACCTGCATAGTGACACACATCTGTAAGTCAGTACCTGGGAGGTGGACCCAAGGGAATCCAAAGTTCAAGTTCTTCCCTAGCTACAAAATTAATTTAAGACCAGCTTGGACTACATGAGATATTGTCTCAAAAAAAAAAATGCATGGGCTGAAGAGATGGCTCAAGGGTCAAGACTGTGCCTCCTAAGCAGAAGGTCCTGAGTTCAGATCCCAGGACCCACATAAAAACAGCAGCAGTCTGCACTTCCAACCCTGGTGGATGGAGGTTGGGAAATCCCAGAGCAAAGCAAGGAGGTAGAAGCAATCCAGGATGATTCCCAAAGTCACCCTTGGTCCTCCACAGGGACACACAGTGCTCTCTCTCTCTCTCTCTCTCTCTCTCTCTCTCTCTCTCTCTCTCTCTCTCTCTCACACACACACACACACACACTTTTTTTTAAAAAAGCTAGACATGATGTGTCTACAATCTCAGAGCTCCTGTGGTAAATGGGAAGCTTACAGGTGAGCTGGGAGCCGACTGCACAGCAGCAGAAACAAGGGAGACTGTTTCAACAAGGAAAAAGCAAGAATTGATCCAGAAAAATGTCCTCTGATCTCCTCATGTGCATCATGACACATGGGTGACCATGTACGCACATGCACAGAAAGACACAAACAAATATAGAAACAGTTCAGATGCCCATCCAGGGATGAGCAGGCAAATTGTGATACAACTTGTATTTTCAGGGGTTTTCCCCCATAGGTACATATTCATCGCACACGGCACTGGGTTATAGAAGGACATTTTCATGTAGGTATATATTGTGCTTGGAGCATAGTCCCCCTACATATTGCTCACCCTCCTGTTAGCTGCCTTTTCTCCCCTCCCCCTGTAGTATTGCTCCCACATCATATATGCATACATGAATGTATGTAAAATGTAGGATCCATAGATGAGAGAATACATGTAATATTTGTTTTTCCGAGACTGGGTTTTTTTTTTTTTTTTTTTTTGAGATAGGGTCTCACTGTCTAGCTCAGACTGATCTCAAACTCCTAATTCTCCTGCTTCATCAAGAAGAAAAATCACAAGCAGGCAAGCGTGATGCTCAGCGGTTAAAGCATTTTGCCGCGCAAGCAAAAAGACTAGAGTTTGGTTTCCCAGAGTCCGTGTGAAATGCCGAGTGTGTGTGACAGCAAGATGGCCAGCCCGACTGGTCTCACTATCTTATCTAGCTCTAGGTTTGATTAGAACCCCCGTCTCGAACAGAATAAGATAGAAGTGCTACGAAGGATGATTCCCTGTGTCAACCTCATGCCTCCACATGCATGCGCACCCACATACCTGTGAAGAAACATGCCCAAATGCAAGTACCCCCTCCATACACGTGCTCATGGAATTGGAAGAAGGAAACAAACAAAAAAAAAAGGTGGGGGCCAGGGAAATTGCTTAACTGATGAAGTGCTGCCACTTGAGCCCAAGGACCCAGAATCCACAAAGAGGTGGAAAGCAAGAACTAATTGTGTAGTTGTCCTCTGACCTCCACGTGCATGTTGTGGCGTGTGTGCCCCTCCCACTAAATAAATAAATGTAAAAATAATACGGCAAAGGGAAATTTTGGGGGAACTAGAAGCCTGAAGCTAGCCAGGGTTGATACACAAAGCAGATTGTTGTGTTTCTTTTGAGGAGACACAAAGAAATGTCTGTTCACAGCAGACAGGATACCAACAGAACAAGAAATGGTTCTCTCAGAAGTCCTACCTAGCCTTGAATATGGGAGCTGCCAAGCTGACTGGAGTATTGCTTGAGCACCTCCTGTGTGTCCGCTGCCTGTCTAAGTGCTTTGTGTTCATCAAACCCTTGTAATAGTTCTTGAGTGTTTGCAATTGTTTTGCAGATAAGAAGGTAGCAGCTCAGGACTGGCCAGGCTTGGAAGAGTTGGCTGAGCATGTACAAGATCCTGGGTTCCATCCCTCACCCAGTTGGTGGAACCTGTCTGTAATCCTGCATTTCAAAGGTGGAAGCAGGAGGATCAGAAGTTCAGTTTGAGGCCAGCACTGGCTACGTGAGACCCTGGCTTGAAGAGGAAAAGAGAAAAGGAAAGGAAAGGAGAGAATAAGGAGGGAATGAAAGGAAATGGGGAAAGAGGAGGGGAAAGAGGAAAGGAAAGAAAAAAGGGAAGGGGAGGGGGAGAGGGAAGGGAGGGAAGGGAGGGAAGGGAAAAAGGGAAGGGGAGGGGAGGGAAGGGAAAAAGGGAAAGGAAGGGAAGGGAAGGGAAGGGAAGGAAAGGGAAGAGAAGGGAAGGGAAGAGAAGGGAAGGGAGGGGAGGGGAGGGGAGGGGAGGGGAAGGGGAAGGGAGGGGAGGGGAGAGGGGGAAGGGAAGGGGAGGGGAAGGGAAAGAGAAAGGAAAAAGAAGGGAAAGGGAAGGTGAGAGAAGGGAGGGGAGGAGAGGAGAGGAGGAAAAGAAAAGGAAGGGGAACAAAGGAAAGGGGAAAAGAAGGGAAAGGGAAAGGGGGAAGAGGAAGAAAGGAAAAGGGAAAGAAAAGGGAAGGGGAAGGGGAAAAAGAAAAAGAGGAGAAGGGAAGGGAGAAGAGGGAAAAGGGAGAAAAGGGAAGGGAAGAAAAGAAAAGGAGAAAGAAAGAAACGCCCTGGAGAGACTGGCTGACTTTCAGGAGCTCAGGAGCTCAGTAAACTAGGTGGACGCGGATTGACACCCAGACACCCGAGCCCCGAGCGGTCTGCAGACGCGGGGCGCCCGCTGGAGCCGAAGGGGTTATTCCCACTGAGACCGGCGCGGGACTCCTAGAGCGGCCAGCGGCGGGGGCCTGGGACGGGCGCACCGGGCGCTCAGAGACCAGGCTCCTCCCTACGCCGCCCGGGTGGTGGCGGGCCGGGCCCTCGCTGCGACTCCCGGGGTGGCCCAGCCGCCTGGAGCCGCCAACCTGGGACCCCGGCAGCCCCGCGCTCAGGTATTTAGCCGCATACTGGCGACCACCAATCAGCTTTCCTACAACTGCAAAATAGCTGATCTCTCTCTCTCTCTCTCTCTCTCTCTCTCTCTCTCTCTCTCTCTTCTTTTCATCTCACCTATCTCACCTCCTATCTCTGTCTCTCTCTTCTCTCTCTCTCCCTGTATCTGTCTTTTTCTATCTCTCTTTTATCTCTATCTCCTCCTTCTCTCTCATACACACACACACACACACACACACACACACACACACACACACATATATAATCATTTTGGGGGGCATAGATTCTTTAGCTAAAGCCAGACTGAACCTGAAGATGCTCCCACCTCCCACTGTCAGACTCCTAGATGTGGCCCCCCTTCCCCCTCCTCTTCCTCTTTCTTTTTGAATCTTTAAAGCGTTTCGTCTGGGTAAGGATCTGGTGATATAATTACAAGAATATTTAAAGCCCCGTGGAGTAGTGCCGTGCAACACACTTTGTAATCTCAGGACCACCAGGTGGAGGCAGGTGGATCAGGAGTTGAAGGCAGCAGGAGCCTGGTGTTGCTCGCCTGGGGTACCTGGGAACCCTCAGTACCAGCGGACCGCCCCAATGCTAGGCTTCCAGACTGCGCCACAGTGTGGTTCTCCTTCTGAAGTCCACGTTGTTCCCTCCTCTCGGCTTTGGTCTTTTCCATCCATCTTGACTTTGTGATCTTATCGCTCCCGTCCTTTCACCCCACGCTTCACAAGCCGGTCCCTAGGAATCCTAAGAATCGGTCCCCTGATTCTCGCAGGAAGCCACTTCCCTAGCTGTAGACTGTTGCGACTACTGCGAATTTCTTAAGTCTCTGCATTCTAGACAATTCGTAACCGGCTTAAAGTGCTTTTCTTACCTGTTGCTTCCTGGAGCCCGGAGCAGAGGCTGCAGACTGACAGGTGTCACTCAGAAATGGATTTCACCCCAGTACGGGAATAATGAATGACTTCCATATTCAATCCTCACTAACAGTCATGCTGACCAAAAATAAACAGAGCCATCTGAATTAAATGACATTTATTGCAAGGTTAATATGTAATTAATAATCGGAATAATTATTAATAATTAAAATGGGCAAACACTGTTAGATTCTATTATTGTTATTTATTACCTCTGTGGTTACTTTGGTGGTGGTTTTAAGCACTTCTTTCCCTTATTAATTTCTTACAGTATTTGGTGACATGTACACAACTCTCAGATCTTCCTAAAGAAAAGAAAAATGGGAAGAAGGTAGAAAAAGAGTCCTTTTGAAAATTTAAACCCCAAAGGTTTTGCTCAGAAATATAGAAAAATCTTTAAATTCACAGAAAGCATTAATGTGGTTTATTGTTTAATAAAACCATTTTTTCCACGAAAATAGTTTTCACTTGTTCAATGAGGAATACTTAAAAAGGTGTTGATAATAACCAAACATTATTTAAATAAAATTCCTAAGATCAGAATTCCTGCTCTGTGAAATAACAGATGCCAGATTTGTTTCCAATAATAATAAGATTCTTAAATATTAATCTGCTTTTGGTAGTTTTTCCAGGAAATCTATTTATAAATTTGGCCAACTATATGGAATTTCATTATGCCATGGCTTTCATTTCCATAGATTATTATTATGTAAAGGCTGTTGCTAATAAATTATATTTCCTTTACAGAAGACCCCCTACAAACTGGGGACAACTAGATGAGTTCAATGATTTTAAAATAAATAAATAAATAAATAAATAAATAAATAAACTCCAACCTAGACACAAAACTGCATGGTGTTTTTACATGGGATTCAAGATGTGAACTCAGGACCTTCTGCTTGCTTGCAATGCAAAGACCTAACTTCTGATCCATCTCTCTGGCCTTTGGTCTTGATTTTGATGATGCTACAAATAAAGATGCTTTCCATAACCATGTTTTAAAATCTTCCAAAATTCCCTCCATTTTGATGTGCCCTTTCTAATTATAATTGATATTTTAAAAATTGCTTCTTTGGGGCTGGAGAGATGGCTCAGGGTTAAGATTCTGTCTGTCAAGCAGAAGGTCCTGAGTCCGGATTCCAGGTCCCACATAAAAATGCCAGGCAGAAACGGTAGCAGTCTGTACTTCTGTCCCTGGTGGGCAGAGATTGGGAAATTAAAGCAAAAAGAAGGTAAGGATCAGGATGATTCCTAAAGCCACCCTTGGTTCTCCACAGGGACATGCAGTGTCTACAGGCACACACATGAATACACATGCAACACGTGTGAATGTGCATGCATGTGCGTGTACGTGCACACACACACACACACACACACTCTAAATAAAGTTAAAAATTATTTTTTTAAAAATTGCTCCTTGGGGGCTGGAGAGGTGGCTCAGGGTTAAGCCTCTGCCTTGCAGGCAGAAGGTCCTGAGTTCGGATCCTAGACCCCACGTATAGACGCCGGGCGGAAGCGGGAGCGGCCTACGCTTCTGGTCCTGGTGGGCGGAGCCTGTGAATCCCTGGGCAAAGTAAACAAGGAGGAGGTGGAGGCGTCCATGGTGGTTCCCACACACACACACACATACATACACACACATACACATACATACACACATACACATACATACACACACACACATACACATACATACACACACACATGCGCGCGTGCGCGCACACACAATTGAACAAAAATGAAATAAAAAATATATTTAAAAAATCAAAAAAAATGCTCCTTTACCATTCTTCATCTAGACAATAAAAAAATTGTCTCTTCTTAATCCTGCTCATTGTTTTCAATCGAAGGTTTTACCTCAAGATGTGAAAAATAGCGCAACCATGTGCTAAGAGTTTGTAGCTAGAGCTATTAAACCAGTTTGTAAAAAAAAAAATCCTGAAGCATCTATTATTCATTATATGGGTGAAGTTCTAATTAGTCATGAACAAGATTTAGTTGGTTATTTAAGATGGCTCAGGGGTTAGGCCTCTGCCTCACAAGCAGAAGGACCTGAGTTCAGATCCCATAGAAAATGCCAGCCAGAAATGATGGCAGCCTGCACTTCCAGCTCTGGAAGGCAGAGCCTGAAAAATCCCAAAGCAGAGTAATAAGGAAATAGAATAATCCAGGCAGGATGACTCCCAATGTCACCTTTGAGCCTCCACAGGAACATACAGTACCTTCTGATAATACCCTTGGATACATATACACCCCAAAATAAAAATAAAATAAAAGCTTTAAAAAAAAGCAAATTTTTATGTGAGACTTACAAACTGGTCCTAAAAAGGTTTAAAGGAATGAGCTTTTTCAGTATATTTAGAAAAAATATAATTGGATGCTGCATTAATCCTCAAAAGGTAAATATTCAAATAAATGATTTACATACCTTTAAAGATTTTCAAAATTTATTAGGAGATATAAATTGGTTTCATCCATGATTAAAACCAACTACAAATAAATGATCTCTTTTTAAAAAAATATTGGAGGGGCTGGAGAGGTGGCTCAGGGGTTAAGCTTCCGCCTTGCAGGCGGAAGGTCCTGAGTTCGGATCCCAGATCCCACGTATAGACGCCAGGCGGAAGCGGGGGCGGCCTGCGCTTCTGGTCCTGGTAGGGCGGAGCCTGTGAATCCCGGGGCAGAAGGAGGTGGAGGCGTCCATGGTGGTTCGCGAGTTCGTCTGTGGTTCTACACATACACAGACACACACACACAGACACGCACGCGCGTGCACATACACACGCACATGTGCACAGTTGAATAAATAATAATAAAAAAATTAAAAAAAAATATTGGAGATTCTGATCCTCCCTCTCCAAGATTGCTTACTGCAGAAACAACATTAACTCTTCAGTTAATTGAAAAAAAAATCCTGTTGGGGGATATATTACTCAATGAGAGCCTATTCTTGCTATATATTTAATAATTTTAAAATCTGTACAATCAACAGGAGTGTTGTTACAATCAGAAAGAATTTTATTTTATTTATTGTGTGTGTGTGTGTGTGTGTGTGTGTGTGTGTGTGTGTGTGTGTATCAGAGGCATTGTATGTCCCTGTGGAGGACCAAGGGTGACTTCAGAAATCATCCTGGATTGCTTCTACCTACCTCCATGCTTTGCCCTGGATTTCCCAGGCTCTGCCCACTAGGGCCAGAAGTACAGGCCGCTGCCATTTCTGCCTGATATTTTTATGTGGAACTTGGGATCTGAACTCAGAACCTTCTGTTTGCAAAATAGAGTTTTAACTCCTGAGCCATCAATCCAGCCCCAGAAGGAATTTTAGAATGACCTTATCGTCTGTCATTCCCCAATTCAAATGCTGAATCCTCAGTATGATTTTGTGACAAAAATAATTGTTAATGGGAAGAGAGAAAACCAAAGATTTAAATGGTAAGTTACTATATTATTACAGTACCTTATAATTTAGAACAACAACATTGACTTCGGACAGCCTCAGATATTTGACAATGTGCTTTTTCTTTTTTCTCTGGTCAAAAAGATACTCATGTGCCTTCTTCACTCATGATACAGTTTGCCATGTCAGTTTGTTTTCCCTAAATTTGCTTGTACCCAACTAATTCTAGGAGCAGTAACATGTTTTTACTGATGGTTTTAACTCAGATATGGCTACTTATTTTTCATTTAAAAAGAAACTTTTAATATCATATACCTCAGGTCAAAGAACAGAATTTAGGCAGTACAACTTGGCTTAACTGATTTTTCAGAGTTTCCACTTAATTTATATCCTGAGTGTTAATAGGTTGTGGGAACTTTGAAACAACTAGAAACTGCTCATATAGGAAAAACTTATGGTAAGGAATTGTTCTTCAGTATAGAAAATATTTTGCAAAACCACTGATTTCTTTTAATATTTTTTAAATGTTTATTTATTTATTTATTTATTTTGCGTGTGTGTGTGTGTGTGTGTGTGTGTGTGTGTGTGTGTGTATGTGTGTGTTTGTGTGTATCAAAGGGCACTGTGTGTCCCTGTGGGGGCCGAAGGGTAACTTCAGGAATCATCTTGTTTCTCTTTTCTGCTTTGCTCTGGGATTTCCCAGGCTCCATTTGACATTTTCATGTGAGACCTGAGATCCAAACCCAGGACCTTCTGCTTGCGAGCCAGAGTCTTAACCCCTGAGCCATCTCTCCAGCTCTGATTTCTTTTATATACAGGCCATATCTGTTCTCATTCATGCCTGCTTGAACCTTAATCAGAGGGGAAAGCTGCTGTTGTTGCCTTGGCTTCAAGCAAACTATCTTCCGCTGTATATGTGGTTGAACAGGTGATAGTCATGCCTTATAATGTCAAGATGCTTCTGCCTTAAGAAAAAAAAAGTTCTATTCCCAGACAGTAACCTCGTCAAATTCTTAGAACTGTACTTGTTTCATTCATTTTCGGCCCTTCTCCCTCAGGGGGGCATCAACCCATGTGGTCTAAGACAGTCATCTCTGGCAAAGAATGTAACACATATCCCATCATTTAGTCATCTTCAGCTTGAACGAGTTTCTGCAGACACATTTTCAGGCATGCTTTTTGCTCTCATTCATGCATGCATTGCCCACTGTCTTGCAGCTCTTTATATCTAAGCACCATCCTATTCAAATAAAACATAATGGGCCAGCTACATTTCTCATGATTTGGCTGGGGTCTTTTTGTCAACAATATTCTATAAAACGTACTACTGGAATTCCTTTAATCCGCAAGGTCAAGCATTAATTGAAAGAGCTCACTATAAACTTAAACGACAAATAGAAAAACAAAAAGGGAACTGGAGAGATGGCTCAGGGGTTAAAGCCTTTGCCTCACAGGCAAAAGGACCTGAGTTCAGGTCCAGGATAGCTGGTGACAGTCTGCACTTGCAGCCTAGAAATCGGAGTGTGGGAAGCACCAGGCAAAAATTCTGTCAAAGCCCCCCTTGCTGTGCAGAATTTTCATATATTTATGTAACTGTGGCACCGTGTGTGTGTGTGTGTGTGTGTGTGTGTGTGTGTGTGTGTTCGTGTGTATCCGCGCGCGCGTGCACGCGTGCACAAGAGGGCACTTGAGTATGTGAGCCTGTAGAGACCCAAGGATGACATTGAGAATCATTCCAGATTGCTCTACCTTTTTATTAATTTTCTCTGGGGTTTCCCAGGCTCTGCCTTTCAGGGCCAGATAGGATTCCATTCCCTGACCGCTCTCTCCAGTCCTGCTGGGTCCCCTTTTAATGACAGTGCCTACAACTGAGATGCTATGAACATTCATCTCTGGACCGAGAGATGGCTCCAGGGTTAAGCCTTTGCCTCACAAGGAAAAGGACCTGAGATTAGATCCCAGATCCCATGTAAAAATGCTAGGTAGAAATGGCAGCAGCTTGCACTTCCAGCCCTGGAGCATAGAGTCTGGGAAACCCCAGAGTGAAGCAATAAGGAAGGAGAGCAGTCCAGGATGACTCCTGGTGTCATTGTTGAACTTCCATAAGTACAGACAGTACCCTCTTTCACACACAGACACAGACACAGACAGACAGACAGACAGACAGACACACACACACACACACATACACACACACACACACACACGAATTCACCTCAGGAGTATGGTGAAGAATAATGATTCATTGAATTTACAAAGACTGAGACAGGGAATTCTTCTATGCAAAAAGTATATGATACTGTAATTTCTCCTTCAGACCTGGTTTGAGAGTTCTTAATGATGTTAACATGACCCAAATCACCAGTGTCTCTCAGCCCTCTAGATTTCTATGCATGTGCAAATACATTTCATGGAGGTATAACATCTAGCTCCTGAATCTTAGAACTTGGGAGAAGCAAGCTAGCTGTGAGTCAGAGGCAGACTGGCCTAGACTGTGTCTCAAAAGTCCAGTATACCATAATAAATATGATATCTTGGATGTGGTCATTGATCCACAAACATAATGTGTCCATCAGTGTAACAAGGCTCTCTCCTCCTCTCTCTTCTGCTCTCCCAGCTGTCTGCTCTCTGTTCCCACCAGGTTGTTTTAAGGCTCTCTCTCTCTCTCTCTCTCTCTCTCTCTCTCTCTCTCTCTCTTTCCATCTTCTCTGACCATAAGCTATCTTTCTGTTCTTGAGACTTCCTTGGCCACCAGATCCTCAACTCTAAATAAACTCCTAATTAAAAAGAAAAAAGTAATATCGTCTGGTTAAAGCGGGTGCCTGGCCCGTAGCACACATGTACTGACGGAAGAAGCCCATGCAGGGCTCCAGAGAAGCATGGACGTTGGGTTTCTGGTCCCACAGTCAGAAGCACCCTGAGCATTAGCAGTACAGAGGAATCTAGGAAGCCGCTCCAGAAAACAGCTGGGCCTTATTCCTGAGAGTGGAGAATGCGTCACAGATCCTTCACAGACCGCTCAGGATTCAGCTGTAACCATGCTATCTTGAAAGCAAAACCCCACCCCACTGTGGTTGGGAATTCCAGACTGCAGAATGACTACAGTTACCAGATCCTGCCCTGAACCAAGTACTTGCCCAGCGCATCACATTGAGACCCCCTTCCATTTTACTGCCTCTGTGTTTCAGTGCCAGGCAGATAAGCCTGGAGCTCTTGTGCGGGGAGATGGAGATTGTCTAAGTTCCTTGACAGAGGCAGAGCTAGCGAGGCAGGCCAGTATAGGGGACAGGTTGGGAACCTTGGACTCCCCTCGGTTTAGAATATGTGCATACCCTTCCTGTAGCAACGCACTTGGCAACCTGAGATTCTTACCTCCCCACGCTGTGTACACACAATAAACAAACTTAGCAACCCGTTAGCAGCCTAGAACCCCTACCTGCAGGAGCTGCCTGTATACCAGCTTTAAATAATGGAAAAACAAGTTACTCCCTTTAACACCCCTGTTTCTATTCAAACATACCCTGGAACACAATCTAGGAACTACAGTCAATGAGCTGATCTGGCCTAGACTGCTTTGGGGCACCTACCTGTATCTTTAAAGTCAAGTTTTTAGGGATAATCTCTTTTTTTCCATCTCATTTCCTATGTACAGTCAGGCATGCATATGATTAAAATGAAGTGCATAATGGGAAGGGACATGTGCGTGAACAAAGGTTTCTTCACCTAAGCCTGTCAATCAAAATAGAGAACCACTCCAATCGCATCCCTAGGTAACCAGCCCCTCCTTCCCTTGGAGACTCATTTCAATTACACGAGCTTCTCCCTCCCTTAGATTCCACCTGAAGAAGCCCCGGGCAATAGTCTGGTCCTTGTAGCTGGCTCTCAAGAGGCCCGTTATTAATCTCGGCCTTGAATCCTTTCTGATCTTTCTATCTCTTCAGATGAAGTTTCCCTGAGATCTATGAGAGCTTATATTTCATTCTTAAGAATTGGAGAGGGCGCCCTAGCCCCTCATGGCACTCTAGTGCCATGGGTTCTTTTCTAGTTCCTTGCTCCTCATGGACTCCATGCCCAGGCTCCACGAGTTCTCCAGGGTGTCCTATCCCCTCATGGCACTCCACATCTGGAGTCCATGAGTTCCAACCTTTCTCTCTTCTAATAAACTCTACCTTAATCCTCAAAAAAAAAAAAATAATTGGAGAAACCCCGCCCAGACCTGACCACTAGTTAGTGCCAGGGCAAGACATATAATTCAAATCCCACTCATGCCATCTACTTAGAATGTTAACTGATTTGAGGTATATTCATGGATTCAGCCAACTATCAATATAGCCCATTCTAGAACATTTTCATCAATCTGCAATGAATTTCATTTCTTAGCTGTCACTTCTTGTGCATCCTCCTATCGTGGCAGCACCAAGGCACTTTCTGTGTATATTTATGCACTTTAGATACTGCATATAAGTGAAAAAATCTGAGGGCTTTAGTTGGCTTTCTCTCCAGTTTTTATCTAAATTTACACTTATTATTTATCTTGTATTTGTGTGTATATGTATGAACATATATGTGTGTCTATGAGTATACAGGACACATGGGAAGGTCAGATGACAGCTTTTGGGAGTTAGTTCTTTTTCTACTATGTGGGTTCTGGAATTTGAACTCTTGGCGCCAGACTTGGCAGCAAGACCTTGAATGAAGGGCCATCTCTCTGCCCCCCTCCTCACACTGATTTTGTGTGTGTGTGTGTGTGTGTGTGTGTGTGTGTATCAGAAAACACTGTATGTTCCTCCTTGCTTTGCTCTGGGATTTCCCAGGCTCCGCCCACCAGAGCTAGAAGTGCAGGTCACCTCCGTTTCTGTGTGGGACCAGGGATCCGAACTCAGGATCTTCTGCTTGTGAGACAGAATCTTAACTCTTGAGCCATCTCTCCACCCCTGATTTTTTTTAATTCATAATATATGTATTTTTTTATTTTACAAACAACTTTTGACTTGTCCTTCAAATGTTTATTATTGGTGCCGGCTTTCCTTAGGAATATCTCATGTTCAAGACAGAAGAATTTGACCCTTGATTCGAACAACAGCACTCAGTGCTGCAGACGCTGGAGGTGCTTAAGTAAATAACCCCATCCATGCTGTTGATGCTGTGGCCGTTAGCCTGCTGGTTTGCTGATGGAGTCGCATCTTAAGGGAGCAAGGGGGGTTATTCTTGGCTCACAACTGTCCAGTTACAGATCTTACTCCAGCTTGGCGGGAGAGTCCACCAGGGGTCAAGGGAGCTGGCCACATTATGTCCATGTCTGAGAGGGGGGCAGACTTCCCTAGCCAGACAGCATGTCCAAATACACTGAAGAATGCCGTGTACTTAACCAGCTCTTTCCATTTTATCCGCCTGTCCAGGGAATGGTCCTGCCAACCAAAAACTAGGCCCTCCCCCCACACACCCAGAAAATCTCCTTCTTGCAGGCTTGCTTACTAATTGTTTACAAATTATTTACAAATATACCCAGAGCTCTAGACTTTAATTGCCAAGTTGCTACCAGTAGCTATTTACCGCACGTGCCTGTGCAGGAAACCTAATTAAATGCAGTGGGTAAGAGCGAATGATGGGAGGAACATGATCACACACACAGTTGTGAAAGAATAAAAAATGAACCAATAGCAAGTGTGCGCATGCATGCACTGGAGGAAGAGAATGACTTCAACCGTTTCGTTATTCTTTTTTTTAATTATTTATTCAATTGTGGGTATATGCATGTGTGCGTGTGTACGTGTGTGTGTAGAACCACGGGCGAATTCGGGAACCACCATGGACGCCTCCACCTCCTCCTTGTTTACTCTGCCCCGGGATTCACAGGCTCCGCCCTACCAGGACCAGAAGCACAGACTGCCCCGCTTCCACCTGGCGGCTATACGTGGGATCTAGGATCCAAACTCAGGACCTTCTGCCTGCAAGGCAGAGGCTTAACCCCTGAGCCACCTCTCCAGCCCCCGTTTCGTTATTCTTATACAACTTCAACTGAGTTGCTTTTCCAGATGCTTACTTTTGAAGGTCATAGTAACCGAGAGTTTCATGTTCAACCTTTCAAAGCAATTAACACTTCCTTTCCATTCACAGATTCTCCAAGGCTGCTCACCTGGCACTTTGTGGGCATCTCGTCTAACCTGAGGCTGCCTCTCAAGGGCTTGGATGGCAGACCATGAAATCGATTCCCCTGGGTCTGTTGTTTCCTGGCTACAATTTAGACCTCCAGATTTTGATAGAGAAGAAGGGAGGGAGGGGGAGAGAGAGAGAGAGAGAGAGAACATATGCCATGGTGCACAGGTAGAAGTTAGAAGTCAATTCTCTTGTTCCACCATGTAGGCTTTCGGGGATTAAACTCAGATTGCCAGATCTCTGAGCCTTATCTGCTGAGTCATCTCGCCAGCCCCTGATTCATTTTCCTGAGTTTCTACCTCAGGTCTCCCCACTGGGGTGGGACTGACAGGGCTACAATCCCATACTGTGTAAGTTCCTGGCAACCACGGTCTTTTCAAGAATGGCTGGTGAAGCGCTATCATCGATGGGATGTTGGGCCTTGGGACGCCCCACCTGCCCCCTTTTCCTCTCAGTGGTCTCAGTGGCTCACTTGGATGCAAGACAAAAGCTTCATTCCACTCTGTGCTTGTTCTGTGTTTCTGCAAGATAGATGGGTGACCACTGATGGTGACTTTCTCTTTTTTTTAAATTATTATTTATTTAGAATGTATGTGTGTGTGTGTGTGTGTGTGTGTGTGTGTGTGTGTGTGTGTGTGTGAGGGGGCACTGTGTGTCCCTCTGGAGGACTAAGGGTGACTTCAGGAATCATCCTGGATTTCTTCTACCTCCTTCTTGCTTCGCTCTGGGATTTCCCAGGCTCCGCCCACTAGGACGTGCTATGCAGGCCTCAGCTATTTAGGTCTGGAGTTTTTACGTGGGGACCCGGCCTCAAGAGTTTCTGTTTGTGAGGCAGTCGTAACCATTGAGCCATCTCACCAGCCCTGGTGGTGACTTTCAAGATAGATTTGAACATTAGGAGTTGAGAAGTTCTGCTGAAGGTGATGGGAAAGAGCAGGAGAGGGAGAAAACTTGTATCTGTTACTTGCTTTGTGCTGGGGACTAAACGTGGGGCCTTGTACATGGTAAGTTAAGCATCTACCTCTAGTGCATGCCGAATCCATCTATGTGTGTGTGTGTGTGTGTGTACATTCATGTGGGTTACACACATGTGGAATGTGCATGTGTGTGTAGGTTAGAGGTCAACCTCATTGTTCTTCAGATATGTCCACCATGGGTTTTTTTTTCATGTATACATTGTGTATGTGATATGCATGCATGTGTATACATATGCTCAAATGTAAGCAGGCACATATATGTGCAAGATGCAAGCAACATGTGTGTGGTGACCTGAAATTCGCATTTATTGTTTTCCGCAGTCTGTCTTCACTTTATTGAAGGCAGGGTCTCTCAATCGAATCCAGAGCTCACAAATGTGGCTTGTCGAGCTCATAAGCTTGCCCCAGGAATCCCCTGTGGTATGCTTTCTGAGTGTTGGGATTACAGGCAGCTACCGCTCTTACCCAGTTTTTATGTGGATCTGGGAATCCAGATTCTGGTTCTTACTTTGGGTGGCATTTACTTTATCCACTGAACCATCTCCCCCGCCCCCACCTTGTGAGACAGGGTTCCCCCTCTGGCCTGGAGCTCATCAAGTAGAATATGCTCATTGGCCAGTAAATTACAAGAATATGCCTGTCTCTGTCAGATCTAGAACTGGGATCATAAAGGTGTACTGGAATTATAGGCCCACATCCATTGCAATTTATTTTATTTGAGACAGGGTTTTATTATATATCACAGGTTGGTCTAGTCCTCACTAGGTAACTGAGGCTGGCCTTGAACTCATGGTAATCCTCCCAGCTTGTTTTCCTGAGTGCTAGGATTATAAAAGTGTGCTACCATACTTGCCTCTGTTTTATATTTTATTGCCTCGTTTTTTTCTCTGTAAGTCCTTAAATGTTATCAGGATAGAAATCCTGAGTAAACAAAAATAGGAAGTACTGAAAATTAAATTGCTTTTATTTCAGTGAACCAATTTTCTTTCCCCATTTTTGTGTATTTATGCCTTCTATTTGCCAACAGAGTGTAAAGCAATGATCATGAAGTCAGAAAACCTGGGTCTTTATTTTTCCTCCCTGTTTCCAAATGTTTGTTCTCCTGTGTGTGTGTGTGTGTGTGTGTGTGTGTGTGTGTGTGTGTGTGTATACATGTGTATATGAGCATATGGAGGGCTGATATTCTTGACATCAAGAATCATCTTTGATGGTTCTTCCACCTTACTCTTTTGAACTAGAGTCTCTAAGGCTGCCTGATGTATACATATATATATATATATATATATATGATGCACATGCATACATAGATCGTCACGTGTGTGCAAATGCCCAAATTGACACCTAGTGTCTTCTTCTATCATTCTCCATTATTTATTGAAGCAGGGTCTCTCAACTGAGTCCAAAGCTTCCAGATTTTGCCACTCTAGCCAGCCAGCTTGTTCTGCTGGGGTCTGGAGATCTGAACTCTGACTCTTTCCCTTGTGGGGCTGAACCATCTCCTCAGCCCATGGATGCTTCCTCAAAGCTTCCTTTTCTGTAAAGAGGGGTTAACATCCAGGTGCCACCCTACTATCTCACCAGCAGCATCTCTTGGTCTTTCACAGTCTTACAGATAAACGTTGACAGTCCCTAATTCATTTTAGTTGCCAACCTGACTTTTCCTTTTTCCCTAGAACTTCTGGATACAGAAATGACATCAGGGTTTGAGAAGACTGTAAAGAGTATTCACTGGTGATGATTAGGTTAGTACGTGCCAGACATTTACAAAGAGCCTTCATGCATGTTACTGAGGCTGTTCCTCACCAGGAAGATCTTGAGTGGACTGTAGAGGACTCAAATCCAGTGCTGTCACAGCAGGAGGAGGACGCAAGTTCAGAAATAGGATGTGAGCTGCCCAAGCCACGGAGCAAGTTAGGGTCGGAGCCGGGACCAGGGCTGACCTTCCCCGTGCCAGCCTTTTTCCTTCATTCTGTCAGGGAGCCCAGAAAAACTTCCCGGCTTGCACAAAGACTCAGTCTGTCATAGGGAGGGGGTTGGAGATCACCCAGTGAGTCCAGTTCCTCTATTTTAGGCTTACAGGAGGAGTAGTTTCTCCCAATTTGCTGATCCTGGTACTAGACTTTTCGTTTTCATATGTGCGTATGTACACGTGTTTGTGAATGTTTGCATGTGAGCGGGCCCACGTGTTGTGGGGGTGAGCATGCGCATGAGTACACATGCATGCGGAGACCCAAGTTGAAATCAGGAATCAAGGTGCCTTCCGGGTTGTAATTACAAGGCAGGCGGCCACTCTCAGCCAGCATGTTTCACGTGTGGACTAAGGGTCTGAACTGTGGTCTTTGGCTTGCATAGCAAGTGCTTTCACCATAGAACCACCTCCTCAGCCGGATTCCAGACCCGAGGGAGCCGTCGGGAAGCTTGTGGTCGCAGGGTCTCCAGGAGGCAATCTCAAGAAGCCCGGCTGACATGTGCCATCCGTCCTGTCACGCGATCCGGGGAGAGTTGGGGGGAGAGGGGTAAGACCCCACGAACGCATCGGGAAAGTTAGTGCTTGGGTGGGGGCGTGGTCGTAAAGCAGCCAGCCAACCACGGGCCGCACCGTGTCCCCGCCCCTTTTTCATCTCTGCTTGGTGGTCTGAACAACTCTTTAGCACAGTTGCCGCGAGCTCCCGGGCAGCATCCCGGATTCCGGAAGCCAGAGTCCCTGGAAGGGATGGAAAGGAAGGGGTGCGCCTGTAACCCCGCGAGAGGAGGCAGGAGATTGTGTTCTTCAAGCAGCGTGGACCCCGAAATGAGTCTGGGCAGCAGAGTGAGACCCAGTCTCAAACCAAACAAGAACGAAGAGGAGGAAGAAGAGTAAGAAGAGAAGAGAAGAAGGAAGAGGAGGAAGAGGAAGAGGAGGGGAAGAAGAGAGGGGAAGGAGAGAGGGGAAGGGGGAAGAGAGGAGAGGGAACTGGAGGAGGCTGAAGATCAGGACAGGCCGGGTAAGAAGACGAGTACGTGCAGACTGGTTGCCATCATTTAACTGGCAGAAGCAAATAGAAATTTCCTAAAATAAGTTTTCAAGAACACAGTCAAAACGTCCATAGGAAAATAAAGTAGAAACCGACAGTAGGAACTGACCTACAGACACGGAATATACCCAACTGACTTTTTCTTTGTACTGTGCTGGGTCTTTCACTGGTGTTATGTGCTATTTTCCTCTGAACAAATAGTCGCCATCATTGCCTGAGACCATCAAGATGCCACCTACTGCCCATTGACACTCAGAGACAGATGATGAGTGTGTGAGTGTGTGTAGTGGTCATTAGATCCTCACCTGGGATTCTGGCCTCGCTGGGAACACCCCCAAATTGTGATGCAGGATTCTGCCCCTAATTACACAAGTCCTCCCACACCCTCTTGTGTCAGCCACACTGAGGTGGGCTTTCTAGTGACATAACTGCCTTTGCCCCCAGTCCTGTAATCAACCCAAATAAATTCATCGGTTTGTCAAGTTGGACCTTGGCATAACGTTACTTTGCTCTGTAGTAGAACCCCTACCTGGGGTGGAGAGACAGTTGGGTGGGGTCTTCCCAGAAGTGTTTACAAAACATGCATGCTATGCTGGTGGACTGAATTGGAATTTATATCAAAATTATTAGGTATCTTCAATTAAATATTTAAAGAAATAATACGCATGCATTAAAAAGCTGGTAAGAAACACAAATGGTATCAAATGGCCTGTCAGATCTTCAGATCCAGAAAGAATATAGGACCTCATACTTGCTAGGCAGGTGCTATAACATGAAACACTAATGCGTGTGTGTGTGTGTGTGTGTGTGTGTGTGTGTGTGTGTGTGTGTACCGTGTGATGGTTTCACACACAATGAGACAACTCTGGCCTGGAAATCACTGTGCTACCCAGAATGGTCCTGAATTTGTGGCAATCCTCCTGCTTCAGCCTCCAAATGTAGGATTACAGGCATAAGCCCCTATGACCAGCCTAAGAAACTGAAAATGCAGTAACTTAAACTTGGCATGTAGCTCAGTGGCAGAATGTTCGACTAGCATGCAGAAGGTTCTGAGTTCAATCCTTACCACCATATAAGCAAGGCATGGTGACACACCTCTAATCAAAGAGTAAGAGGTTCAAAGTCATCCTCAGTTATGTAGCTGAATTCTTATCCTGTCTGAAATAAAGACAAACAGGCAAACAAACGGTAACTCACTCAACAAAATGAAATTCGCTTATTTAATGAGATATAATGTAGACAATAAAATAGAACTTAAAGAATATCCATTTTTACTACTCTTATTCAGCAAAATACTGTAAGTTCTAGCTAGTACAATAAGGCAAGAAAAGAAAATAAAAAACATGCAGTTTGGAAAGAGAGAAGTACAACTGTTAATTTTTGGAGGTGACATGATTGCAGGAAAAATATCAAGGAACTTACAGAAACAAAACAAAAACATCTGTAGAATCAAGTGTTCACTAAGGTCTTAGAGCACAATGAACATTTTTGTTTTGTTTGTTTGCTTTTGAGCTAGTGTCTTGGTCTGGTTGGCTTGGGCTCAATTGGTTTTGAACCGGCCTATTGGGATTATAAGCATCACAAAGCCCAGCCTTAGATAAATATCTAAAAAAATTCTTGTGTTTTTTTTTTTAAGAGAGGGAAGGCATGGTCATGCATTCCATAGCTCGCAGGCAGGTAGAGGTCAGAGGGCAACTTTTGAAGTTACACCCTGTGGTTTCCTTGGGGTTGAATGCGGGTCGTCATGAGCAGACTCTTTACCCAGTGAACTATCTTGCAACCCCCTCCTCCCACTCACACAAGGTAAACATTTAAAAAAAAATAAATGTACTTTCATGTGCTAGCAAGGATAAATACAAAAATCGGGAGACATACTGTGCTCACAGATTGGAACACTCAGCTTAGCAAGCATCTTCAAATTGATGAGTGGATGTAGGGGATTTCTGTTTACACTACGGGATTTCTGTTACATTACTTTCCTCTCTCTAGCCCATGCTAGAGCTATGAGAAGTGTTGATTCTCCTGGCTCTTAGAATGTCCATCCCAGCATGCACCTGAAACTAGGGGAGCCTCTCATTTCCCTGTCTCCCTTTCCAGCCAATCAAATGGCTGCACACACTGCGCTCTTCCCTATGATTTGTCCATAGCCTTAAGGGTCCAGTCCTTGGTTCTGCCCTTAGAAATTTATTACCATGTATAAATAAAGTCTGCAGAAGCCTCTTTGCCCACCCCCCTTTCTCTTTCCACCCTTATTAATTCTCAGTCCTTGGACAGTTTCATGGGTCACCATACTTAGACACGGTATACTTAGAGAACTTTTAAGAAGAGGTAAGGGTTATGAACTGCTCCCCCCCCACACACCCCCACACCCCCACCATTTTTAGCAGTGGTTTTGGAGGACTGTGTTCAACCTGCTGTCTTGGAACAGAGAACAGCTCATACGTCACCAAATCCATCTTAATTTTGAACTTGCCCATCTGCAGAACTGTGAAAAATGAGAGTTTTTTTTTTTATAAATTGTGTAGTTGTAGGCCAGGCTAGGTGGCAACTCCCACAATCCCAGCACTTGGGGGCTAAAGGCTGGAGGATCACCATGAGTTGGAGGCCAGCCTAGACTTTACTGTGCAAACATAGATAGATAGATAGATAGATAGATAGATAGATAGATAGATAGATAGATAGATAGATAGATAGATAGCCAGTGAGATGCATCAGTGGGTAAAGACTCCCTTGCATAAGCCCAATAACCTAAGTTTGATCCTAGGATGTCCACAAAGTAGAAGGAAAGAAGCAACTTCTGAAACACACATCTGTATCTGTTCTCTCTCTCTCTCTCTTCCTCCTTCCCTCAAATAAACATATAAAATATCAAAAATATAAAACAGGACTGGTAAGATGACCCATTAGGGAAAGGTCCTTGTAGTGCAAACCTGAAACCCCACACGGTGGAAGGAGAGAACCCACTCCAAAATGTCATAGTTAGACACAGGTGCCAACTTGATGTTGAGGGTTTGAGCTCTGGACACATTTGTAGAGAATTGGTAGTTGGGTTAAGCCCAAAGCAAACTTGCAGGAGATTGATTAGTGGAGGGAAAGGCCCAGCCCCTGATGGGTGGGACTAGTTCCCAGGGAGGTGAATAAAATGGAGGGAACCGTTTGAGAAAGGAGGCATCCTCGTGTACACTTGGTCAGACATGTTGGTTTGACAAATAAGGATCGTCCCTCTCTCAGCTGTTACATGGATATGGCGTGGCCAGTTCCCCTGGCACTTTGATGATGATGCATGTTGTCCTGACGACTGGATTAAAAACTGTAACCAGACTGTCATAAGAAAATAAATCCTGGAGCTGGAGAGGTGGCTCAGGGGTTAAGCCTCTGCCTTGCAGGCAGAAGGTCCTGAGTTCGGATCCTAGACCCCACATATAGACGCCAGGCAGAAGCGGGGGCGGCCTGTGTTTCCTAGTAGGGCGGAGCCTGTGAATCCCGGGGCAGAGTAAACAAGGAGGAGGTGGAGGCGGTCCATGGTGGTTCCCGAATTCGCCCGTGGTTCTATACACACACACACATACATACACACACGTACACACATGTATGCACGCACAATTGAATAAATAATAATTAAAAAAAAGAAAATAAATCCCTTGTGCCCTTAAGCCATTTAATGGTGACTTTATCAGCAGCAATGAAGAATAACTGTTACTCCAAAGTTATCCTCTGACCTCCACACACACACTGTAGCATGTGTGTGCCCACCTTGAAACAGACAGACAGATAGATACAAACATATATTCATACATACATACATACATTGACACATCAATAGATAGATAAATACATACAAACACATATCGATAGATAGATAGATAGATAGATAGATAGATAGATAGATAGATAGATGGATAGATGGATAGATGGATAGATGAATAGATAAAGTAAGATAGATTTTTTTAAGTCTTTTTTTTTTCATTATTTATTCAATTTTTAGTGTTTTGAGGAAACTCTGAACCGTGTTCCATGGTGGCTAAACCGGTAGTGCATAGGATTTCTTATTTATCTACAATTGATATTTACTCTGTATTATCTGTTATAGTTACTTTGAATGTTGCTAATAAATTCACAACCAAACAGCTTATGGGAACAAGGGGTTTTATTCTTGGTTTGAAATTGTCCAGTTACAGTTCTTGATCTAGTTTGGCATACCAACGCCAAGGGCCGAGGGAACTTACCTCATCATACATAGAATAACTGGGAGAGAGAGGGTTTACCAGGTTGGACTTTGGCGTGTCTGTTACTTTGGTCTATCCTTGGTTTCCTATGTGGGATGAAAAGTGCCACACGACACACCATCGCCAGCTTGGATCTCTCAATTCTTATAAATCTTTTTGTGTGTAATCTATAGAAATAGCTACTTAGAAACAATTTGAATTTTCTCTCTCCTTTTTTTTTTTTTTTTTTTGCTTTTTAAAACTTTATTTCAACATAACTATGCAAAATAAATACACTCATGTCGGTTAATAGAATGCAATTAAAGTTTAACTTACCCTACATGATTTTGACCAGAAAGTTGTACATGGTTTACAATTTAAACAAAAACAAAAACAAACCACAATCTGGTTTATTTTTTAATCTGTTGCAAATGTATAAAAAAGCCTCCTTAACATGCTGCTGAATGCGGCAAGGACCTTAAGAAATACACCTTTGGTCTGTCTCAGAAAAGTAATTTATCGCACTGTCAAAGTTTATAAAATTGAAGCAAAATAGTGTTGCGATGTTGCAATACCAGTTTTTAACGTTCAGTAACTAATAAGTGGGAAGCTTAGGTGTATTCTTGTAGATCTGTAAAAGCTATCTAATTTAATTAATGTTGCAAGTATACTGTAAATCTATGTAAACCAAGACTCAGACAATCTCTTAAATCTGAATTAACACTATCAGCTCACTTCATCTGCTGAGATCATCCAGGAAAGCCTAGAAAGTTCTCTCATTCATGCAGAGAAAAGATTTCAGTTCCTTCCCCACCTCTTCAGTCCACAAGTAACAGTATACTACAAGCCACAGTTTACTGCAGGCAAGGTGTTCCTTCCACAGTCAACATTCATTGGGTCTTTTTTCTTTTTTTCTCCCCAGTTTCATTGTGGTAGTTATGGGAAAACATTATATAAATGGAAGGTGTACATGTAGCAACTTGATACATGGTATATACTGTGAAATGATTACCACAACCAACCGCCTCACATACCTCCCTTTTTCCTATTCCTCCTCTTTCTCTTCTTTTGATGCAAATACTTAAGATTTACTTTCTTAGGGCCCGGGAATGTAACTCAGTGGTACAGCACTTATCTACCATATGCAAAGTCCTAGGTTTAATCCCTAGCACTGAAAAAAAGTTTTCCTAAAAAAATTATTTAATATATTTTTTAGTTTTTCTTAGTTTTACAAGTATATGGAGTATTTATCCTTTCCTCCCTCCTTCCCCCTTTCTTTACCATCTCCCCTCCTTCCTTCATCAATCCATCCCACTCCCTTCCATCCCCTGCCTGTCTGCTTTATAGACCCCGGGGTTCCCTCTGGCTTGTCTACTCTTGTGGGGTTTCAGGCCTCTGTGGCATACCAAGTGGCCCCTTCTCAGGCTGCCCTACTTCACTCATCCAGCCCTAGTCACCAAAGTTTCTACTAATGTAATTCTCTCTCCTGAGATCCTCGATAGTCTATGGGGGCATGTTGGTATGTCTGTCTTTATGCAGGTCTGGTAAAGACAAGTCTCATTGCAGTGAGTTCCTGGATGCAGCAGCCCTGCCTTGAATGGAATGTCTTGTCCAACGGTGGACCTTCCCATCTTTAGGCTTTCACAATCTTACTGTCCCCTCTCCGCAAGGTTCCCTGAGTCTTAGGATGGGGAGAGATTAAGTTGCCCTGATTCTGGGTGAGCCTTGCTGGGTTGCTGGTACTCTGCATTCTGGTGGCCGCTATTGTCCACTTCACTGCTCTTGCACTGCCCAGGCTGCATCCTGTCAGGGCGTTGAGATCCTCTACCTCTGTTGTAGAAGAAGACTTCTAGGCTGACTATTGAGTGTTCTTCCAATCTATAGGTGTAACAACAGTTATTTACAGAGCAGTTTGGTGTATTCGTCTTTTTCATTTTTTATTTTCTTAGTGTGTATGTGTGTGTGCGCATCAGAGAGCACTGTGTCCCCGTGGAGGACCAAGGGTGACTTCGGGAATCATCCTGGATTGCTTCTTCCTCCTTTATGCCTCACTCTGGGATTTCTAGCTCTACCCACCAGGGCTGGAAATATAGGCCATACCTTCTGCCTGGCATTTTTACATAGGTCCTGGGATCCAAACTCAGGACTTTTTGCTTGCTGAGGCAGAGTCTTAATCCTGAGCCATCTCTCCAGCCCCTGAGTCTTTTTTCTTAAAGGACCGGGGTCTCCCTACGTGGTCCAGGATAACTCAAATGATACTTCCACATCAGCTTCCCATGTGGCTGGAACTATAATTGTGCACCATTGTAAGCCTGGCACAGTTTGATTTTATCTATCATCTATCTATCTGTCTGTCTGTCTATCTATCTATCCATCCATCCATCCATCCATCCATCCATCCATCCATCCATCCATCCATCCATCTATCTATCTATATCTATCTCAGTTTACTTGCACAGTTGCTGATAAATTCAATGGCTTAAGGGAACAAGGAGTTTTATTTTCTCTTACGATAGTCCAGTTACAGTTCTTAATCCAGCTTGGCGGGAAAGTCCACACATCAGGAGCCACACCTTATATATATATATATATCTACAGGACTGTTTATCTCTTCTCGGCCTTTTGGCTAAGATCAAGTGTAGGACTGCTGAGAGAGGGATGATCCTTACTTGCCAGACCAGCATGTCTGGCCAAGTATACCGAAGGATGACAACTTTCTTACTCAGTTCCCTCCATCTTATCCACCTCCCCGGGAATTAATCCCACCCACCATGTGCTCAGCCTTCCCATCAATTGAAGAATTTCCTGCAGGTTTTGCTTCAGGCCCAACTCAGCTACTGATTCTTTACAAATGTGCTCAGAGTTCAAACCCTCTACCTTCAAGTTGACATCTGTATCTAACTAGGAATCTATTTATCAATCAATCTATCTAGAATGTCCTCTCCCACGTGTACCTGCGGCCATTCTCTCAAGGCAGGTGGACTGGAGCTATCTTTCAATTCCTCTTAATGCCATCTCTCAGAGAACACTGTCCGTCACTGACTCCAAGTCCAGCGTCCTGAAAACCTAGTTTTGTAAATTTGGTCTTTTTCTCTCTTTCTCTAGTTGTCTTAAATGTAGGATAAATGGTAGGTCCTAGGTGCTCCATCTTAGCCATGAGTAGAAACTGATCCAATGAGTTTTTTAAAATTGTAGTAAAGGGCTACAGAAATGGCTCAGGGGTTAAGACTCTGCCTTGAAAGTGGAAGGTCCTAAGTTCAGATCCCAGGTCCCATGTAAAAATGCCAGGCGGCTTGCACTTCTGGCCCTGGTGGGCAGAGCCCCGGAAATCCTAGAGCAAAGCAAAAAGAAGGTAGAAGCAATCCAGGATGATTTCCAAAGTCGCCCTTGGTCCTCCACAGGGACACACAGTGCCTCCCCACACACGTACATACAAAATAAATAATTTTTTTTAAAAAATTATTATCATTGTGTATATGTGTACACACATCACAATGCTCAAGTGGGGGGTCAGAAAATGACTTCATGAATTAGGTTTCTCCTGTCTCTAAAAGTATTTTATATTTATTTGAGAGAGGGAGAGGGAGATAGAACATACGCATGCTATGGTGGTAGGTGGAGGTCAGAGCAACTTTTGGAATTTGTCTCTGTGATAGTTAATCCTGGGTGTCAACTTGACACACCTGGCATTATCTAAGATCAGCCCAGACCACTGGAAGAGATTATTTGGATCAATACATTTACAATAGGAAGAACAGCCCTAGATCAGATTGGAACCTCCCAGATCTGACTGGAACCTCGCAGTAGAGAACCAGATAAAAGCAACCACAGAGCAGGAGACTGAGAAGAAGGGACACTCTCCAGGAATTCTCCAGCCTTCAGCCGTCGCCCACCAGCCCCCTGGATGTCTGCAGTGACTTAGCCTCCAGCTTCAGCCACCAGCCATGTCGCTTCCGTCATGAAAGACTGTATCTCCCCTCTGGAACTGGAAGTTGAATAAATCTTCCTTCTCCCTTAAGTTGTTTGACTTTGAGTGCTCTCTCACAGCAACAATTAAGAGTAACCGTTATAGATTCTATCCTTCCATCACGCAGGCTTGTGGTGATTCAACTTGGGTCTCTGGCTTTGCTAACAGACACTTCACTCACTGAACTATAGCACATTTTCTTCTCCTTCCTCCTTTATGTGACTTCAAGGAATCGAAATCAGGTAGTTAGGCTTGGTGGCAAGTACCTTTACTTGCTGATCTATCTTACAATCCCCACATTAATCTGTGTGTGTATGTGTGTGTATTAGAGGGCACTGTGGAGGACCAAGGGTGCCTTCGGGAGTCATCCTGGATTGCTTCTACCTCTTTTTTGCTATGTTTTTGGGTATTTTTCCGGGTTCTGTCTTCCAGAGCCAGAAGTATAGCTGCCCCCTTTCTGCCTGGTGTTTTTTCACACAGCACCTGGGAAGCTAACTCAGAACCTTCTGCTGGCAAGGCTGAGTCTTAACCCCTGAGCCATCTCTCCAGTCTCTCTCCCTCCTGTCACAATCTTTTTAAATACAAAAGTTCCATAGTATTGGGCCAGTAAGATAGTTCAGTGTGGCGATCTAGCCCCTCATGGCCCTCTAGTGCCGTGAGTCCATTTCCAGCTGCCTACTTCTCTTGGAGGCTCCCTAGCCCCTCATGGCACTGCAGTGCCGTGAGTCTGTTTCTTGTTCCTTGCTCCTCATGAATTCCATGCCTAGGCACTGTGAGTTCTCATGGGCTCCCTAGCCCCTCATGGCACTCTATTGCCATGAGCTCTGTTTCATTTCTGCTTCTCATGGAGGCGCCCTAGCTCCTCATGGCACTCCACGTCTGGAGTCCGTGAGTTCCAACCTTTCTCTTTTCTAATAAACTCTACCTTAATTCTCAAAAAAAAAAAAAAAAAAAAAGATAGTTCAGTGGTTAAAGAACCTATTTGTAACCCTGGTAACTTGAGTTTGATTCCTGGAAACCTACATGGTAGGACAAATCTGGCCTCCATCCACATACCTGGGTATGCATGTACCTGTTTCTCTTTCTCTCTCTCTCTCTTTCTCTCTCTCTCATGTTACAGCAGAGAAAATACCCCTCCATCAAGGACTGCAAGTAAGTAATGTGACACCTGGTTAAGTTCACAGACGTTCGTTCCTGATCATTTACAACTGAGGGGGTATGATCTCACCAGAAGGGGAGGGCATATAGTCTGGCAGATAAAAAGTAACCATTTTGCAAATGGGTGATTGACCCCTCCCTCACTGAGGTTTTCTACTTTTATTACATCTACCCTTGAATGTGCTCTTATAACAAGACTCCAGTTTAACAGCTTTTTGTTCTGGCCAAGGGGTGACATACAGTGCCCATCAGGATGGAGTGAAGGGCATTGCAGGAGCAGCAAAACTGCAAAAGAAAATCAACAAACCACAACCCAGAACTTCAGAGACTCTATATCAACCACCTAGAACTAGGCCAGACTAATTTCTCCCCATCCTGAAGCTCAGGGACATTTGCAGAAGAGGGGGCGGTAAGATTGTAAGAGCAAAAGGATGGGAGGAGCAATGATTTGCAAGATACTCCACACAAGTTAGGGCCGAAGCAATCATAATTGGACTTTGCATGCCCTGCGCAATGTCCAACACACTATTGACCTCACAAAGTCTAGCATCTGCTAAAGGCACCAAGATCCTTGGAGGCAAGAGATTGACAGCCACAGTAGTGTTCCTATGCTTAAGGGGAACACGGGAAAGGGTTCAGGGAAATGTCACTGGGTTTTTGTACATCATCGGAGAGGAGGGCCCAGAAGAGAGTCAGGCATGCACAATAAAGGACTCTCTGGGAATTGGGGGGGGGCACTGGGGGACGGGGAGGGAGGGGTGAGGGGAGGGGGACCAGGGGGTTGGGGGGAGGAGGAGGGAGGGAGGGAACTGGTGTACCTATTAAGTTTGTATGAGCAGAAATAATAAAAAAAACAAATTATGTATTTAACCACAAAAAAAGATCTATAGAATCTTGCAAAAATAAATAAATAAATAAATAAAGTATTTTAAAGATTTCGTGGTACTAAATATATTTACAAGCCAAGCATGGAGGTAGATGCTTATAATCCCAGCAGGAAGATCCCATATTCAAGTGCAATCGGTACTACATAATGGCAAGACTATGTCTCAAAGTATTATAAACATTATAAATAAAAATATATGCTCACGATGTTATGCAATCGTCTTCCATTTCAAGAACTTTTTCGTGATCTCAAATTCTACCGTCCTATTTTCTAGGCACCTAATATAAGTGGAGTTACACAATATAGTCTTTTGTGTCTGACTCACTTCGGTTAAGATGATTTTTACAGAGGTCATCCATGTTCATTCCCATTTCAAGTCAGAAAATATTATTTCATTATATACTGGGGACTGGCAAGATAGCTCAGCAGGTAAGGCACCTGCTCACAAACCTGGTGACCTGAGTTCAATCCCCAGAAGCTCACATGGTGAGAGGAGAGAAGTGACTTCTTAAAGTTATCCTTTGATCTCTCTCTCTCTCTCTCTCTCTCTCTCTCTCTCTCTCTCTCTCTCATCTCTGGAATAAGCAAATATTAAAAAAAGACTGGGCTGGAGAGATGGCTCAGGAGTTAAACCTCTGCTTCAAAAGCATAAGGACCTGAGTTCTCCCAGATCACATGTAAAAATGCCAGGCGGAAATGGCTGTGGCCGGTACTTCTAATCTTGGGAGCCAGGAAACCCCAGAGCAAAACCAAAAGAAGCACTAGGATGATCTCTGAAATCACCCTTAAGCTCCATAGGCACACACAATGCCCTTTCACACACACACACACACACACACCACGAGTCCATATATACGCACACAAACATATACCTCATTCGGTTCAATCAAAAGATCTCTGCGGTGGACATTTATTGTTTTATTTTCCAGTCAAGCATCCCTCCTTTTCTTTTTCTAATCTCCTTCTTCACCAAGAATAGAAGGGACTGGGGCAACTTCAGAAATGGCCCACATTGTGCTGTGGGAATCCTTTACCTTGTGATAGCCTTTGGTGTCAAAGCTGGGCGAATCAGGATGGAGCTAAGGGGTGCGAGACAAAGGAGCCTTTATTTCCAGCTTCCTGGAAATCCCACCCTCAGAGAACAAAGTGGGAAAGTGTAAAACCCAAAGGACTGAAAGGAAAGTGCCCTGGTTCTGTGGGCCCACATGCATCTTTCTGTCTTTAGATGACTTCATGCCCGCGTCGTTTTAGTTTCTTGTCTAAATGAGCGCTTTGGGGGTTGTGTCTGCTGTCACCAGAGCTGTCCTGCTCAGCATCCCGGCCCGTCACAGCTCTCCCGGGAAGCAGAAGGAAGCATCTGTGGTCATTCAGCTTGTCCCAGGCTGACCTGAGCAAGGATTAAAGTGCAAGTGACCTGTTGATGGAATCTTCTCAGAAACACACACATGCACACTCTCTCTCGAGCGTGCACGCGTGTGTGCGCGCACACACACACACACACACACACACACACAGACGCACAAGGAAATGAAGCAGTCTGGGCAAGCACACGTGCAAAGCTGAGTGGAGCTGCCAACCTGGGCACCAGCTACTGGAGACAGGCGTCCTGGGATTAGGAACCTAAAACTCAGTAGCCCGGGATGACCTCAAATTTCTGCTTCTTCTGCCTCCACCTCCCACGTGCTGGATTGCAGGTGCCACCATGACTGGTCTGCAGTGCTCACCATCAAATCCAAAGCTTCCGTGTACATTGCCAGCTAAGCTAGATTCCCAGTCTGCCAACCTGCTCTTCCTCCCTTCCTCCCTTCCTCCCTCCTTCCCTTCCTCCTTCCTCCCTTCCTTCCCTCCCTCCTTCCTTTTCTTCCATTCCCTTTCCTCTTTCTCTCTTTCTCACTCTTTCTTTCTCTTTTTCTTCCTTTATTTTAAAAGGATTTCCTCCATCTGTCTGTCTCTTCCTCTCATCCTTTATTTTCAGAGAATCTCACATGGCCCAGAGTGACCTCAGACTTGCTTTGTAGGCCAGAATGACCCTGAACTCTTCTTGTCTTGCCTCCCCCGCTGTGTGCTAACCACAGGCATGTGTTACCAGACCTGGTTTAGGTGCTGGGATCAAACCAGGCCTCTTTACAAGCAACTGAGCGACATCTTGGCTCTCTGTTCCTCTTTTCTCTTTTTTAACTCCTTCCATCTTGGTCTCTTCTCTCCTTCCTTCCCGTCTTTTCTTTTTTTTTAATTTTATTTATTTATTTTAGTGTGTGTGTGTGTGTGTGTGTGTGTGTGTGTGTGTGTATTAGAGGGCACTGTGTGTCCCTGTGGAGGACCAAGGGTGACTTCGGGAATCATCCTGGATCATTTCTACCTCCTTTTTGCTTTGTTCTGGGATGTCCCAGGCTCTGCCTATCAGGGCCAGAAGTGTAGGCCCTCTGGTTCCACCTGGCGTTTTTGCATGGGACCTGGGATCCAAAATGAGGACTTTCTGCTTATGAGATACAGTCTTAACCACCGAGCCCTCTCTCCAGCTCCCTCCCTTCCTTTCTTGACAGCATCTTCCTATATAGTGGAGGCTGACCTTGAACTTCCGGTAATCCTTTGTCTCAGCCTCCCAACTGCTGAGACTATAGTCAACCCTTCCACTGCTGCCCCATTTCACAGTGCCTTCTGAGGTATCCTGTGTACTGAGGAAGTACTAGACAGAGGACAAAGAGAGAAGCTGCTGAGGGCCTTCTCTAGTGTCTTCCAGAAGCTTCAGTGCCCATAATGTCACTCAGGTAACTCGACGATGCTCATAATGGAGGTCTGAGCCGAGTCAGCAGCCTCCACCCCGAGGAAGAGTCAAGGGCTCCATAGTCTCTCGTCTTTTTCAGTCTAGCTCATGCTCCATTTTATGGAAAAGAAATCTAGGGCAATAAATGGGGAGCTGCGATCTATTTCTTTTTTGCATTTTCATGTGTATGCGGGAGTGATGTATGTGTGTGGGGGTTGATTGCATGAGCATTGGTACATGTGAATGGGGGGGGGCTGAAGTTGATAAAAGGAATCATCCCTGATCTCTTCCACCTTAATCTTTAAAGGCTGGGTCTGTAATCAAACTCAGAGCTCACTGGTGGTCAGGCTAGCCTGGCCTGCTGTGGCGATTCCCAGTTTTGGCTTTCTGAGACCTGTGTTGTATCGCCTAGTGGAAAGTGGTATATAGGATAAAGTCTTGACAAAGATCTGTCGCAAGATCTGACGAATATGCATGATACTGAGAGCAGCTAAAATAATGAATTCTTGGGGATAGAGAGATGGCCCAGGGGTTAAGCCTCTTGGAAGCAGAAGGATCTGAGTTCAAACCCCGGATCCCACATAAAAACTCTGGACAGAAATGGTAGTGACATACACTCCTGGCCTTGGAAGCAGAGCCTGGAAAACTCCAAAGTGGAGCAAAAGCGAGGTAGAGCAATCTAGGATGATTCCTGAAGTTATCCTTGAGCCTCCACAAGCACACAAAGTACCTTCTGATACACATACACACACACACACACACACACACACACACACACACACACACACAAGAATTTTCCATGGATGTGAAAGTATAAAAACATGGGTGTAATCTACTGATGATTTTTGAGACTCCTCTCATCTAAGGCCAAAGCCTGGGGTCAAAGGGTTTTTGTGGATATGAGATTTTCATGTTAACACTGTCTCTCAGGCAGAAACACAAACTTTAGAAATGCTGATTTTCCTAGTGTCACTGGCTGACTGAGCATGCTCTGGAAGCTAGGAGTACTCTCTTATTCCCTTATCTCCTTCTGACAAATCAGAGGTTCTATACCTCAGTTTGTAACCTGCTTTGTTTCTTGTGTCCTGTGTGATCTGCTCTTCCCATACCTGCATCTTTCACCATCCAAAGGGCAGTTCTAGAAGTCACCACACAGGACATGGTATTCATTTGATACTGAATAGATACAACAGGATCTTTAAAAAAAATGTTATAGTGCTGGAGAGATGGCTCAGGGGTTAAGACTCTGTCTTGTAAGCAGAAGGTCCTGAGTTCTGATCCCAGGTCCCAAGTAAAAAGCTAGGTTGAAAGGTGGCCTGCACTTCTTACCCTGATGGGCAGGGCCTGGGAAATCCTAGAGTGAAGCAAGAAGGAGGTAGAAGCAATCTAGGATGATTCCCGAAGTTACCACTGGTCCTCCACAGGTCCATACACACACACACACACACACACACACACACACACACACACACACACACTAAATAAATAAAATAAAGTTTAAAAAAAAGAATGTGGAGCTAAGCCATAAAAAAATGTTATAGAGACTAGAATTATAGAAGAGCTGCCAAATCTAGCTGGCATTTTACATGGACTGTGGAGATCTGTACTCTGGTCCTTCTACTTACACGGCAAGCCCTTTAACTGCCGAGCCATCTCCCCAGCCCAGAGCTGGGTCTTAAATCTTCAGACTCTTTGCCTCTAGATCCTGAGCTCCTTATTTTACTCACTGAGAGGTATAATTAACATCTTAAGGGATTTAATTTCGTATGTGCTATATAAACAACAAAGACCCATGAAACAAAACATGAACAATGCAAAGAAAAACATAGAACCAGTTTTATTAGAAATAACTAACACATTTTTCTGAATGAGTAATAAAAAATAAACACATAGAGGATGTGAATATATAAATTTGTTACTCTAAAATCAAACAGTGTAACTCCATTTCAAGTTTCATGGACAACGATAAAATGCAATAAACAGTAAACTACAAAGAATGTTTTGGTAAATTTTGAGAAGTACAAATTCTAGAAGCCACTCTGTGATCAAATACAAGACAACTAACACTATAAAACACACACCACTTAGACATTTAAAGACATAAATAGCATCTAGAATTATCCTTAGGAAATAAGTCAAGAATAAGAAACAAGCTACTTAGAAAATAATTTTACAAAGTAGGATACAAGCTGGGTATGGTCCATATCTGTAATCCTAGCACTCAGATCATGGAGTCAGGAGGACCAGGTGTTCACAGCCAGCCTTAGTAACTTAGTGAGTTTGAGGGTAAAGCCTCAGCTTCGTCAGACCACGTATCAGGAAAAGAACAGTGAAAGATATACTGAGAGGCAAATTAAGAGCATTAAATGGTTTTGTGTCAAAAAAAAGGAGAAAACCAATATTAGGGAATTAAGCATGCAAATTGAGATTTTTAGAATATAGCAACAGCTCTCCAAAATGAGAGAAAGGGAATGTTTGACACAGAAAGCAAAAAAGAAGAAAAAAGAAAAAAGCAATGGCCAAAGGCTAAAGAGTGGGCGGGATGTGCTCTCTGCCTGCGACAGGAAATGCTCAGCAGGGTGCGGATGAAGTTGGTCCTCTGACACGCACCTTGGGTTCCACACTGCATACCTGTGCCGCTATGTGCACTACAGGTCGCTCTATGGTCAGTTCTTTCTACTTACGATTTGCCCGTTATCAGACTCCCAGGCCAGGGACCACGTCTCAGTTCCCAGTCATACCTCGGGGCATCAGATATGCATTGGATACATCGGATATACATCGGATCTTGCCTAAAATTTGCTGGGTAGAATGAGAAGATGAGCTCAAGTTTCTGCTTCCTGAGTTGTGTGTGATCCCGTTGCCCTGCCACAACACCTAGAGTGAATTACTCCAACAACGGGATGAATACAGGTTCTCTGCCTAATGGAATACCACGCAGCCAGCGTGCCACCAATGTTAATGACATATGAGGATGTGGGGCTTTGCACTTCCAAGTTTCTCTTATTCACTGAAAAGCCAATGTTCCTTTTGTAAAATGGAAAATCGTCTTCTTTACCCTAGAGGCTACTTTCCCTGGAAGCCTACCTGACTTCTCCAACCAGAAACCATCTTCCCTTTCCTGGGCTTTCAAAGCATTCGGGCCTCTCTGTCTCCTAACGTTTCTGCCCTTGGTCATGTGTGTCCACCAGTATGTTGCAAGCAGCACCCAGGCAGGATGGGGACCCTCCTGTGTTCCAGTCCCGGTGAGAGAAGATGCTCTGGATCTTTACTCAGATTTGAACTCATCTTCCATTGAGATGAGCGGAGGATGCAAACAGCATTGGATGGATGCATTATTACGGTTGAGACCATAACGAACCCAAAGCATGCCCCCAGCAAAGGATGCAAAGGATCGTTACCTCCAAACACTCCATCAGAGAACTCAGAAGAGAGTCCGTGTGCAACCATGCCCACAGGGTGGCGAACCTGGGTTTGGAAAAGGTCCCAGAGGCCAGTTGTGCCAACAAGAGGCAGGGAGAGGGCTGTCTGCTGAGGTTGGTAAGTACAGCTGAGGCAGGTATTGTGACCACCTTTCTGGGGCCACGAGGAATGGGAGAGGATATTCCAGGCATGTGGCCTGTGCCAGAGACCCTCAGTGGCAAGATCAGCAGTAGCTTGAGAAAGATGCACATGGTGCTGCAGCTCTCCAAACTACCCTGATGGACCTGACGAATCATATTCAGAGGTCTGTTGAGACATTTTCAGATCCCCACCCCACCTGGGGCCAAGGCAGCTCAGGATTTGGTCTCACCTGCCAGGATCCATGTGGTCTGGTCTGGTCTTCACAGACCTATTGCCATCTTGTGCCACGCATCCCCACACACCTCAAACAGCGAACACCCTCAGGGGTCCAAATCAGGCCTTTCTGTTCTGGACTGCTATAGCCACAGCCCTTCTCACACAGCCGTCAGGATGGTGTCATACACAAATTGAATCACTTCTCATGATTCAGGTTGGGATAAGTCCAAGTTTTGAAAATTTTTGATATTTTATTTATTTATTTATTTATTTAGTGTGTGTGTGTATCTGAGAGGGCACTGTATGTCCCCATGGAGAACCGAGTGTGACTTCGGGAATCATCCTGGATTGCATCTGTCTCCTTCTTGTTTTGCTCTGGGATTTCCCAGGCTCCACCCACCAGGGCCCAGAAGCACAGGCTACTGCTGTTTCTGCATGACATTTTACCTGGTATATTTACATGGGACCTGGGATCCAAACTCAGAACCTTTTGCTTGCGAGACAGAATCTGAACCCCTGAGTCATCTCTCCAGCGCCCCCCACCCCAAGCTTCTATTTTTAAGGAGTTCTGATCAGTCAAATCTGGGATCATTGAGGCACCAAAATCATTGAGGTTGTGAGTTATAAAATGATTAGAAAATAATGGAAGTCCGAAAGTCTCTACAAACAGTCAACATGTAGGTAAGTGAGCGGGCAGGAGAATGTCAAACACTGGCTCATAAATGCAGCGAGAGTCCCGGAGGTGAAAAGCTAGCATTTTGAAACCATCCTATTAAAGATACACTCAGGCGAGATTCAATAGATGCTACATCTTATTTAACATCTGACACATTGAGCGGGATACCTTCATGGTCATAAAAGTCTCTCCTCATCTACTGCATGCTAGTTACTAGAAAAAATGGTAAGTCAAATTGGGGAAATGAGAACTTTCTTTCTTTGCTGGAGGATCAGCATTAAAGCACCAGAGGAACTGACAGACATTGTGGCCTCGAAGTTACACTGAGGACACATAATCAGTTCCCTAGTTTTCCAGCCACGTTGAGAGCACCATCTATAATAATAAAGAAACAACGGACAGGTCCCAATGTAAGAATGTTCTATTAAAATAAAAAGACTGCACTCTTCAGTCATGCCAATATCATAAAAGGCAAAGAAGGTCTACCCTACATGAGAAAGAACAATTTAAGAAAACACATCCTTTCTAGGTTTGATCCTGCACTAAAGGGAAGACACCAGTTCAACCACAAAGAAGGTAGTACGTTAGCTGCCATGTTGTATCAACGATAAAGTCAGTGGAGTGGAGAAGATGTTACACACTATATTTAAGTGAACGGGGGCATGGTGTATGCGACTTAGCTTCGAATTCCTCAGAATATAAGCCATGGTAAATACGTCTAAGGGAAGAGCAGATGGCAGAGATGGAATAAACCATTTACAATAGGGAGTTTGGGGCCCAACATATACAGAGGTTTTTTTGTACCGTTCTTAAAACTTTTCTGAAATTTCGAAATTCTTTCCGAATAAAAAGTTAAACCCAAACACCCAAATTCCTTACCATGACTGAAGTCTCTGCCACCCACCATCCCTACCCAGTATCCTGGCAGACTCAGATCTGGTTATACAAACTACGTTGTACTTTCCCAACATCCTAAGCTCTTTTGTTCTTTAAGTACCTATTATTGCCTTTATATAGAACTCTCTTCCCCCCCCCCCAAAAAAAAAAAAAAGAACTCTCTTCCCAATTCTAGAGGCTATTGAAAAGACACTGCTCCCAACACACAATTTATTACAGTCTTTCATAGTACTCTGAATCTTTGCTTCACATGAATCTTTGCTTCACAAAACTTATCATAGTTTATAAGAGTTCATATTTCGTTTGCTTCTTTTAAGGGTCTTAATGTAATCCAAGTTGGCCTCAAACTTGATTTATAGCTAAGGATGACCTTGAACTCCTAATCCTCCTGTGTCCACCTCTCATGTGCTGGCATTACAGGCGTGTGCTGCCATGCCAGGCTGAATCTACAGTTCAGGAGGACTGCCTAATACTTGCGTCTTTGGCAGCCTGGAGGCTTCCTGAGGCTGGAACTCCGGTTGGCTCTGTTCTCGAACATATCCTCCGTGCCAGCTACCGAATCTAGCACATCCCTGGACACTCAGGTGCGGCTGATTGATTCAGGGATGAATTCCACTCGCCGAGTTCATCTCCAAACCAGCAGCAGGTCTCAGAGGCTATGCATACCCTGCAGTCCACTGCTAGCCCCAGGACTTAACCAAGAGGCTCGTCTTTGAAGTAGATCGTCCACTACTGTGCGTTGATTTGAAACTAACGGACCATATGTAAGGGAGGGTGGACCAAGGAGGGTGTGTGAAGGGAAAGCTGAACCAGCTGGGAACCTAGACTTGGGTGCTCAGGAGTGATATCAAGAAGACAGGTGGCTGAACAGGGTGGTGTGCACAGGGCAGACTGGTTAGAATGAGAGATTCCTAGACTGGGTTAAAGAAAAAATCCAGAAGAGTTAGGACCCCAACTAGAGGACTAAAGCCAAGAAGCAGTGTCCAGAGAAGTAGGAGTGAAATCAAGAGAGAGAAAGAGAGAGAGAATCCTTGCTGAAGTCAAGAGAGGACACTTGGGTGTCAATCCTTATGCATTTGGACTTTCCTTCTTGCTCGTGACCAGCGCTTTGGTACTGGTGGGTTGAGGGTGCAGCTCTGCCAAGGCTCAGATTCTGTCTTGATGACAGTCACGTGACTTTGGACATTGGATTTAATTTTTCCCACACTCCCTCATCTACAAACCAAGAATCATGCTAAGATTTATATGATGAGGCTTCCTTAGGGACTCCGGAGGGCTCTTGGGACCACCCTTAGCCTGTACCCTGGGGAGATGAAACGTGATCATGGCAGGAGGCGCTGCTCAGATCCTGGGCAGTGGGAACATTTCTGAAGTTCAGAAATTCACCAGGGACAGTTTCAGGAGAGCATCAGAGAGCCCCTCTTGCCCCTCACCCTCCTGTGGTTTGATTTCTACTCCGAAAAAACATACACCACCCTTCCTCCAGAGCATCCTTCAGACAAGTTTTCCTGAGGTGCTGAGGAGGAAACCCAGGGTCTCCCCTGTGGCTAGGCAAACACTTCACCATCGAGCTACCTACCCCCCAGCTAGTTTGCTTCTTGCACCCTGTTTTCCAGCTCACCATGGCACCTCTTCTTCAACACAGCCACAACAAGTGAACTTTAAGTCTGCTCAGACCCTATTCTTGGGCACGCTACGAATGCCTACCAATAGCTTTTGACCACCCCATCGCCAAAGGAAAGAGAAGTATGCACATCGTTTCACAGCTTAGAAAGTACGTCCCCAGCATTCTCCTACACTCTCCTCATCCTCACAACCACCCTGTGAGGTAGATACAGTAGGTAACGACTAGATTGGCCCACACTGATCAAGCATTTACAACGTACCATGCTCCACGCCGAGCATTTTCATATGTGATCTCGGTTAAATGCCCCATGACCTTATGAAATAGATGTCAGTGTTCCCATCTTACAGAAGAGAAAATCTGAGTGGTTAGAACTTGTCCCAAATCAAAGAGGTAGTATATAACAGCTGGGATTTGAACCTCAGACCGTCTGACTCCAAAGCCACACTCTTTTTGAGCCTTCCTTCCATATTGCCTCACAGAGCAAACATGTTATTTCCTAGATAGTATTCTACCTTTACCCTGAAGCTCAGAGAGGCAAAGTGATTTATCCAAGGCTTCACAGTCAGGAACCAACTTGAGCTAGGGTCTGTAGTTAGATCTTTTGGTGCCAATGCCTCCAGACACCATGAAACAAAAGGACTGCTACATCTACAGCAGATTACCCCTGCATAGCCCACCTTAGTGTTTCTCTGCAGAATTCTTTCCTGGCTTTTATTGGGAAATCTCTTTTTCTGCATCTCAAAACAATCAGCAAATAAACTGAGAACATGGGGAAACATAATTCTTTGAGAACGAATGTTCAACCACACAGAGGTATTCTTGGCTTGAAGGAATCCACCATCAGATCAAAAACAAGGAAAGGAAGTGCCAACACATGGCACTTGGGGTTAAGGTAGATGTTTCTGGAACTTAGGACAGGAGCACAGGAGAGAAGTTGTCACAGTCTACCAGTACTTTTATAGCTGCTGACATTTAAAGTGGACTGGTGACCCTTACGACTAGTGGCTCAGCAGTAAATGTACTTAAGTACAAACCCAGTAACTTGAGTCGGATTCCTGGAGTCTGCATGGTGGAAGGAGAGCACAGACTTCCGAAAGTTAACCTCTGACCTCCCCCCACATGCACTAGCTCTGTCTCGCTTGCACCTTCTCTCAAGGGAATTTTTTTAGTTAAAAAAGAGCCAATTATCTTCACAAATAAGATAACCATTAAAACATACACATCCACAGAAAACTTTCTACAAATCATATGATGTTCTATGAAATAGCATGTTTGGAAATAAATCCTTATAGGGGCGTTCTGATTTTTGATTGCTTGGTGCATCAATCTAGTTGGATATTTAAATCATTTCTTACACAGATACCACCCATAATGATTGCTGACATTTTCCAGATTTTTGTTTGTTTGTTTGTTTTGTTTTAGTATTTTTAAGGCCTACAGTATAGTAAATGATGCTGAGCCCACCTTCTTCAAGTCAACAGTCTTTCCTTCACCCACATTGCTCTTAGAGAGGTCTGAAGAAAGGTCTCCCAGGGACTGTGGACTACTGAACGGATCACTGATTTTAGCAGCAAATTCCTATATTATCTCAGATTTAATCTGGATCATTGCATGCACGGTTACTTTCCTCTCTCAGAGTATCTGTACTTCAGTATAAAATACATTCTATGTAATTTGGCATTAAGAAAGCTGGATGCTCCACCAGTGGATGCCTTAACCCCACCATGCCATGTTCGGCACAGGGAATGTGTGCTAGCATGGGCTATGGAGTCAGACAGGCAGATCCGGTCCAAATACTGGTTCTGCCACAAACTGGCTGTGTGACTTTGGGCAAGTTCCTTAACCACTTGGAGATTTAGTTTCTCTGTCTAAAATGTACATTTATCAGAATGTCTGACATAGAGATATCGTGAGGTTTAAAAGAGATAATCCTATAAACCGAAATGTGCGGCACAGAGTAAGCCCTCAATAAAGGGGAGACATTATTGTCCTAGACCCCATGGTTAAGTGGGGGGCAGGAGGTAAGTGAAAGGCCTTGGAACCATTCAAATGGCTCACAGTGGAGATGGTAATTTCCAGATCCCTAGGACTGGCTCAGTGCTGAGCTATGAAGCCTCCATCCATCCCTGCATGGGGGTTCCACAGTAGGAGAATACTCGGGTTGAAAGCCAGCTGCACCTCGAGTTTCCCCCAGGTAGCTGGCAAGGATGGCTACCTGGTTGTCAGGCAACCTCTTGCCCCCCAAAGTCAATCCCTTAGCAGGCCTGAGAATGCAACAGGCCTGGAAGCAGAGTGAGGGAGAGGGGTGTCTCAACGCATGTGCCTGCATGCATGATAAATGCACAAACTTTGATGCCCTATGTGGATGTTGGCCGGCTCTAGCCATGGCATTTTGTAGTGTTGCCAGAGACTCGGGAGCCAGTGTAGACCCTGTGGCGCAGCGTCTGGAGGGCGCGGCTGCTCTGAGCGTCACAGGCGGCACTGCACAGGGAGCTCCCTTGGCCCCTAGGTGCCTGTGCTGGTACTTGAGGAGATGGGCAAGTCATTTCATTGTCCACCTTTCTCTGGTACTTGAGCAGCTGCTAGGCCTACAGACGTCCTCAGGTGCTCTGTGTGGTCCATGCCCTGCCCTCAGCCCAGCAGTTTTGGGCCCATGGCATACAAGAGGGGTTCTGTGAGCTCGGGTTAAGGACAGTGGAGGAACATCACCCCCGATGATCCAACAGTGGGCGTCCAGCTGGGAAGCTCTTTTCTGCTCTCAGTGGCCGGGCTAGGTGGCTAGATCTCGGGGCGGCCAAGGAAGACCTAAGAGCCTCACCTTGCCAGATGGGCTGGCTCACCTCCCTTTCCCTTGGGGTACGGTCCTGGGTGCCCTCTGGGTCTTGCCTCCGCTCCCAGGAGCTCTGGTGTCTGGCACTGTGGAATTGGGCCGAGCATTTGTCCGGAGGCCCCGCCTGGGAAGGAGTCTCCGAAGGGGCTCTGTTTTCAGGCCTTTCTCCTGGAGGGCTCTCCTTGTCATTCTCACTCCAGAGTCCTGAGGGGAGGAAAGAAAATCTGAGTAGTTACTTTCCTCCTCACTCCACGCAAGGCTAGGAAAAGCCAGCCTTGGGAGGCTAAGCTCGGCAACTTGGTAGACCAGATGGCTCAGCAGATACTGGCTCTGGCCCTAAAGCCTGGTGACTTGAATTCAGTGTCTGGAAGTTACATACATGGTAGAAGGAGAGAACTGACTCCCACAAGTTGTCTTCTGAACTCCACACTCACGCCATGGCATGTCTTCAGTCCACTGCACATGATAAATAAATGATGGTAATGAGAGAAGGGGCCTGTATGGGAATTGGAGGTAGTAGTGGTCTCCATAAACAACAGCAGATGTACCTGACTTACCATTTCTTAGAGCTGTACACTGCACAACTTCTACAGGTGTCTTTCATTTCTGGGGAAACAGGCCTGTATACTTAATATAACAATATTATAACAGACAGTCACAATATATTGTTTTAAAGTAAGGGGATCTTGAATAAAGAACATTTGGGAAAAAAAATAAATAAATAAAGTAAGGGGACCTTTTCCAATTCAAACAAAGCTGCTAAGGGTATATCAACTAAGGATGTTAGCTCAGTGGTACAGTGCTTGTCTAGGTCTGGGTTTGATCCACAGATCTCAAAAAATGCTATAGATTATACACATCTGCTGAGGGGCTAACTAAAGTCTCCAGAGATTGTACCACAGTCCTCTAAAGGCTATTTTTGCATATTTTCTTCTTCTTTTCTTTTTCTATCACAGACTGGAATCTAAGAAACCTGCCTTTACCTGTCAACAGCTAGAAGCAGTTCTCTTGAGCCACCCACTGTGTGTGTGTGTGTGTGTGTGTGTGTGTGTGTGTGTGTGTGTGTCTGTCTGTCTGTCTGTCTGTGTGTTGCATGCACTTGAATGCACAGGTGCATGTACCTTTGTGCATAGCACTGCAGGGTTGCAAAGAAGTCTCTCAAAACCATGGGCAAAGACAAAAATTTCTTGGTGTGATAGAGTTTTAAAGATGTCCCTTCTGAAGATTCTTGTCTTTCCCCTAAATAGGTATGAATCTAAGTACTAATATGAAAAAATAAAATCACAGACATAATTAAAGTTTAACTTTCAACCTTGTCATTAAAGTTTCACATTGGTTTGCATTAAGATACAGAGGTTCTCATCTGTCAGGTGACCAATCTAAATGTTTCCTTGGAAGGAAGAAGCAGGAGGATCTCTGGAGCCCAGGAATTTGGTGTGAACCTGAGCAGCTTGGCAAAACCCTGCTTGGAAACTGGTCAACTGATCAATCAACAAATACATACAGAGTTTTCTACAGCTGGAAGAAAAGGGAATCGGAGACTTCAATCCTAGGGGCCATTAGGAACACGCTTGGCTTGTTGACAGAGGGAACTGTTGGATAAAAATGAAAGTGTAGGGTCAGCAAAATGGTTCAGCAGGTAAAGGGGCTTGGTCACTCAGCCTAATGATCTGGTTCAAGTCGATCTGGTTCAAGTCCCAGAATCCACATAGTAGGAAGAAATGGCCCTCGCAAAAGGGTCCACTGACTTCTACCTGTGCACCAAAGCATGCATTCATATGTGTTCTCTCTCCCAATAAATAAATGAAACGTTATTTAAAAGAAATTTAATATTAAACAAATATAAAACTCTTTAACCACAAGTAGCCCTGGAAGAGCTGACTTCATCTGCTCACCTTTGAGAACTTAAAAGGGAGCTGCACAAGCGCCCTGACTTAACAAAAAGCCTCAAATGGGACCACCAACTAGGTACCATGCCTTGTATGGTAGACATGTCCTTCGGGATGCATTTCCTATTTAAGTCCATGTAAGTGATGTGGAGAAAAAAAAAACCTGTTAAGGTTGGAGATAGAAAGCCCCTCACAGTTCATGTGCCTGAACACTGTGTGGCCCCTAGGCAGTAGACTGTTTCTGGAACCTTTGGGACATGGGACCTGACTGCCTGACATTGGCATCCAAGCATAGGCCTTGAATGACATCCTGTGCAGTTCTGATCTAGGTGTCTTGATCTGCTGAGATGTGAAAAACCTGTTACAGGCTCCTGCCAGAATGTTACCATGATAGACGCCGTGAACCACAATACTCCTCCCGTAAGCTGCTTTTGTCCAGTATTTGTCACAGCAATGAGAACTAAGCCAGTTCCTGGAGGAAAGGGCTCTAAGTCAAAGTTGAATGGAGGGCTAAAACAAACAAATAAACAAACAAAACATGGCTGGGGAAATGGCTCAGGGGTTAAGGCCTCTGTCTCACAAACAAAAGGGAGCTAAGTTCAAATCCCAGATCCCACTAAAAATGCTGGGCGGATAAGGCAGTGTGGCCTATAATTCTATCCCTGGGAGGGTAGAAGAACCTGGGAATTCCTGGAGCAAAGCAGTAAGGTGGGTCAATAATCCAGGATGGTCTCCAGTGTCACCCTTGGGCCTCCACAAGAACACACACACACAAATGCACACACCCCATGTGCAGTTACAGATACATGAACACACACACACACACACACTTGTGCATTCAAACCATCATATACATACACCCCACACACACCCTATACACACATCCATGAAAAATAAAAAATGACTAGAAGAACTCAAACTTCACTGTCAATAATCTGCTTCTATTCCTTGCAATGACTGGTCATCTAGCCAAAGCATAGGAACTCTTCACAAATCTGAATGGAATTCAACTTGTGTCTAGTTACTACTCAGCTATTTGAAACAGTCACATGCCTAGCTCCAGGCCTCCCATGCACCGAATTTGTTTTTCCTCACTGTTCAGGTTCCCCCACATGGGTCATGTTGCTATAGCTCTCCACCATTAGGCTGAAATGTCTCATGAAAACTCATCTCTAAACTGGCCTGTTCTCGCTCGACCAGGTCATTAGGGACAGTAAAGCAGAAGTTGTTGAAGTAATCTGAGTCACTGTGCATGCAGAGCCTTCTGGATTTTTCCCAGTCCCATCTACTATATAGCATTTCTATGTGGTGATGGATTGCTGCTGTGTACACCCAACTGTAGGCTGCACAGGTCTCAACCACACTCCATTTATAAGGAAAAGTTCAAGTCACATGGCTATTTGGTGTCCCATGGCTAGGTGTTTATTTTGTACTAAGACCTAATAATGATCAAAAACTTAAAAAAAAAAAAAAAGAATAGTTGTCAGCAAAAAAAAAAAAAAAAAAGGCCTAGGTTTATTTTTAAATCTTTTGAATCCGTGTTTCGAGTCTCTAGCTAGTGTTTTGCTGGAGGCGCCATACAGTGAGGCTGCTTGCCATGGATGCTTTGAGACTGGGTTGATTGGCTGCATTGTAGGTACCGAGTGTAGAGCAACATGAGTGAGAGCCTGGATTTGCTGTAGAACCTTATGCGCTTACTTTGAACGAGTGGGCTTTTCCGTGACTCCATTGATAACATGCAGTATGTTGTCACTGACTCCAAACAGGCCTCTAAGCACAGTGTCTCTTTTAGAGCGCAGCCCTGGACTCTTCCTATTCCTCTTCTTTTTGCAGACAAGGTCTCACTCTGTAGCCCAGGCTGGACTAGAACTCACCCAGATTCCCAGCATTCCCTCTGCCCCCCCCCAGTGCTGGGATTATAGATGTAAACCACCATGCCTAGGAGGCCCTGGCATTCTTAATAAGCCATTTCCTGCTTTCTAGTCATGAAAGCCTTACTAAGGCAAGTAGAGTGCTTGATACTTTCTGCTCATTATAGCTGCCATCCATGTAGTAGACCACTGTGACTAAAGTCTCCGCGGACTATTTTCATGACAAAGCAGATTGGACAGAACCTACCTAAAAATGTATGTCTTGTCTTAGCTACCAGAAGGAAAACAAACTGCTTTAAGCAAATATTGCACTTAGTATGGAGAAAAGGCCAGGTTAATGGCAACATACCAGTTACCAAAGGGCATATTGACTTGCTCCAAGAAAGACTTACATCTAGGACAGCAGCTGCAATTACAATCACCACCTGATAATTATTGTTATAATTCCCAGCCATTTTCCAAGATCTCTCTGACTTTTGCACGGGCTTCCTTGATGAGCAAATGCATAAGTGATAGATGTCACTGACCTTTGTCCAGTTAACCAATGCTGTCATTAATCTCTTTGCTTTCCAAAGGATCGTGGCATTACATAGGTTTTCCTTTGCATTTTTTGTTTTTTTTTTTTTCCTTTGCATTTTTTAAAATTTGTGTTTGTGAGGTGCATGTGTGCACAAGTTTCAGTGCCATGTCACTTGAGGCGTCAGGACAACTTGGGGGAACTGCTTCTCCCTTTCCACCACTGGGTTGTGAGACTAGAATTTGAGTTGTCAGTCTTTGGAAGCAAGCACCTGAATTGCTTTGCTGGCATCTTCGTGGTCCTTTCTAGAGAGGATGGTCCTGAGATTTTTATTGAACCATCCCTCAGTCTGTGGGTCTCAGGGCCTCAGTGGGGATCCCACCACCTGGCAGCTTTCAAGCTGCTGCTTTTTCATGATCTCAACCAGATGGTTCATAGAGCACCACATGGTCGGTAGAGGGCGCTAGAGGGACAGTGAAAAATGAAGTGGATGGACTTCAAGGATCTGGTCTACCCAGGTTACATTTTTCTTGCCCTTGCACGTGTTTGCATATCCCGGTGGTCTTTTGTCACAGATATTTGTCCCAACCAGGAAGTCTTGGGAATCTTGAAACCTCATTACCACATACCCCTCACCCATTTGCAAAAATGGACTTTGGAGCCTTGGTCATCTTTATACATCCACCGCGGGTCTTAGACTTTCATGTGGCTTTCTCTACTGCCAAACTCAAGCACGGCAGTCATTCTCCAGCACTGGATCTGGGCTGGGCTAGCTGGAGTGTGGCTTTCCCCCCACTCTGCACTCCTACAAACGCCTGTTTGGAGGAATTTCTCCCACCGCATCATCTCAACAGCCCCAGAATTCAGTCTTAACAGGTTTATCACAGAAAAATAAATAAATAAGGAACTGACCAGGAATGAAAAAATGCAAATAGATGCTTACTCCCCCTCAAAACCTACGCAAACTGCTAGGCATGCTGGGGCAGGAGGCTGTAGCAGGGGAGTGGGAAGTTTGAAATCAGATTGTGCTATGCAGTGAGACATTAGTCTTAAAAAAAAAAAAAACCCTCCCCAACTACTCTGTTACTGCCAAACCTTTAAATAGGGTTTAATATTAACCAGTGCCAGGGCCGGTACACTCTGATCCAAGAGGAAGAGCACATATACAAAAAGAATTACAAGGCATTGGCAATATCTTGGCAAAAACAAGGGAAAATGAATACTTTGTTGTCTTTTTTTTGTTTTGTTTTGTTTTTTTGAGACAGAGTCTTGTATTACCCAAGCTGGCCTTAAACTCGAAAGCCTCCTGCATACCTTTTAAAGTGTTCAGGGCTGCAGTTTTCACCACCATATCTGCTAGAAAGTTAGAGTCTAAGGGTAGTAATGTATTCACTCAGTGTAGAAAATTAACTTGAGGTAAAATAGAATTCTTTGCTATGAGTTCATTCACTAAAGATTCCGGATTTAATGTTTGAGTATCAGAGTTGCATCTCACCCACACACACACACACACACACCATAAAAGACTTCTGCAAGGTGAGGAAGTTATATTGTATAATACTCTCTGCTGCCTTTGAAACCATCTGTCCACCTTGACCCTCCTCACATCTGGGATCAAGGGGTTCATCTCAGTGGTGTCTTCCTACAGCCTGACCTGGTCCCTGCCAACAAGCTTTCCAAAGATGAAGAGGTGCTCCTTTCACTGTCTCAGCATGTTCTGGGATTATAGGCAGGTTCTGCCGTACTTCGTTTGTTTCCTCCTTTAACTTAACCTGCTGGCATCTTTAGGTATAAAGTATCAATATAGCCTATAGTTGAGGGGTTATATGTATGTGTTCCTCTGTGTATGTGTGTGTGTGGTGTTGCACGTGCATGTTCACCTGTGAGAGACAGGGTTTCTTTGTGGTTAGCTATTGTGCATGTCAAATTAGCTGGCCTGAGAACCTCTGGGGGTTCTGTCTCCACCCCTCATTTTGAAGCAGGAGCACTAGGATTACAGGTGTGTGTGACTGTGCCAGCACCAGCCGTCATATGAATTTGGAGGAGAAATGAGCACTTTACCCCTGAGCCCCCTCCCCAGTCCTCCGCCTTGTCGTTTTGAAGCAGGGCCTCTCACTGAAACTGACACTCACAGATGCAGTTTAGCTAGAATAACTAGCCAGCAGGCCCAGGGATGTTTCTGTCTCTTCTTCACCAGTGCTGGGATTATGGGAAAGTTTCACTGAACCCAAATTTTTTTACATAGATTCTAAGAAACTAGACTGCAGTTCTATTATTTGTGTGTGTGTCTGTGTACCCAAGGGCACTGTGCAGGCATCTGCGATTCAAACTCAGGTCCTTCTGCTTGCATGGTAAAGTCTTAACCCCTGAACCATCTCTCAAGCCTGCAATGCCAGCATTCCTCCAGGGTGATGAATGTAGAAGCAGGAGAATCTCTGGAAGGTCTAATGACCAGTTCAAAGCAGAAATAACAAGAGAGGCTCTACCTCATAAAACAAGTTAGAGAGCTGGAGAGATGGCTTAGGGGTAAAGTCTCTGCCTCACAAGCAGAAGGTCCTGAGTTCAGAGCCCAAGTCCCACATAAAAATGCAAGGCAGAACCAGAATTTCTGGCCCTGGTGGGTGAAGCCTGGGAAATTCCAGAGCAAAGCAATAAGAAGGTAGAAGCAATCCAGCATGATTCCCAAAGTCACCCTTGATTCTCCACAGGGACACACAGTGCCTTCTGATACACACACGTGTACAAAATAAATTTAACTTTTTTTTCTTTTAATGTAGAAGGGGCTGGAGAGATGGCTCAAGGATTAAGCCTTTGCCTCAAAAGCAGGACCTGAGTTTGGATCCCTGATCTCACATAAAAATGCTTGCGTTCTTCCGGCTCTGGAAAACCTGGGGAATCCCAAAGTGAAGCAAAAAGGAGGCAGAAGCAATCCAGGATGATTCTGAAGTTACCCTTAGGTCTCCACAGGCACACAGCGCCCTCTAATATACATGTGCATGCACGCAAAAATAGAGAATTTATTTATTTTTATTATTTATTCAGTTGTGCGTGTGTGTGTATGTATGTGCACCGTGTGTGTCTGTGTGTGTGTAGAACCACGGACGAATTCGGGAACCACCATGGACCCCCTCTACCTCCTCCTTGTTTACTCTGCCCCAGGACTCACAGGCTCCGCCCTACCAGGACCAGAAGCGCAGGCCGCCCGTGCTTCCACCTGGCGTCTACTACTGTGGGATCTAGGATCCGAACTCAGGACCCTCTGCCTGCAAGGCAGAGGCCTAACCCCTGAGCCACCTCTCCAGCCCCAAGAGAATTTAAAAAACTGTAGAAGGAGAAAACCAACTTCCAGCGTGCACACACATACACACACACACAAAATTAAAAACAAAACAATAAAACTCTTGCAGATTCGGGAATTCCAAAAGTTCTTATCTAGCATGCATGAAGTCCAGGACTTGATCCCTAGCACCACTTAAACTGGGCATGGTGCCCACATATCTGTAATCTCTGCACTCGGGGGTTAAGGCAGAAGCATCACAACTTCATGGTCATCCAGGCTACAGAGGAGTTGGGCGGTCATCTGGACTGCACGAAAAATAAATAAATAAATACCAGAAAGTATACTCACTAGAATTTTGAATCTAGAAATTTGAATCCCAAAGGCAGATTGCCACAAGTTAAGTAAGTGTTAAATTCTCCATTCTAATCTAATTGCTAATAAGATGATTTACATCAGATGCTCCTTGTGATCTACATGTCTTTTTTTTTTTTTTAATTATTTATTCAATTGTGCGTGTGTGTGTAGAACCACAGGCGAATTCGGGAACCACCATGGACCGCCTCCACCTCCTCCTTGTTTACTCTGCACTGGGATTCACAGGCTCCGCCTACCAGGACCAGAAATGCAGGCCGACCCCACTTCCGCCTGGCGTCTATATGTGGGGTCTAGGATCCGAACTCAGGACCTTCTGCCTGCAAGGCAGAGGCTTAACCCCTGAGCTACCTCTCCAGCCCCCGATCTACATGTCTTCTCTTTGCTTTTCCTATATGTCTTCCTTAATGCCTTCTTTGTGCTAAAGACCTTCCACTATTTCATTGTAACTCCCTTGCTGTTTTTTTTAGCCTCTGTCATTTACTTCATGGTCTCTTCAAGAAGAGACCATTTCAAGCACTTAAAGCAGTCTTAGGTCTTGGTAATGTGCATAGGAATTTGGCTCTCCGGTAGCCATTCCCTTCCTCCGCCTTTGTGCTAGCACCACCATGAATTTACATATTGTAAGTCCACAGCCGGGTTTTGTGCTTACAATGGCCCTCCCCATGTGGTGACCTGACAAGGTTTTTCAACTTTATGATGTTGCAAAAAGGATCTGCATTCAGTAGAAACTGTATTTAGAATTTTGATATTTTCCTTGACTGATGATTACTAACAATACTCTCTTGGGGTGTTGGTACAGCTCTCAGTCACCCCCAGCACTCATGGGTAAACAACTGAACTTCAGTGGTGTGGTGTACTGTTTGCCTGAACTGTAATTTTATACCAACTGGGAATATTAGATATGGGGCTGGGATTGATTATAGCTAGCTGTGGTATGGTCGCCTTGCATGGCCAAGGCCCTGGATTCTGTCCCCAGCACCATAAAAAATTAATACGACAGTTTTGCAGATCAGATTCCAGCCCAGCCCAGCCTGTTTGCTGCTACCATGTTTGTTCAGTGACCTTCCTGGACTTATTCAATAAAGTCTGCATTCTTCCTTGTGTAGTAGCTTTAGTCTGCCAATCTAGTGGAAGGACTGGACAAAGATTTCCTTAAATGTCAATTCCTAAATTTCCCAATCTATTCTGCAGAGATCCCTTGGTGTGTGCTGGGTTTTGTTTGCAATGCAGACTCCACTTCCTGCCTTCTCTAAGACTCAAGGTCATTTAGATAGGAGAGAAAGGATCTTCCCGGGTTTTTCCTGGGCACAGCCCACTGGATTAGTCTTGTTGCTAACTTTCTAGGAATTCTCTAGACTGTCCTTCAGATTTTCAAAACTCTCAGTTAAATTCATGCTTCACAACTCCTGCTTAAAGTTTTTTGTGTTTTGTTTTGTTTTTTTGGCCTTGCCTCTCGTTATCCCCAATTGCTCTGCTGCCTTGGGCAGTTGTGATGCTAAATAGGTGCAAATCGTTACCAATTGTTCGCAACAAACACCCTGGGCTGTTGTTACCTAGGAAAGTTCTCAGGGGGTCAAAGGCAGGCAAACCTTAAGAACTCAGGTTTTCAGAGGCCCCAGATAGGTCAGACCCGGATAATCTTCCCAGGTGGAGTTTTTCCAGTGTTTTGCCCCCCTCCAATTGGCTGCTAGGGTATTGGTTCTCACCTCAACTATTACATTTCAAGGTTACTGTGGATCTCCAGAGAGGAGATAATGAAAACCAAAGGGCCCAGTGGTGGAGCTTCTGCCTTAGTATCCTGGAGCCCCTAGGTTTAGCAAAACCACACAAAATCCTACAAACTGTAGTGTCACTAGGCTAGAGCGACTTTTCTCAAAAGAATGTGCCTTGAATGGTGACTTGAGTTTCTGCAGTTCAGCACAAGCTGCCTTGGGTCATTTCCTCAGGGGTGCATTGCTCATTCCACTACTTTAAAAGTGTTTCCTCTCCAGTTTGGATGGGACCCTACAAGAAGCCCTATGTCTGATAACCAGAATCCTGATTGAAGTTGCCACTGTGAAAAGTCACAGCTGTAGGATTGGGGACTTGCAGCTGGCGCTTGTCCAGCACGCATAAAGCCGTGGACTCTGCAATCCCACAGCTGTATTTAGGTGTGGGGGAGCAGATCTGCAAATCTGTCTACAGGAAATGAAGATGGAGGAAAATCAGAAGTTCAAGACCATCCTAGGTTACATGACATGTATCGGCACCGGCACCCCTGGGCTATATGAGACCCCCCTTGTCAGAAGCGAGGGATGAAAGAAGGGAAGGAGAGCGGATGGGAGGAAGGGAGGGGAAAAGTCATAGCCTCTCACTCTTCTCCAGGCCTAGGATATCACTGACCCAAGACTCTTGATTGAAAGTGCTGCAAGTACCCTTGAAGGAGCTGGAACTAGTGCCTCAAAAATTCATAAATGCCTCCCCAAAGGGATGATTTCCTGGGAAAGCTGAAATAGTAGGCCTTTTAGGTAGCTAGACATTGGCTCTCAACTGATGGGTATCCAGGAGAGCCAGACCACCACAGCGATAAAGCAATCGAGGCAACAGCTTTCAGGGGCAAAGAGTAGATGGAATTTCAGCTCCAGACCAAGTCAGTGCATACTACAGGCCCACAGACGCATCCTATGGGTCTTTCCCCAGAGCGTGATTTCTCATAGTAGGTGTACTTGGGAATGAGATCAACTGCCAATGGAAGACTTGAAGACACTGGGAAAATCACGATGGCAAGTCATGAATAAGGAGCCGGGTGTGGTGGCTCACATTAGCACTCAGGAGGCTTAAGCAGGAGGATTGTGAGTTCAAGACTAGCCCAGTCAACACAGTTTTAGACCAGCCTGGATTATATACAATGAGACTCTGTCTCAAAAAAAAAAAAAAAGTCAATGAGCCAGCAAATCGGGGTACCTAAATTCAATCTCTGGATGTCACATGGTAGAAGAGGAGTGCTGACTTCCAAAAGTTGTCCTCTACATGATCTCTCTCTCTCTTTCTTTTTTTAAATCCTTCTTTCTTGTAAGACGGGGATCACACCACGTAGCCCAGGCTACCCTGGAACTCACCTTCCTACTGCTTCCCAAATTTTGGAATTGTGTCAATCACTCTTAGCTTGTTTTATGTGTCCGAAATTATCCTGAAAATTGTTTGGAGTTAGGGTTGATATCTACCTGAGTTAAGTAAAACATTTGGGCCCTAACTGCCTCCTGAAGAGGACATGTACTTCACATCCCCAAGAGAAGACTGACTGAGTTAAATTAGTGCCAAATAACGACATAGCAGAATTTAGATTTTTGTCATCTACAGGTTACATTTTTTAGAGAGTTTAAAAATTAAGATTTCTCTGGAAAAAGAAGCCCCATTCTATGGGAGATGGGCTGTGAGTTTAATGAGCTGTTAAGGCCCACAGTAGAGGAATAAGACATGAGCAAGGCTTGAGGGCAGGGCAGAGGGTCTGGGTGAAGATGATGGTCCCCAGACTGGGCTGGTGAGAAGGCACAGAGGCTAAAGGCACCATGGGCAAATCTGGTGATCTGAGTTCAATTCTCAGAACCCACATGGTAAAAGGAGAACACCAACTTCTGAAAGTTGTCCTGTAACCTCTGTGCCTGCTTTCTGTCTCATAAATGAATAAAATTTAAAAAAGAAAACAGAAGTCCCTTGGGATAAGAGCTTGTCTAGGAGCATGATTCATTGTTTATTTTTAATGTGTATGTGTGTGTGCATCAGAGGGTCTACTGTGTGTCCCTTTGGAGGACCAGCGGTGACTTTAAGAATCATCCTAGATTGCTTCTACCTCCTTATTGTTTTGCTCTGGGATTTCCCAGGCTCGCCCACCAGAGCTGGAAGTGTGGGGAGGCGCTGGTTCTGCCTGGCATTTTTACATGGGACCTGGGATCTGAACTCAGGACCTTTTGCTTGTGACACAGAATCTTAACCCCTGAGCTGTCTCTCCAGCCCCAGTGCTTCATAGTTTTGTTCCAACAAAGTGGCTGGTCCTGAGAGCAGGTGGCTGCCTGACACTGCAAGCAATCAGAACCTATGTGCAGAGATACTGAAGCCACAGAACTATGGATTTAGCTGAACACTGTGTACTGCTATCCCAGCCCTTGGGAGGTGAGGCAGGAGGGTCAGAAGTTCAAGGTCATCCTAGCTACACAGAAGGGGCTTCACTGTCCAGCCCCCAAGTGCTGGAGTTGTAGGTGTGAACCACAGCTGATTTCAACCAGTGCTAGAGATGCGAGCCAGTGTTTTGTGCATGCTAAGGAAGTACTCTACTAACTGAACTATATCTCTAAGCCTTTGTTACATGTTTTTGAGATAGGGTCTCTCATATCCCCAGTTGGCCTCAAATGGGTGATCCTGCTTCCTCCTCCAGAGAGCTGGGATAACAGGCATGAACCACCACCATAAGCCCAGGTCAAATTGTATTATTTCGTTCTACAAAGAGTCATTCACACACACACACACAATACCACTTGCTTTTTGTTTTTGGTTCTGACACTGAATCTTACTTAGGTCCTAGTGTTCATGCTATACAAGTACTCTACCACTGACCTACTGTGTCTAGCCTCCACGTGGGTTTTTTTTTTTTTTTACATAGATATCGTCTTGACTTAAATATGAATTTCTGGGGCTGGAGAGGTGGCTCAGGGGTTAAGCCTCTGCCTTACAGGCAGAAGGTCCTGAGTTCGGATCCTAGACCCCACATATAGATGCCAGGCAGAAGCTGGGGCGGCCTGCGTTTCTGGTCCTGGTAGGGCAGAGCCTGTGAATCCCAGGGCAGAGTAAACAAGGAGGAGGTGGAGGCGGTCCATGGTGGTTCCCGAATTTGCCCATGGTTCTACACACACATACATACATACATACACACGCGCGCATACACACACAATTGAATAAATAATAAATAAAAAAATTAAAAAAATGAATTTCTTTCTCCCAGTAATTCAAATATTTGAAAATCAGTTAGCTGCTCTAAATGCTTGGGAAGGTTGTGGCTCCTTTAGCAGGGACAGCCTCACTGGAGGAAGGCAGGTCACAGGAGGTGGGCCACGAGGTTTAGTAGCTGAGTCCTGCTTTTCTCTGGCTCTCCTGCTTTCCTTGCATCCTAATGATGGCTGCAGCCTTCTGTTTCTGCCTCCAGACATGCCTTCTGCTCTGTGGTTCTGACTACAATGAACTATATCCTCTCCGGAACCAAATAAATACCCTTTTCTCCCCTAAGTTGGTTGCAGCTATCTCACAGAAAAAAGGAGGGTAACTGTTACAGATAGTTAAATTTATTAGTGCTTTATAATTTGTATTGAAAAATATTTATATTATTTTTGTATGTGTCTGTGTGTGTGTGTTTCTGTGTGTAGAAGAGGGCACTGTGTGTGCCTGTGGAAGTCCAAGGGTGACTTCAGGAATTATCCTGGATTTCACTGCCTCCTCTTTGCTTTGCTCAAAATTTCTCAGCTTTACCTTCACAAGGCCACAGCCATTTCTACCTGGTATTTTTACATGGGATCCAGGACCCGGTTTGTGAGGCAGACTTAAGCCCTTAGCCATCTCTCCAGCCCTTTATAAAGTATTAAAAAATAAAATGGGTACTTGCAAAAATCTAACATTCCGGGGGGAGGGAGGGAACTGGTAAAAAATTTTAAAATGTATAATTAAATTTTTAATAAAAAAAAAATCTAACATTCCAAGAAACAGATTGCCAATTAAGTCAGACAGAGCTGGGTTTAATAACCCTTCCCCACAGAGCTAGTAATCATCAAGATACTGGAGAAATCACCTTTCGATGTAGGCTTCTTATCTTTAAAATGTGGGAAATAGCTCCTCCCTCATGAGTTTATAGTAAAGATCCCAGGAGACACGCGTAAGGTATCTTAAAACACAGCAAACCTGCAATGGTAGCTATTACTGGAAATGTTTCAGATACGGGCTAGGGAGATAGCTCAATCAGTAAAATGCGTTCCTTGAAAACAAGAGGACCTAAGTTCAAATCCCCAGTAAAGGTGAAAGTGACTCTATGGAGCTCACTGAACAACCAGCCAAACAAATTATGTGCTCTAGGCTTAATGAGAGACCCTGTCTCAAAAAATAAAGACACCTGACATCGACCTGTGGTCTCCACACACGCACATGTGCACACCTGCACTCACACATAAAATGTATCAGATATTTTAAGAAAATAGTAGTTATAAGGAATAGCAGTTATTCAGGGTTAAGAGGGCTGCTTAGCAAAAATGAAGTCCTGGGTTCGATCCCCAGCACCATATAAAACAGGGTGCCCGGTGAAGTGACACCTGTATTCCCTGGACTTGGGAGGTGGAGGCAGAAGAATCTGAAATTCACCGACCTCAGCTGCATACGAAATTCCAGGGAGCCGGAATTTTAAACAAACAACGACAAAAAGAACAAAGTAATCCTCAGCTACATGGCAAATTCAAGGCCACTTGAAGAACCTGTCACAAAGAAAAAAGGAAGGGGGCGGGGCAGCGGCGTGGGAAACCTGGGGGTGATTCCGACCTCCGCGTTAACCCACCGGGCAAGAGGCGAGAAAGCACGCTTTGGCCATCCCAAAGTAACTTTCTCCTGGGCCTCGGGCTTCCTCGACTAAGCGGGATCAGGAGATCCCAGGATGGGAATTAAGAAGCCAATGGTCTTCAACTAGCCCGGGGATCGTGGCGCCGTAAAAACCGAGACCCAGAAGCAACGGCCGCTTCACCGCGCTCACTGCGCGCGCCCCGCGGCCGGAGATGCCAAGGCTCTGCGCGTCCCCAGAGCTGCGCGCGGGGAGCCATGTCCGGCCCCGCCCCGCCCCGCCGGAAGTCCGCCCGGCCTCTCTAGCCCGCGCGGGAGCCGCGTCGGTGGCCTTAACCCTTCCGGCGGAACCCGGCGAAGCCGGGGCTCTGCGCGCGGAGCCGGCCGAGGCGCGCAGCCCTTCTTTGTTTCCCCGCAGCTTTCACACGAGGCGCTACGGGAAGCGGGGCGAGAGGCTCTCCCGCTGCGGACGCGCCGGCTGGAAGCTCACCGCCCTGACTCATTTCCAGCCCCAGCCGCTCTGGGGCTTTCATCGAATCCAACCGCAACCCTCCGGCTCCTTCTCAAGTTCTTAAAATGCTTAAAACCGCAACTAGGGTACAGATTTTACAACGTTATTTTTCTTTGACATCGCATTGCCTAAACTCCCTAGAGTGGATGCAAAATCTTAGGAATTCTAAAAAGTAAATGTTGAAAAAGTTTACAAAACTACAAAGTAGTCATGGTGGGACAGGTGGGTAATCCCAACAACTGTGAGAGGCTGAGGCAGGAGAATCGCCCAGGAGGAGGCCAGCGTGTGCTACGTCTGCCGACCAAAACCAAACAAAAGCAACCCTGGTTTACCTACAGGTTCTCAAGTCCAGTTCAGGAATTGGTTCATGCTATTCCCGACATAGACAGATGGTCACAAATTGGAAGAAAAGATTATTGGGTTACCGTCTCATTTATCATTTGGGACAACCAAGATCTAGCTAGGCAAAGTGACTCATCCAAGGTGACAATTGTAAATGAACTTGAATCTTGGGATACCTTTGTTTCTGTCTTTATCTTGACCCTTTACCACAGAGCTGCTTGCCTGATGGAACAAAGACTGTACAGGCAAAGACACTGCAACTTGAAAATTGAAAGGCAAGTGCAAACCAATGGAAAATGGCTTACTGTGCTCTTCCCGAGCTGGGGGGGGGGTATTTGTTTTGAGGTTACTAGCCAGTAACACCCTACATTCACAGCATCACAAACAGTTAACTGCCAGTTGGGGACTACATCTGTTTCAAGTATACATTCTTAAAAATTTTGCCCTGAAGAGTACCCGCTCCCCAACTCTAGATGAAGATTGAGGACCCAGAATTCACGGTGAGATGGATCTGGGCAACCATTGGTCATCTGACTTAGGTGATGTTTTGTGTCTCCAGGAGGAGTTGGACTTTACTGTAAAAACCTAAAAAGTGATTTTTTTTTTAAAGACAGGGTACATGTATCCCAGGCTGGCCTCAAACTTGATGTGTAGCCAAGGATGACCACTGTGGTCTGTTTACATGGTGCTGGGGACTGAATGCAGGCTTTTCTGCATGGGAGGTAAATCCTTCACCAACTGAGATGCACCCCCAACCCAGATGCTAATAAGAAATTTAACCTGAAAGTAGTAGGTCTTCACTAGTGAAAAAAGAGACATGTGCTTGCTTTGTCAGTTATAGTCTCTCATCAATGCATTTAACATTTGCATTTATCCTTGCTGAGAAGCGATGCACCACATACAGCACTGGGCCCTAGGGAAACAGATGCGGTTTTCTTCTAGCAGAGAAAGTGAAAAGGTCAATAAAAGGAGTACAGTGACTTACCAGGGACCTAACCTAACTGGATGGTCAAAGAACCTTTCTGAAGATGAGAGGAACTCAAGGTCTAAAGGGAAATAAACTTGACTAGGATAAGAGAGGCAGGAAGAGATTCCCAGGCAGGGGGAGCAGCAAGTACTAAGTGGGTTCAGCTCAGACAGCTTCAGTGTTTTAATTTTTTTTCTTTGAGATGGGGTCTCATGTAGCTCAGACTTGCTCTGAATGCGCTGCAAAGCCGAAGAAGACCTTGTACTTCTAATCTGCCTCCACCAGCTCAGCTTCAGCATTTAAAATTGGGAGTGTTAGAGAACTGTGGCAAGAGGGTCAATGGAAGTGAGCAGTTGCCAAACAGGATTCAGTCTGCCATTCCAAGGATCTGATGGGAGAACTTAATGGACAAAGACAAGTGTGGAAGGGCACCATGATGCCCAAGTGCTTGGGGACAGAAAGTGAGCTATTACCGGAACACTAAGTTAGGAAGCTGAGGTTTCTGGGTGAATAGATTTGAGGCCACGCAATGGGACACACAGGAGGAAAGAAAGAGAATAGCAGAGCTCAGGATTTCCATGACTTGCAAGCAAGCCCGTGCTTGGTCCTGCCTAGGAGTCTAGTGCTCTGCCAGCCCTTAGAAATGGCCGCTTTGGAAGGTATGATCATTTCAGAACTTCTGTTCTCAAGGGCAACCCCAGATTTTATTTTATATGAAATCACTTAATTTTAAAATGTTGGCAACCGTTCTCAACTATGTAAACCAACAAATCACATCCCCATACTATTTCCTAAAAATCACAGCACAATAGTATTGCTTGAGGAGCTAGCGCAATTCTCAGTGGCCAGAGTCACCTGCCACACCAACTCCAGGTGTCTGAAATAGAAGCCAGTCGTCAGATTTCAAAGTGATTCCCGAGGTGATTCCAATGTACATTCGTTGAGGACCACTGAGCTGTATATGTTCTTTGGGTTGCCCGGCCAAGCCATAAGGCACTAGGAAGGTTTTAGAGCATAGTAGTAGTGGACCAGTTTGGAGTTTAGGAAAAATCAACCATAAGACAAAGTCCTGTCTAAGGTAAGAAGAGGCCTGAAGTCCCAAAGGCAGTGTCAGAATCCTGCTAGTGTGACCAGCCATACCAGTTTGCCTAGGGCTGAGTGGGTTTCCTAGGAGACAGAGCTTAGAGTGCTAAAACTTGTAGAGACCTGGTCAAACTGGATGCTTGACCAGCTTAGATCCTGCCTGATAGGACTGTGTCCCTAGATATCTGTGTTGCCACAGACTGCTCATTCCAGAAAATTCCTGAGAACAGGCTGTCCTTCTTCCTACAGTGGATTCACCCAGGAGGAGCTCTGGACTTAACAGGTTCAGAACTAGAGGTAGGTACTCAGGCCCATCTATTACCTTATTGAAACCGGGACCATGAGCATCAGCTTAGCAGTAAGAAGGCACAACTACTGACGCATAATATAACATGGATGATAAACACTGCTCAAGTCTGGGATGCAGTTCAGTTGGTGTAATGCTTTCCTCACACACATGAGGTCCTAGGTTCAATTCCTAGCACCACATAAACTGTACCTGGTGGCACGTCCCTACAATCCTAGGAGACAGAGGCAAGAGGATCACCCCAACTTTGAGGCTATCTGTCTACAAAGCTAGTTCTTGACCAGCCAGGGCTAGAGCGCAAAGCCCTTATCTCCAAAAAGAAAAAAAGAAAAAAAACCCTCCAGTTTGAATGACTCGTCATGTACTTGCCCTGCCTGAGCCGCTCTATCCCACCTCAGCACACCTCCTGCCATCCCTTCTTCACCTCCAGCCACGCTGACCTTGTGGCCAGGCATGTTCCAGCTCTGGGGTGTTACAATGGCTGTTCCTTGTGCCTGCTGATGCTTCCAAACTCACCTCCTTCAAGTTTCTCTTCGAATATGTCTCCAATGAAGCCTCTCTTGACTTCCTGGGGCTGGGGAGAATGGTTTAGGTGCTAAAATCTCTCCCCTGTCCCCTCCCAAACAAAAGGACCACAGTTCAGATCTCCTGCCTGGATATGGCAGTCTGTAATTCCAGTCCTGGAAGGCAGAGCTTGAAAACCCCCAGAGCAAAGCAATAAGGGAGAAAAGCAATTCAGGATGATTCTCAATTCCTTGAGCCTCTACAAGGACACACACACGTGCATGCAAAACTAAAAACAAAACCTGCAACTCGCTCTTTCTCTATTGCTTTCTCTGTGTAACTTTTCCAAAGTACAGCTATGAGTCGGACCATGATGTTTCACTCGGTAACAGGCAGCGAATATATATGATGGTGTTCTATTAAATGATGTCACCCAGGGACCTGGTGCTGAGATTCAGGTGGACACAGACCTCTGCAAGAGAACACCAAGACTGGGGGACGGGGAGGGACCTTAAAAAGGTCAGAGAGGTAAGAAGACCCTACTGGAAAGCCAAAGCTTGTTAAATGAGATGAGGGGGAAGGAAGGGACTGTGGCAAAGCAGACAAGGCAAAGCTTGAGTGAGACCGGGGCTCAGGGCATCTGGGGGAGCAGCTAGTGGTACGGAGTCAGAAGAGTGGAAGGCTTTAGCTGGGCAGCGCTATAGCACCATAGACAGCTGTAGCTTATTAAGCCACTGAAGGGCAGAAAGTACTCGGGAGTGAAAGGGGCAGGGAGCTATGCCTGCAGTTTTACTGGCACCTAACAAAGTAGAGAAGAGGCTGGGGATGTCGTTTAGTTGGTAGAGTGCTTGCTTGGCATCCACAAAGCCCTGGGTTCAATCCCCAGCACTCCGTAAAAAGTCAGGCACGGTGATGCGTAACTATGATCCCAGCACTTAGAGAGACAGCGTCGGAGAATCAGAAGTGTAAGGTCAGGGCTGGAGAGGTGGCTCAGGGGTTAAGCCTCTGCCTTGCAGGCGGAAGGTCCTGAGTTCGGATCCTAGACCCCAGGTATAGACGCCGGGTGGAAGCGGGGGCAGCCTGCGTTTCCGGTCCTGGTAGGGCGGAGCCTGTGAATCTCGGGGCAGAGTTAACAAGGAGATGGATGGTTCCCCCGTGGTTCTACACACACACACACACACACACACACACGCACAATTGAATAAATAATTTAAAAAATTTAAAAAAGAAGACATGTAAGGCCATCTTGGACTACATAATGGAAGGACGGAGTCTCAGAACCTGGCTCAGGGAAGGAGGCTGGGGAGGAGGCTTTGATGGGAATGGGAGATGGAGAAGGTTGGGATGAGAGGAAAATGAAGCAGAAGCGCATGGGACATCCCAAGGGACATGCCACCATTTGGCTATTTGGATCTGGAGGCTCAGAGCAGCATGTGGGGTATAGAGAATTAGGAACTGTTAACTCAAGGATAGGTGTGAGATGGCAAGGGAGAGAGTTTATGAGGAGAGGAGCTAAACCACAAACATCCAGGAAGCATGGACAGGCCCAGGGCTGGTGAGGAGGAAGAGCCCAGAATACAGCTGGAAAATTTTCCAGAAGGACAGTGTGTATGTAGGGACTGGAGAGAGGGCACATCGGGTGACACATCAGGGTGTGACTGGAAGGGTGGCCTGTACATCAGGACGGAGGGTAGGCCCACAGGGAGGATGGGAGCAGTCTGGCTTGGGACTGATGCCAGGGTCTGTGGCCAGGAGAAGGACAGACGTGAGGAGATTCCAACTTTAGTTTCTCAAAGTTACTCAGAAATGGATACCTGATCCAGGCCCGGGACCCTCCCCAGGATTACTGACAGAAAGATCTCTAGTACCTCTCCCCACACCTTTAATACTATGCTCTAATATAGATGTACAGTGTGTGTGTGTGTGTGTGTGTGTGTATTCTCATTTAATCCTTAGAAAAAGCTCTCCAGGGGCTGGAGAGATGGCTTAGTGGTTAAGACTCTTCTCAAAAGCAGAAGGTCCTGAGTTCGGATCACAGGTCCCACGTAAAAATGCCTGGTGGAAAAGGCAGCAGCCTGCATTTCTGACCCTGATGAGTGGAGCCTGGGAAATCTAAGAGCCAAGCAAGGAGGTAGAAGTAATCCAGGATGATTGGTGAAGTCACCTTGATCCTCCACAGGGATACACAGTGTCCTCTGATACATACACACACACGCACACACACACACAAGTTAAAGAAAAAGAAAAAGCTCACCAGGCTCGCATTACTATTATCCCCATTTTACAGATGACAAACTGAGGCAGATAAGAATAAAAAGGTTGCTCAAGATCACACTGAAATTGAATGCAGATGGTGAAATTCAAGCCCAGATCTTGAATTCTGAGTCTTAACACTGTACTGTTAATCCACACTAGACACTTTACAGTTTATAGAGCTCTTGTACTATTACTTCATGGGGTCACTGGGGGGGAGGGGTCAGGAGATGACTCACACACTCAGACACGTTGCGGTTACCACACACGGCAGTTACCACACACGGCACGCTGAACACTCTTGCAGAGCTGTCCACATCCTAAGTCTCAGGATCTGTGAACATGTTGTTTGACTCAAAAGTCAGATTTTTCACACGGATTTGATTCTAAGATAGGGGAAGATCCTGAATGTTTTGGTGATGCCATGTGATCACAACAGACCATATAAGAAGAAAGAAAACAGGGTGTCTGGCAAGGTGGTACAGTGGGCAAAGGCACCTTTACGCAAATCTGGTGACTCAAGTTTAATCTCCAGAAGCCACATGGTAGAAGTAAAGAACCAACTTCCGAGAGTCCTCTTCATGCCTACTTCCCCCAACCCCCCACTCCTCAAGAAAAAAAAAAAAAGATATTTAAAAAGCAGCAGCAGCAGGAGACTCAGAGAAGGAATGCAATGATGGAGGTAGAGAGAGAAAGGTTAGAAGATGCTGTTTGCTGAAGTCGAAGAGGGAGGACCACAAGCTTGGATGCATTTCTTGACTGCAGCAGCCTCTAGAAGCTAGAAGCCTCTAGAAGATAAGGAAACAGTCTCCGGGCAGCCCGTGGGAGGAGCCAGCCCAGTACACACCTTGACCTTATCCCAGTGACACTAATTTTGATTTCTAATCTCCAGGATGATAGCATAATAGCACATAGCAAAAGTCAGAGGCTTTTTGGTACCCTGTTACAAGTCAGAGAAACACACACATCCCTTCTGTGCACCACTTCCCTAGTCACCTCTGGCCCCTCTATTACTCCATGAAAACTACAACAGTTTTAAGTGGTTCTTTAAAGTTCAACTTTTGTCCTCTCTCAACTTCTCTCCCTTAGTTAAATCTAAAAAATAAATAAATAAATAAATAAAAAATAGGGCTATAATCTGACCCTGCTTCTTACAGGTCCTGACTGAGGAACTCTGGAGCAAGTGGTGGGAGGCCTCCCACTGACCGCTGGGGCAGGTCAGGCCTAGTTAGTGTCCCTATTATTCAGATGAATGACCTAAGGCTCTGAGAGGACAATTGGCATGCCTAGAGTCACACAGATAGTGACTACGCCAGGACTTGAACCAGGGCTTACATCTGCCACACTGAGGGTCCTAACTGAGTCCACATCACATGCTACCTCCTTAGAGACGCCTTCCTGGATAAGCCAGGTCACGCAACGCTTCTTTTCTTTCCTTTTAGGACAGGTCTCACTCTGCAGCCCAAGCTGCCTAGACTTCAGGATCCTCCTGCTTCAGCCTCCTGAGCGCACCACAGTGCCCAGCTCATGCATTCATTCATTGAAGCAGATGCTGTACTTGCTCTGTTCCCAGTGTTGAAGTAGGTGAGGCTGGATACCCGGCTCTGTTCTCAAGGTGTTTGTGGACTGATTAACAAGACAGAAATACAGACTGGTGGTCCCCAAAGCAGGCTGATAAATGCTAAGAAAAAGGGAAAGATACTTAAGGATTGTGGGCATTTCTAAAGGGAGCCTGGTGGAGCCTAGGATCCGGGAAGGCGTCTAAGAAGAGTTGACAATTGCACAGGAGATAAGGAAAACTCAACCCAGAGGTGCAGGAAGACAGCGCAGACAAAGACACATGGTGCTGCAGCTTCCTGTAGCTCCCTAAGGACAGGGAAGGTGGGGGTCCCTCGGGCCTGAGTTCTTGAGTGAAATGGGAACCCTGGGCTTGCTGCCCGGAACTGTGACAATCAATGGACCCAGGGGAGAGCTGAACAGGAGGAGGGCTTGGGGGATTTCTAGAGCTGGGTAAAGCAAAGGAAGGTCAAAGGTCAGAGGACAAGGCAAAGTGGAACCCTGGTTCAAGCCCTCTCGGCACAGCTGGTCACAGTGTGACTCCAGGTCCTCTCAGAGCCTCGGGGACCTCATCTGAGGAATAGAGCACGAGACAAAAATGTCTCCAAAGACCCTCCCCAGCCTCGACAGGGAAATGACATGACACGAACTTACAAAAGGGTCTTTATTTATAAAAAAAAAAAAAAAAAAAGAAAAAAAAAAAAAGAAAAGAAAAAAAAGCCAAAGGGGCCCCTGGAGTAACAGGACAGGAGGCAGGCCGGCTTCTCAGGGGGCGGGGGCATTTGGGCAGATGCGCTTGAGTGGGGGGGCGCCCTCCGAGTCCTCTGGGTCACCCTGGGCTGCCTCGGGGACAGGTGGCACTGGCTCAAAGACAGGGTAAGCTTCAGGGGCCTGAAGAGGAAGGGCGGAGAGGTGTGAGCGCCACTCTGATCCCGAGTACAGCCTCCTAGCCTCTGCCTTCTCCACTCCACTCCCCTGGGACCCAGAGTCTGGCCCAGGGCCAGGTGACCACGATGCACATGAGGGCTTCCAAAACAATGGCAGCACTGTTTAAGGGAAAGAATCTAATCTTTCTGAAAAGTGCATCAAGGTAGTCCTCATGAGGAAAGGCGATGTGAGGAGGGGCTCTCTTGAGTTAACTTTACAACTTAGGGTTCTGCGCGTATGTACAATGCTCGGGTGGAACGCAGGGTCTCAGCATGCTCAGCACATGCAGTACCACTGAGCTGCACTTTCAGCCTAGGATTTTTTTTTCTCCCGCAGTCCCCGGAGAAACACTGATCATTTCAGGCTTTTAAGGAATGGTCTGAAACCAGCTGTGATCCAGCTCTCAGGAGTCTCCATTGTTGCTTTTTTAATTCCAAGAATCCAGTTTCTAAGTAAGCCTTTCGATGGCTGGGTCCTAAGTCCACATCTCCCTCCTGTACCCTAGAATGCAGTCTCCCTGTGTCCCAGAGCCCCCATTCCCTCCAATGCCAGGGAGCCCAGCCGCTGGCCTCTCTCACCTCAGCTTCCAGCAATTCTGGAACAGGCTCCTCCTTGGTCAGCTTCGGGGGTTCATCAGTGCTGCCTGCAGGTGTGCCCCCTGGATCTGGAATGCCAAGTGAACAGATATCCCCTGAGCAGCCACTCTGTGCCAAGAGAACAGCCAGGAGCTGATCACATAAGACGGGGGTTGTGAGAGCCAGAGGAGGAAGCCAGGACCCCTGGGTGCCAACCAGGAGACCAAAAGAGGAAAGAAGTCTCAGGCTAGATTTGAATCCTGAGTAGGGAGTGACTGGGCAGACAAACAGGGAGGCAGAGCAGAATTTAAGCAGAGGGAATGCATCCTGAGTGACCACAGATTCCGCGTCTGGACAGTCTGTAAGCTCAAATTCTTGGGCAAGCCGTTGTTCTGAGTTTTAGTTAAATCGTTGGTAAAAATGTGGATAATGACAGCAATACCACAAGAGACTGCTGCAAGGTAAAATGGTAAAACCTTTAGCAGGGTGTCTGTCATGTTATATGTGCTCCGTAAGGCTATTTGTTTATTTGTTGCCGGGGTACTTAGGATGGAACCCAGGGTCTTGCACAAGCTAGGCAAATGCTTTACCACTGAGATACCTTCCCCAGTGCAATCATTCAATACTAGCTGAGATATACAAGTGTTTCGCACCACAAAGACATAACCTCATGGCCTACATAAAGCGTTCTTAGAGAATGTCAGCAGGCAGCGGTTCACGAGGGTCCCAACAGTCAAACCAAGCTGGTCAAAGACCATAAGGAACCATCGGAGGATACAAAGGAAGGAAAGGATCCGCCAAACTTGTGTTTAAGGAAAAACTGTTCTGTCAGCTGTGTGGAGGGGAAACTGGAGACCAATAAGGAAGTTGGAGCAGGTATGAGAGAGAAATAAGAAGGCAAAGCCAGGCAGTTCTGGAGAGGGAGAGAAAGTCAGGCTACTTGGAAAGTAGCTCTAAATGCCCAGACGACTAACTGTAGGAACACAAGAGCTTCGAAGAGGATTTAGGTGCAAGATAAGACGCTGGCTCACTGGCTCTGGACCTTTAGCATCTTAGTGTCTTTGGATCTCAGTCTCCTCAAGTATAAATAGGGATTCACAATGATTACCCCACAGTGAAGACTAAATGAGGGGGAAAAAGTCAAGTGCTTAGAAGGGTGTCTGGAACACAGAAGGGCCTCAAGGAACACCAGCTGATATTTTCCCTATTGCTAGTAACCACTCTGATGATTATCAGTATTTTTTTCTCCCAAAACATATTTATCAAACACCTATTAAGGGTCGAGTAGTATTCTGATATTCCAGGAATGAGTAAAATCAGTATGGCCCCAATTGGAAAAATGCTGTGAGATGAAGGAAAAGACAAAAAGCCAGCAAAGAAATGAATTTGCAAGAAATTTATCTCAGATGGTGATGCGTCGCAGGGAATGAGACAGACAGCAGCTGGAGGTAATTTTTGCAAGGATCAGTGAGGGTCTCCCCCTCCTCCTTTCTACCAGGTGTGGTGGGGAGAAAGAACTACTTAACAAGGGCTAGATTGGGTTCAGCTTCTCAGAGGACAGACTCAGGAGAGGGGTCCTGGGAGGCATATAGTCCTACCTCTTTCTTGACCCAGTCGTGGGGGCTGAGCTTCCTCTGGGACCCCTTCTGGGGGTCCAGCAGGTGATGCGGGGCGGCTGGGCTGGGGAGTTCCCTCAGGACTGGGCTCAGTGCCCTTCTGCAGGGAACCTTCTGAATGGAAACTCTGGTTGCTGTTCTCATCTGTGGGAGCAAAAGTCAAGACAGTTGGCCTGAGTCCCGCCCGACCCGCCAGTAGCTTCCTTCAAATCCCACAACCCACCTCCATTCCAGAATCCCCACATACCATTGAGATCCAGCAGAATGAGAGGGCCACTCCCACGGGGACTAGCGCCCCTGCCCCGCCTCTCCCGGCCACGGGATCTCTCTGCCCCGCCACCTGCCCTCCGTCTCTCCTGGGGGTTAGAGAGATATGGTCAGAACCAGATGTCTAATGAGCTCCTGAAAAGCCCCCCTGTATAAATAAGGAAAACGAGGCACTAAAAAACAAAAGCTACTGCCTATGGTTATGTGGGCTGAGTTAGGTCTTGAACTCCGGGAATCTGGAACAGGAAAGAGGGGCGAGGGAGGAGGTGCTAATAATTGTTACCATCTGCTTGACTAGGGTTTCAGGGAGGACTGGAGGTGGAGGCCAAAATGGGGAAGATTTGTCTGAGGATGCACACTCGCGGGGGCCTGCTGGGGGCAGGGCTTGCTCACCTCCTCCTGGGGATCCACCACAGGCACCCACTTGAAGATTCGAAGGGAAGTGTCACCCACTGTCACCCAGCGCTTCTCCCTGTAGGAGGACCAGGGTGGGTTAGGGGGTGGTTCCCCTCAATGCTAGGGGTGTCGGGAAGGAGGTTGGAAAGATGTGCCAGGGCTGGGGCAGTTTTGTTGATGGGGTATCAAGACAGAAGGAGGATTGAAAAGCTCAGGGCATAGATGGGGGGCGGGGGTGTCTATAGAGAGGGGATACGACTTGGAGCAGTAGCTTGGCGGACTCCTAGGGCATCCTATGGAGCACCACCAAGGGTCTGGCTGGGGATTCTAGCCACGAAGATCGCGGGCCACACTGGCAGGAGGAGTGTCAAAGCTTCAGGGGGCGGGGCCTGTGAGGTCTCCCGCTCTGGGAGGGCACCACTGGGGACCATGCTTTGTAGACCTCTGGGAACAGTCGGGGGCAAGGGGGACGGAGTCGGCTCGATCCCGTGCACAGCTGGCGGGCCGGGGGAGCTGGCCAGGGGAGGGCAGACGCGTTTGGAGGAGAGATGGCTCTGCCGTGTGCCTGGCCCTGGGGCAGCGCTCACCATCTCCGGACCTTCTCGATGGTCGCCATCACCTTCTTGATGTCATCCTTGGCCCGGCTCCGGGTCTCGGCCCGCACGGTCCGGCCGGCCATGCTGGCGGGGCTGGGGCCAGGACCGAGCCCGTGGCGGGGCCGCCTCCGGTCCGGCGGGCTCAGGCTCCGCGCCAGGCCCGGGCGCCACTCTCTCCGCCTGCCGTCCCTCCGGGAGTTGGCCGCGCCCTCCCTCGCTCCCCAACGCCTCCGCGAGTCCCCGCCCCGCTTCCTGCTGCCGCGCCCCGCCCCGGCCCGTCCCCGGAGCGGCCCGGGCGGCGCTGGCCGCCAGAGCCCAGGCCTGGAAGCCCGGCCAGCCCCGCCCCGTCCCGGGCCCGCCCCTCCGGGCGCCCGGACGCGCAGCGCCCCCTGCCCGCTGCGGAGAGGGAGAGTGGGGGACGCGGGCAGCCGTGCGACTGGACGCGCGCGGCAGAGCCACGGCGGTGCGTTCAGACCACGTGGGCGCCGGGGTGCACGAGGGGCCCGTGTCCTTTACAGTGCGTCCGCTGCAGACAGGCGTCCCTGCAAGGCTGTGTGTGCTGTGTACACGCGTCCGCCCTGCCTGATTCCACGCTGGCTTGCTTGTTCCTTCATTCAACAGTCTTAATAACTAAGTACCAAGTACGTGACAGACACCATGAGGAGTGAGAGGGGGCTCCCCAGCGAGAATGTTCAAAGTAAAAAAGACCGGGGCCCCGTAGGAAGTGTGGGTGAGGAAGTAGAGCCACCCGGGCACACCTTTCATTTCTCATGGTTTGTGATTGGTAGATAGAGACTTTGGAAATCTAACAGATGCCTAGTGAAGCAGAACATATACCAACCCTATGACCCAGTAATGTTTCTCCTGCCTTGTCAACAGCCAACAAAACATATGCGTGTGTCTGAACACCAAGATGTGACCTGGAGATGTAACCTTTTTCACAATAGCGTCATCCTGGAAGCAACCCATCCACAGAATGGAAAACTAGTCACGACCTGCTCATACAGACACAGAATAACCAAATCTTGCTATGCATTATGCATAACAGTGGAGGCAAGCTTCATGAGCAAATCTTGAGTAAAAGAAGCCAGATGTGACAGTGTATAGTAGATGATTCTATTTATATAGGTTCACGAACAAGTCAAACGAATTTATGGTGTTTTGGGATCAGTGATCACTCCTTGGGACTAGAAGGGAAAAGAAGGGGATTTCAGGGATTTCTTTCTTAACCTGGTGCTTAATCATATTTATTCACTAAAACCTATCATGAGCTGTACCCTTAACCATGTGTGTAACTTTGCATTTGTATATTATAGTGCGATTGAAAGTTTCCCTAGAAAAGAAGTTTCTCTGGTGATTTTACTTGAACTTGGTAGATAGGAAGTCAATAGATAGGACCATCTTTAAATTTTGCTGTTGTACTTTGTGTGTGTGTATGTGTATTTCAGAGGTGTGTTTGTGAGGATTTAGTGTGATTCTACCACTGTGTCTGATAGCATTTCTGACTTTAGAAATAAAATTTGAGCGTAACTACAGTGCATTGCATAATCTCGGGCACATTTGTCTAAGATGGAAGTTTGTGTGTATGTGTGTGTATGTGTGACTTAGGATTGCAACTATCCAACAAATACTCACTGTTGGTTAGTGTGGCTGTGGCCCCTTCCAACCGTCTGACTTCAAATGCACCTGCTCTGCCTTCTGCCAGTAACTCCTCTGTTCTGAGGGTTTGCTCCAGTTAACCTGCGCTTCGCACAGGTCTTCTCAGTCCCTTCGCTGGCTCACAAATTCTAGTACTTGCTGTTGTTTTGGGTTTCGCTATCAGATTGTGAACTCTTCAGGAGGCTTGAAACCAAATAATCTTTGGTGTACCAGAGCCCAGCACAACCTAAACTGTGAGGACGAGTGTGTCCCGTCCTTTTTGGTGTCTGCACCAGGTTAATGTTGCTATTTGGGTGTGACCCATCTGAAGCTTGTTTCCACCTGAGCAAGAATGTGCGTCTGGATGCCTTGACACTTAAGTAGATACTTATGCGTGGGCGAGGTCTGTTACTGGGCCTGGTAAGATGAAGTAAGGTGCTCTGTCTCCCTCCTGGTAAGTGTGACAGACAAGGAAAGTATCAGGCATCCTAGCAGATACACCAGGAGACGTATGTTGTTAGGTGCACCCAAACTAGTCTGCTTCACCTCGGCCTCTCTAACTCTCAAACCTGGTCAAGTGGAAGGGCCTGCCTACACATTCCTTTCCTGCCCGCTCTACAGCTTCCCTCTCCTATCTCCCGGCTTTCTCCCCAAAGCAGCCCAGTTATCAAGGTCTGCCATAGGTCGAAGCCTGAGTCTCCTCCTCCTCCTTCTCCTCCTCCCAGCCGGACACAGAGCTGTCTTCCAGGCCCAAGGTTCCATTCACTATGCCAACACCTGCCCCCTGGCTCTGGCAGCTTCGGAGTCTAAACCGCACGGGCAGGCGGGTTACTGAGCTCAGGGACAAGTAATCTTGCCTGAAAGTAGTGGTGGGGGGGAAATGTTTGGGGTTTGGACTATGATTGGCCAATCCAGAGCCACGCCCCTACCCTTTCCCCTTTCTCTCCCCCCCTCGGAATGGGGGCGTAGAGGGAATCGGGATCAGCCAGGGGCCAGCATGAGCCAGAGGGAGGGAAGTCAGGGTAAGGGGCTGGGGGATTGGACCCCTGGGTCACTGATGGGAACAGGAGTCAGAGGGGTCAGAAGCTGGGGTCTGGGTCTGTGCCACCACCACCCCGAGTGGTGGGAGGGGAGCGGCCTGGGCGGGTGAGAACAGACTCCGGTGTCAGGTAACAGAGCCGGTGAGTTGGGAGAAAGGACAGGCGTACGGGGTTTAGAGGAAGCCCGGGGTTGAGGCTTCGGGGGCTTGAGCTCACAGGTGAGTACACCCCAAGGAAGGGCAGGAGTCGGGTTGGGGCAGAACGCTGGGATCTTCTCAGAGTGTAAGGAAAGAATCCGAGCTGAGGGTCTGGAGGGAGGGGGAGAGTTAGGGGAGGAAGTCTATGAGCCACCGGAGTTGCGGAGTGATTGCTTGAGTGGCTGCTGAAATCCAGACTAGCGGTGGGAAACTCAGCAGTGGGTGAGGGGAAAGGGGGCGGGAATTGCCGGGCGAGAACTACGTTCCCCAATATGCACTGGGGCACCCACCCCGTGGTTCTCGGGAAATGTAGTCCTCTTCCTGTGGCTCCTCCTCCCTCTGACTTGTATCAGGGAATGGGGGGGGAGAGGGATTATCGATTCATGGACGATGCCCAGAAGAATGGGAATAGGGGAGGGAATGGGACTTCAGTCCTTCTGTCTGTAATCTGGGCCTTAAAGGCGCATGCCAATTTGAAATTCTCTGCTTGAATGATGCTGACTTCCACTGGTAGTTATGGAGGGCCAAAGAACCTTGTATTAAAGGGTCTCGAGATAAGGCACGTACGCACAAGTAAGAGAGCTCCCCTGGCAGTACGAACAAACAGCCTGAAGTCGAAAAAAAAGCCCTTGGTCTTAGACTAACAGAGATCCAAAGACAGCACAAAGGAGGCAGAATTTGAATTTGTTTTTATAGGATTTCAGCAGTCATTTGCAGACAGGAGAGACGTTTCTTGACAAAGGTCAGCTGTCTCATCTCCCTCCTTTGGTATGGAACCAGAGCAGAGCCTTCTAAAATTCTAGAAAGAAGACCCAGTCCAGGAGAGATGATCCAGGACTGGGGTTTGGGCTGCCCTCATTCCCCTTCCCCACCTCTCTCTCCCACCAGAAGACCCCCAGGTTGACCTGTCAGTCTCACTTCTTCCCCATTTGGAGGCCAAGATCCGCCAGACCCACAGCCTTGCCCGCCTCCTCACCAAATACGCTGAGCAGCTGCTCCAGGAATATGTGAGTGGGAAAGGGGGGGGCGGCTATGGAACAGGGGAGCAGAGGTCCCAGACCACCCATTTCTTCAACCTCATTGTGGAGATCAAGGTTTCTGACAGGGACATCAGCTTTCTTTTGACCACACAGTAAATTGGAGGACTCTGTCGCTAGCCAAATGATACTCTCTCTCAGTATGGAGGCTCAGTCCTTGGTGTCAGAGATTAGACCTCGTAACTGAGAAAACAGGGAGGAGTGGTCTGGGGGTTACAACCTAGATGTGGGCTTGGAATAATCAGCTCGTCTCACTTTTCCTTAATGTTTTATTTATAGGAGAGAGAGAGAGAGCAAGAGAGAAAGAGGCACCATATGTGCTTCTGGGGTTTAGAACTCAAGTCTCCAGGTTTGCAAGCAGACACCTTACCCGCTGAACTATCTCACCAGTCCATGTCACTTCTATAGGCTACAAAATGAAGCAACTAAACAGGATGAACGGGGAAAGCTTCCACTTAGCATGCAGAAAGAACAAGAAAGTGTTTTACTATGGAACAAAAATTCCCCATAAGGGAACTTTTTACAGAGGAGAAAGTTCTCACAGTGTGTTTGATTCGCCCAAGAACTCTGCCCAGGCCAAGTAGAGTCCCCCCAAACTACCTCAGTGTAGTGGAGGAAGGCTGTAGTTTTGATTCAGACTGTAAGCCTGCCAGCTTGTGACCTTGGGCAGTAATGATAATATTTTTAAAGCAATGTAACAATTATGACAATGGATAAATACAGCTGGCTTCATAGTTCTACCAACTTTGGTTCAAATTCCAGCTCTGCCTCTTCCGGGATGAGTAACCTAAGGCAAGTCACTGTGTTCAGCCCAGTTTTCTTGTTTACAAACCCATGGTTATTGATGTCATCCTATCTATTATTGGGAAGATAATGTATTTGAAGTAGGGACCACAATACCCTACTTCAAAAGCAAGATATTTGCAAAAGAGAAATGTTATTGTTAGAGCATCTGACAAGTTACAAATCATTTATTTTTCACGCGTTCATTCATAGACAATTACCGAGTGGGGGAAGAGGGAATGAAATTGACTGGGTCCCAGCACTATTTCCTGTGAGTCTCAAAAGAACTCTGGTAAAAAGACAGAACAGGGTGCATTTGTCAGCTTTGCAGATAAAACTAAAAAGGAGAGAAGGGAAGTGGTTTTCCAGGACCTGTCATGCCTAGCGAGTGGAGGAGAGAGGAGGCGAACCTAGGTCTGTGAAATAACATTCATTGAGCTTTTATTGAGCCTTTCCTAGAGCTTCTGCCTTGAAGACCCCTGGTTTGAAGTCGATACTGTTTGCTACATATTGGAGACATAGACACAAATACAATGGTGTGTAAAGCCCATGTTGGTTTTTGGCTTTATCTCAAACACGACCATCCTAAGGATTAATCATTTACGAAAGGTGAAGCCCAGGTGCTAGGATGGCAGGCTAAGTGTGGGCCGGGCGCCTGGAAGCCTCGCTGACCGGTGGTCATGTCTCCGCAGGTGCAACACCAGGGAGACCCCTTTGGGCTTCCGGGCTTCTCGCCACCGGGTCTGCCGGTGGCCGGCCTGAGCGCCCCCGCTCCGAGCCACGCGGGACTGCCGGTGCCCGAGCGGCTGCGGCTGGACGCGGCCGCCCTGGACACGCTGCCCGCGCTGCTTGACGTGGTGCGCCGCCGCCAGGCGGAGCTCAACCCGCGCGCGCCGCACCTGCTCCGGCGCCTGGAGGACGCGGCGCGCCAGGCCCGGGCCCTGGGCGCCGCGGTGGAGACGGTGCTGGCCGCTCTGGGCGCCGCGATCCGCGGGCCCCGGCCCGACCCCGTGGCCGCCGCAGCCGTGGCCAGCGCCAACACCGCCGCGGGGGTCTTCTCGGCCAAGGTGCTGGGACTCCGCGTGTGCGGCCTCTACGGCGAGTGGGTGAGCCGCACCGAGGGCGACCTGGGCCAGCTGGTGCCCGAGGGCCCCGCCTGAGAGCTGGACCTGGCAAGCTCGATCCCCCCCCCCCCGGCCACCCTTGGTTTTCACGGGTCTGTCTTTCTCTGTGATGTGTGTTCACGGGTTGTCGTATGTTTATCTGCTTTGCAAGTTGTCTTTCTCTCCGGACCTCCCCGTCTCCGCAAGGGAGCGCTCTGTGTGCCTACCAGTTTCTCATTTTCTCTCTTTCTCCCTCTGGCACTTTCCCTCTCTCTCCATGTTCCCCTTGGTTCATGTGATGTGTGTACGTAGCCTCGTCTCATGGAGTGACACTTTCTCTCCATTCCTTTGTCCTTTGCTCACCAGAAAGTGCCTGCGGGTCCTGTGATGTCAAGGCTACCTGCCTCCAGGGTCATCTCTTGGCTCTGCCCACCAGTTCCTTTAAGCTGTGACCCCCTCTCCCTCTTATGTCCTTCCCTTCTTTGCCTCCCTGCCCTATGGCTGCCCCAGCCCAGCCCCAGCCTGGTATATGAAGAAAGAGAGAGAGAAAAAAGCAGCACATTAGGAGAGTTTTATTTGAGAATAAATTAATATTTTGTAAATAAAATGTTTCAAAATAAAACTAAAATTACTGGTACATACAGTTGTTACAAATGGGGAGAGAGATTTAAGAACAGGATAATAGGTGGTCCTCCCACCCATCTGCCCCCAAAACACACACACACGCACACACACACACCTAAAAGGCACAGTACAAATAAGTTCATGAAGGGTCCAAATCAGGGATACCACTTGTCAGTACGAAACAAGAAATGGGTGTCCTGAGCAGGAAACAGAGGCAATGTGAGTTTGGACTTCCCTTGGTCCGAAAGTGGAGCGAGCACCTTCATTCACCAAGCACACCAACTGCCACTGGCAGAGAGGTAGACTAGAGGAGGAATCTGCAGCAAAAAAGAGGCCTATTTGCTCAAAAAGGCCCTGTCTTCACACAGGACTTGAGGTAGACAAAGACAGGAAGCAGTGCCTGGAGTTACAGGAAGGGGAACGTCTCAGGGTGAATCCAAGGAGACAGCTATCCTTTCCCTGGAGTAGAAAGTGAAACCTCTTTAAATGGCTCTCCTTTCCAAACAAGTAGGAAAGCTAGAGCCAGTGACTGGGTGATCCACAGAAGGGATCCATAAAGCCCCACAGAGACCCGGAAGGGAGGCTGTAGACATGTCGGGAAGGCCCAGGCAAGATGAAGGGAAGCTTGGCTTCCAGGAAATATTCTCAAATACGTGACCCACAAGCCCTGTCAGCTAAATTCAGTGTGGCTCCTTCTCTACCCTAGGAGCAAGGCAGAAAGGAGTCCCCTGGGAAGAGGAAAGGCTGCAGCTTCCGACAGGCAGGTCTACTCCTCTATGCTGGGTACTTGGCCTTGAGCAGAGCCAAGTCCCTCACAGCTCGGTCTGTCCAGTGACCATATTCCCGGGTCACTATGTAGCCTCGACATTTCCTCTCAAAGGCTGAGGCCCCGAAAGAGACAAGTCCCAGAGTATCCTCTTCTGGGGGGATAGGCAGCCCCAGGGCAGTCATGATGGCAGCCATATTGCTCAACAGACCTTGAGCCCTGAGTCTTGCAGCTCCTAGCTGGGCCAGAAGGATGGGACTGCCGGGATTCAGGTCGCTCTGGTCGTCCCCCACAAGCTGGAGATGCTGGGTCAAGGCCAGAAAGGCGCCCTGGGCACGGCTTAAGCGCTCTGCGTCATCCAGAGCGTGCCAGGTCTTGAAGGGAGCGGCAGCAGGAGGCAGGCTGCTTAGCTGGAGCTCAGGGGCTGAAAAACCAGGGTCACTGAAGGGGCTGCCCTGGTACTGGAGCTGCAAGAGTGACAGACACGCACACAAGTGAGGGGACGAAGGAACATCTGGGGCTTTGGGTTCATATCTGTTCACATCTGACAGTAGTGCTTTCCCAAAGGAGCCACCATTCGACCACCCTGTAGGCACTGTAGGAATGTCCTGGCAGGGCAAGGGTCCTATAGGCTCCTGTTTGTAAACCAGCTGTGCCACACTGAATAACTCCATAGGGCAGTAAAAATAACAGGAAATAACGCATAGGAAGTGCTTAGTCTAGCATCTGTCATGCAGTAAGGTGGCAAAATTTACTAATATGTATTATCAATGATTACTTTTTTTATATGTTTATATGAAATGTAGTTATAGCCCAGTGTTTCTCAGTTATAATATTTTAGTCATTTATATTCTTATCTGAACAAAACAAAACTCACACAATCTATGTTTGTTTGCTTATTTATTTATTTGTGCGTGTGTGCGCACACGCGTATGCACTCGTGTGTGTATCAGAGGGCACTGTGTGTCCCTGTGGAGGACCCAGGGTGACTTCAGGATTCATCCTGGATTGTTTCATTTTGGGATTTCCCAGGCTCCACCAGAGCCACTGCCATTTCTGCCTGGAGATTTTTGTTTGTTTGTTTTTTAATTTTTAAATTTACCTTGTGTGTGTGTGTGTGTGTGTGTGTGAGAGAGAGAGAGAGAGAGAGAGAGAGAGAGAGAGGGCACTGTGTGTCCCTGTGGAGGATGAAGGATGACTTCGGGATTCATCCTGGATTGCTTCTACCTCCTTGCTTCCTTCTGGGATTTCCTAGGTTCTGCCCACCAGGGCTGGAAGTGCAGACTGCCACTGGTTCCGCCTGCCTTTTTTTTTTTTTTTTTTTTTTTATAATGTGGGACTTGGGATCCGAACTCAGGATCTTCTGCTAGAGAGGCAGAGTCTTATCCCCTGAGCTATCTCTTCAGCCCTGTTTGTTTTTAAAATGGGATCTATATAATCCTGGCTGGGCTTGAATTCACTAGATAACCAAAATGACCTTGATTTCCTGATCCTCCATCCTCTACCTCTTAAGTGCTAGTATTACAGATGTTACTACTATACCTAGCTTGATTTGGAATCTTTTAAAAATTTATTTATTCATTTACTTATTTTGATGTGCATCTTCCACAGTGCACAGATGGAGGTCAGAGGACAGCTTTTTAAAGTGAATTCTTTCCTTCCATTATGTGGCCTCCAAGGATTAACCTCAGGTTGCCAGGTTTGCAAGCAGGTACCTACCCACATAGCTACCTTCCCAGCCCTCAGGTTGGCATGTTTGTATGACAAATACCTTTACCCACTAAGCCATGTCACTGGTCCTCGACACACAATGTACATTAACAGACTTCCTAACTGGCTTCCTAATCTAGTCTCACATCCCCATTTTACAAGTGGCGAAGCTGAGGCTTAGGTTGTCCTAGGCTGTGCAAGAAATAGTGGCAGAGTGTTCAAGGCTATGAAAGGAATGGTGGTAGACACCAGACTAGAACCTAGATTGGGTAACTTCACACAGGCACAACCTACGGTATGGTAGAAGAGCTGCAAACCTCAGACTCTCAGGACCCATCAGATAGGAAATTTGGGAAGGGCGGGGCTAAGGAGGAGGTAGAGCTCTGGCCAATGGGATCCCTGTCCCAGCTTCAAACAGAAATTCCTATTCAAATTATAAACCAGCGCCCCAAGGGTCAAGCAAAAAACACTCAGGCCCAATCAGCAGAATACCAATTTTACTTCTTTTTAACTTTTTTTTGCACTAGTGTATGTGCACTTGCATATGTGTACGGTACGTGTGTGCATGCATGTGTGGGTGTGAGTGTCCACATGTATCACAGGGCACTGTGTGTGCCTGTGGAGGCCCAAGGGTAACTTCGGGAATCTTCCTGGATGGCTTCTACCTCCCCTTTGTTTTGCTCTGGAGTTTGCCAGGCTTTTCCTTCTAGGACCAGAAGAACACACAGCCATCATTTTTCTCTGGCATTCTTTTTTGATGTGGGATCCAGAATTTGAACTGAGGACCTTCTGCTTTGGGGCAGAGGCTTAACCCCTGAGCCATCTCTCCAGCTTCCAGTTTTACTTCTTATACAGCAAATGGAAGAAAGAGGTAGGAGCTGATAGAGTAGAGCTGGACCAAACTGGTTTCAGATGTTAGCATTGCTGGTTACTATCTTGATGTCTTCAAGGCAAATTATCTCTAAAGCCCTGGTTTCTCAGATGCAAAATGGATTTCCATTCAACCTCTCCAAACAGCTTGAAGGGTCAATGAGACCAGTGCACCCAAGGTAACCAGAACTCAAGTGACCAGATGGCATGGATGGTTCTGGAAATGACTACCTAAAGCTTTCCTTCCAGGTGCTTCCCCTGAACTGTGTAGCAGGTCAGCAAAGGCAAGATCCCAATCTTGCAGATAAGAAAGCAGGGGCCAAAGGGAGCCGGAAAACTAGCTGAGGTCACCCAGCCACCAGGGACGAGTGATGACATGCAAACAGCATCTCTCTAGTTAAGAGCCCCTGGTCCCTCGGGGCCATGGGGCCCCGGAAGAATCTCCTGAGACTTGCTCTGCTCTCCTTACCCAGGTTAACCCCCTCCTCCCCTGGACCCTGACTTGTGCCCGTGTCACTCACATAGGTCTGTAGCAGTGTAGACGTGTTCTTCTGCATGTAGAGAGCCAGACTATAGGCTTGATTGATGGGCTCTGCTGGAGAGATGGGGGCCGCCCAGCTGAATGGTGGTAGCAACAGACTCAGTAGACAGAAGGGGGCTGGCAGAGAACATCGTAGAGTCAGTAGTCCAAAGTCCCTGACCTCCCTGCTGATTCATTCATTCTCTGCTGCCTGTCTGAACCCATCACTCTTCCTTCATTTCTGATCTCTGTTCCCATCGGATGCTCCCTCCCTCCACCTCAGTCTCTCATGTCCAAACAAGTCCCTCTTCTACCCAAACCCACTTCATTCAGAGTGAAAACGGAAGTCCAGACTGGGGAGACAGCTCAGCAGTTAAAGTGCTTGTAATCCAAGCAAATGAACTGAAGTTTGGATCCCCAGATCCCAGATCAAATACTGGGTTGGAGTGCTGGCCCACCTGTAATTCCAGCCCCAAAAGGCAGAAGCTGGGAATCCCCAGAGAAATCTGGCTAGCCAGACTAGCTACCCAGACAAGCTCTAGGTTTGATTAGGGATCAACCTTAAACATAAGGTAGAATAGTGTCATAGTTAAGCACATGTCAATTTGACTATTAAAGGTCTGGGCACATTTGTAGAGAGTTAATGGTTGAGTGAAGCTCAGAGCAAACCTGCAAGAGATTGTCTAACTGATGTGGAAGGTCCAACCCATGGTGGGTGGGATTAGGCCCTGGAATAAAACACACAGAGCTGGTTGAAAGAGTTGGCATCCTTTTGTACACTTGGCCAGACATGCTGGTTTGGCAAGTAAGGATTGTCCCTCTCTCAGCCATTACATAGAGATTCCCTCAGCTCTGGTGTTGGTGCATGGTCTCCTGTCAAGCTGGACTGAGACCTGTAACTGGACTGTCGTAAGGAAATAAACCCCTTGTTCCCTTCAGCTGCTTGATGGTCATTTATCAGCAGCCATGCAGAGCAATCACAGATGATTCCCAGTATCAACCTCACGCCTCCACATCCAGCATGAATATGCAGGTGCATCCACATATATGTGAATGCATATACAGTATGCAACACACACACACACACACACACACACACACACACGCACACACGCACACACGCACACACGAAAAATAAATAGGAGACAAAGTCCTTAGCATGGCCTGCCCAGGTTCTATTCCCAGTAATTGTTTTCTTTACGTTCTGCCCACATTCCTTCTGCAGACCCTCCTCTTTGCTGTGCTCACCTAGAATCCCAAAAGCATTCCCAGGTTGCCACCTTCCTGGTCTTCAGCCCCAGCCCAGCAAAACCATCCTGATCCCTATATCTTTTTTTTTAATTTTTAAAATTTTTTTTTATTATTTATTCAATTGTGCGTGTGTGTGTATATGTGTGTGTGTGTGTGTGTGTGTGTAGAACCACGGACTAATTCGGGAACCACCATGGACCGCCTCCACCTCGTTTACTCTGCCCCGGGATTCACAGGCTCCGCCTTACCAGGACCAGAAACGCAGGCCACCCCCCTGCTTCCGCCCGGCGTCTATAAGTAGGATCTGGGATCCAAACTCAGGACCTTCCGCCTGCAAGGCAGAGGCTTAACCCCTGAGCCACCTCTCCAGCCCCTGATCCCTATATCTAAAGTTCCTCTTTCTCCTAATTTATAATCCTTGGAGAGATTTGTTGTCCGAAATTACCTCATCTATTTATTTGTTTACTTGCTTGTTGCTGTCTCTCCCACCAGAATGTGGCCCCAGGAAAGAGGAAACCTTGCTTGGTTCATGGAACGTGGCCATGAACAGTCTTATTTCCTAAACTTTGTTCTTCCCTCTCTCCCCCATTTGTGGAGAGCTAACCCAGGGCATGCATGCTGGGCAAACGCAGGTATCATTGAGCTGTTTCCCCAGCGCGTGTTTACTTATTTACCTACTTATTCTTCAGTTTTTTGGTTAGCATACAAAGAAACATGTTTCCGTATTCCTTCCCTTCCCTCTCCTCCCCCCAATATTCCCTACTACTGTCGTGTCACTTGTATCCATTACCCTCTCTTGTTTACCTCCCCCTTCTAGATTTTCTCTCATACTCTCCTTTCTACTTGACAGTCACATTCATGTAAGTTTAAACCTAGATTCTGCATGAGAGAAAACATGTGATATTTGTCTGAGTCTGGCTTATTATGCTTCACATAATGATCTCCGGTTCCATTCATTTTTTTCTGAAAATGCTATGGTTTTGCTGCTCTTTATGGCTGACTAAAATTCCATTATGTATGAGTACCATATTTTCTTTATCCATTCATCTATTGATGGACACCAACACTGCTTCCAGATCTTAGCTGTTGTGAATAGTTCAATGATAAACACAGAGGCCCAAGTATCTTTGTGATACTTCTGCCTTTTTTTTTCTTTGAAACAAGGTCTCATGCAGTCCATTCTCGCCTTGAATTCCCTCTATAGCCCAGATCACCTTGGACTCCTGATTCCCCTGCTTCTACCTTGTGAGAACACCATGCCTGATCTATACAGAACTGGGGGCCAAAACCCAAGGGTTTGTGCACTGAGTTGTCTCTAGCCCTCAACCTTCTTTTTTCTTTTTTAGATAAGATCTCTCTAAATCACTCAGGCTGGTCTTGGACTTTCAATCTTTCTGCCTTGGCCTCCTGAATACTGAGATCACAGTTATGGATCATCAGGGCCTGTTCGTTTTCCATTTGAAGACATGCCGCCAAATTGTCCTCTCAAACGTTTGCCTCAGTTTATGTTCGCACCACCAGTTTAAAGGGCAGGAAATGGTGGTCATGCAAATATCAGATGGTTTCCTTCGTTCCTCCATATCCCCAAGTCCCCAGAAGTTGAGAACCAAGTAAGACTAGAGTGAAGGTTCTTCCATGCATTCATTCACTCATTAGTTCCTGCATTCAATCAACGGGAAAGCTCATCAGCTACCACACCGGCACTGTAACTTACTTTCTATGTGTGTGTGTGTAATGTACATGTGCATGTGCCTGTCTGTGTGTGTGTTTACGTGTGTGTGTGACTTGTGAGCCATGGTCAGAGGACACAGAGGTGCTGGTCCTTACCTTCCTTGTTTGAGACAGGATATCTCTTGTTTTTCTTCCCAGTGTCTGCCTGGCTTGGGGACCCCTGAGCTTCTAGAGATCCTCTGTCTCCAAGCCCCCCACCTTCCCAGAGAGTGCTGGCATTACATATGCCAACACTACAGCGTTCAGCTATGTATGTGAGTTCTAGGGATCCAGAATCTTCAAACTTGCCTGGAAAGCACTTTATCCATCGAACCATTTCTCAGCCCTAATTTTCTTTTTCACTTATTGAGAAATTTTATATACAAACAAAATGAGTTTATGTCAATGTCCGATCCCTTACTTACTTACTTTATTTATTTATTTATTTATTTATTTATTTATTTATTTATTTATTTTTCAGAAAGGGTCTTGTTATGTAGTCCAAAAATGGCCTGGAACTTGTCCCTCAAGCTGCCCTCAAACTTACGGCCCTTGTGCCTCAGCCTAACTCTTGAGATGATAGACATACACCACCTTCCTGGTGTGACTTACTTCTTTATTGCCTATACCTGTATCTGCATAAGAAAATCATTATTGGACCATAGATTCATGTCTGCTCCCTGCTCTTTGCCCAAAAGCTCCCAACAAACAGTGCAGCTGTCCTCCACATCGCCACCTATCCATTCAACCAACTGCAGGTGGGAAATACGCACAGATTTTTTCCCCCTTGTCCCTATTCCCTTTATACAACAGTAGCTTACATAGCATGATGTTGTATCTGTTCATATGTGTGATCTAGAGATGGTTGACGGTAGATGGGAGGAGGTGCATAAGATACACAAATACCATATTTCATATAAAAGACTCAGAGTTTGGTCTCCTGGTGATAGGAGTCTTGGAATCTCTAGGGATACTATAGGATGACTATTCCAGCCCATAATAGGCTCTCAATAAATACTCCTTGAATGAACGATGTTTTTCCTATGTGTGAGGATGTGGAGGTTTCTAGCAGGTACAATCGTCAGACACTGGAGCCTCCTCCCATCCTGGTTTCTGGACCTGGGCGTCCTGTCCCCTCACTCACCCAGCAGACGACACATGCTTCCTCCTTGGTTCCTTCCTCCGCAGTTTCTGGGTCTTTGCGAGATACCTGTCCTCCTATCCCTGGGGTGGCTTTATATTGGGTCTGAGCCCTAGAGCCGCCCAGGAGGGAGGGAAGGAGCAACGCCCTGGAGAAGGAGGGCATGCAGCAGACAGGGTCCTGGCATAGAGTGAGGCCGACCCCGTAGGGGACAGAACAGAGAGAAGTTCAGGAGGGACTGAAATGAAGGCATGTATTCCAAGCCGGGCAGAAGCCCGAAGCAGGGAATAGACAGGGAAGGGGATCCTAAGGTGACATCCTAGCCCCTTGGAGCCCCCAAACTCGACTTTTAAATACTGGTGGTTGGGAAGGAGGGGGCAAGGGCGGGGAAAGGATTATGGGGGACAAAGGGGCAGCCCTGTTCCCTGCTGCTCCGCATGTCCTGGGATCCAGTTTCCCTTGAGGAAGCCGCCCCCTGCTCCGCCCACGGGGACCCAGGTATTGGGTCCTGGCCTCCAAAGAGTTTGGAAAAGGAACAAGAGGAGCAGTGTGGGAATCCCATCATCCACACCCAGGTGCACCCCTAGACAGGGAACATGTGCTCACTCACACATACACCGGCGCACAGCAGATCTGAGCAGCCATTCATGTACACACATCAACCCTACTGTCCATTCTAGGTGCTCCGGACAGAGCATGGAACAAGACAGATGAAAGTCTCTGCTTTCATGAAACTGACACGTGTAGCTCGTGCACGTCAGTCATATCAGGCCTGTACATGTCATATACCCAGAGTCCCAGTCAACTGAGGGAGTACTGTCTTGTACTATACACACAGACACATGAATATACCCTGAACACGTGGAATTCCAGCCAGAGACATCTGCACAGATGTGCACTCACAGTTATGCATCTCATCGGCACACCCATGCATACATACACCACACTGACTGGAAAATGAAAAACTGGAATCTTAATCTGATTGGATAGAAGATTCTGTCCTACTGTCCAGGTATAATTCTCTCTCTCTCTCTCTCTCTCAACCCTCCTCTCTGGGAAAGCCCATGGCAGAGGGGCAGGGAAGGGGGAAAAGATGCTAGCTCTGACCCCACCTTGACAGAATGCTGCTCAGTTATCACCCTCTGTGTCATTGTGTGGTCAGCCAGATGCCCTCCCTGACTCCCTCCAGGGCCCATGGTGATGGGAAAGGAGAGGAGATGCACATTCATTCAGTAGAAACAGTGCGTATGTGACTCCGAGGTGAGTGAGAGGTGCTCTTGGTGGGGGAGACCAACAGCAAACATGTGAGCTAACGAAAACTAATGTTTTGGACAGGTGTGGTATCACCTGTAATCCAAGAAGCTAAGGCAGAGGGAATCTCCGTTTTGAGACCAGCCAGGGAAGGCTATCTCAAAAAACAAAATGAGGAAATAAAGCGACAAGGGGGTCAATGTGATTAGTTGGGACGAGGGGGTGGAAAGCTTAGGTCCAGAAGTGGGTAGCTACTTACTTACCTGATATCACATAGCAAAACCAGGACAGATCTGAGGCTGTGTGTCCCCCACTTGGGGCTAGCGGAGGTGGATGCCCCAGATCTGAACTGTGGGCTCCGATTGGAAGGAGTTGGGGGCTCTTCAAAGGATGGGGGCTGGCAGGACTGGCAGGTGAGGCCTGTGCCAGGCGGGCACTGATGTCAAGGGATTAGGGTAGGCTCATTGAGTGGGTGCACTGAGGCGTGGGCCAGGCCACGTCAATGGAGTAGGGGGAGGGGGGAGGGGACAGATACTCGATCTACGCTATTCACAGTGGAGGTGTACGTGGGCCTCGCCCAAGAGGGCAAGCCAACCTCTACCCAGCCTCACTGTTTGTTGCCTGCCCCTCTCCGGGGTTTCACTTTCCCCTTCTATACCCCCAGCCCAGGCCGCCTCCGCAGTCAGGGGATCCACCCTCCACCTCAGGGCCAGTTCTTTTTGTCCAGGTCTGGTTTGGGGAAGTCAGGGGACCTGCCATCTTTTCCTGTCTTATGGGTCCCCCTGTCTCCATCTGCGTTCTGATTTCACCAAAATCCCACCTTGTTTATTGAGACGGGATCTATCGCTAGTTCCTGAAATTTACCGATTAGACTAAGTTGGCTGGTCAGAAACTCCCAGGAACACCTGTCCAGACATTTCCATTGCTAGGATTATACATCCCAGTTGTACCACCATAACTGAAACAACTGACTTTTACAGGCTAGGGACTGAACTCTCTATGCTTATATGTCAAGCACTTTACTAACTGAGCTATCTCCTCAGCCCCTCAGTGATAAAAGTCTTATCACCACTCCTTGTTCTGAGCCCACTCCCTGTGTCAGTCTGATACCGCTCCATCCCGAAGACCCTCAAGCATGATCTCCACATGTTGGGAGCCCCAACATTAACCCATCCCTGTTTCCATCCCCAACTATGAATCTTTTTTTTTAATTTTTATTATTATTATTTTTTCAACTGTGCTCATGTGCGTGTGTTCGCGCGTTTGTGTGTGTGTGTGTGTGTGTGTGTGTGTGTGTGTGTGTGTGTGTGTAGAACCACGGACGAATTCGGGAACCACCATGGACGCCTCCACTTCCTTCTGCCCCAGGATTCACAGGCTCCACCCTACCAGGACCAGAAGCGCAGGCCGCCCCCGCTTCCGCCTGGCGTCTATACGTGGGATCTGGGATCCGAACTCAGGACCTTCTGCCTGCAAGGCAGAGGCTTAACCCCTGAGCCACCTCTCCAGCCCTCCAACTATGAATCTTCACGGCTGGTCAAGGTGGGGTTCATGCTTGGCAGGTTTCAGAAACGAACATGACCATAGAAATAAGCCCAGAGATGGGTGGCAGTGGCATGTGACAGTTTAGGAAAGAATGGGGCTACTTTGTCCCCTCCCACCATCCTATGCCTTTACTTTGCCCTCTTAAGACAGGGCCTTGAGGTCTTTTGTGCCCTTGCCCCTAGCAGTCTTGGGCATTACCTCTGGCTCTCCCGCACCTTGTCCTTCAGTCATATGACCTATTCATGGTTTCTGTTGGCCCCAGGCCTTGCTCTCCACTTCTTCCTTCAGACACAGTCCTCACATTTAAATCTTCCCTTAGGTTTTACCTCCATTGTCCTTTGCTGTGTTGGTAGCTCCTCTAGTTTCTCAGACCCTTATACCCCCCTCCAAGTATTGACTATGATTCCTCATAATCTTGTCTCCTAGTTTTCCTCCCCTGCCAGACAGAAGGTAGCGTCTCAGTGGTTACATTACTCAGATTTGCATTCCTGCAACAAATGCTTGGGAGAAATGGTTTTTGTTTTGAGACTCAGTCTCATTTACTAATATCTTTTTTTTTTTTTAATTTTTTTATTATTATTTATTCAACTGTGTGCATGTGCGTGTGTATGTGCGTGCGCGTGTGTGTCTGTGTGTGTGTGTGTGTGTGTGTGTGTGTGTGTCTGTGTGTGTGTGTCTGTGTGTGTGTGTAGAACCACGGACGAATTCGTGAACCACCATGGACTCCTCCACCTCTTTCTGCCCCGGGATTCACAGGCTCCGCCCTACCAGGACCAGAAGCCCAGGCCACCTCTGCTTCCGCCTGGCGTCTATACGTGGGATCTGGGATCCGAACTCAGGACCTTTCGCCTGCAAGGCAGAGGCTTAACCCCTGAGCCACCTCTCCAGCCCTCATTTACTAATATCTTAAGCCGCCTTTGAACTCCATCTGTAGTCAAGGATGACCTTGAACTTCCTAAGTGCTGGTCACTTCCCAGCATGCTTGGTTTATATGTGCTGAGGATCAGAGCCCCAGGTCCTTGTATGCATTAGGCAAGCATTCTACCAATGAAGCTATATCCTCAACCCCGAGAGAAACAGTTTAAAATAATAAATATTGATCTGGACTCATGGCTTCAGTGGTTCCCTTTGCTCTTAGGCCAGCAGAAAGGCAGAAACCAAGATAGAAATTCACAGTGGAAGACAACTGCTCACCTTTCGGCAGTTGGAAGCAAAGACAGGTAATAGGAAGGATCCTGGACCAACATAACATTCCCTCTAATAACATTTCCCCAGTGCTTGCTTCTCCAACCAAGCCCTACTTCTATAGTTACACCAACTTTGCAATAGACTATTCAAATTTTGTTTATTGAAGGATCATTCCACTCCTTAGATCAGAGCCCTTGTGAACTCACCATGTCTGGTAACACTTTAAAAGACACATTCAAGGGCTGGAGAGGTGGCTCAGGGGTTAAGCCTCTGCCTTTCAGGCAGAAGGTCCTGAGTTCAGATCCCAGATCCTACGTATAGACGCCAGGCGCACCCGGGGGCAGCCTGCGTTTCTGGTCCTGGTAGGGCAGAGCCTGTGAATCCCGGGGCAGGGTAAAGGAGGAGGTGGAAGCAGTCCATGGTGGTTCCCGAATTCGCCAGTGGTTCTACACACACACACACACACATGCATAATTGAATAAATAATAATTAAAAAAAAGACACATTCAAAGGTGCATTTTACAAATCTCCTAGACACCTCTCAATCAAGCTGATAGGATTAGGTGTCAAGGGCCAAGCCAGGCATTAGCCTGGGCTACAATGAGACCCTGTCTAAAAGTGGTAGGTGGGACTAAATCCCTGGGCTTAGGGAAGATGGAGGGAAGTGTTTGAGAAAATTGGCATCCTTGTATATATATACTTGGTGAGACATGCTGTTCTGGCAAGTGAGGATCATCCCTCTCTCAGCCTTTATGTGGATATGGGGTCAGTTCCCTCAGCCCTGGTGTTGGCGTGGGCTCTCCTGCCAAGCAACTGTAACCAGGCATCATTGTAAGCCAAAAATAAAAAATCCCTTGTTCCCTTAAGGGTTTGATGGTGATTTTATCACCAACCATGCAGAGTAACTGTGACATCAGGTTTTCACACAGATGCCTTTACCCACTGAGATAAGTTGCTGGCCCAAAATTATTATGTTTTTATACTTTTTGTGCACGTATATCCATATATGTGTGTACATGCCATGATATGCTGTAGAGCTCAGAGGACAACTGTGGGGTCTGTTTTTAACTTCTACCATGTACGATCAATCTCGCGGATTGAACTCAGGTCATCAGGTTTGGTGACAAGTGTCTTTACCTTCTAGGCCATCACAAGGGCCTGGTTGGTTTGTTTCAATCCAGTGCTGAGAATGCAGCAGCCATAAAGACTGGGGTTCGTGTCTCCAGCACTCACAGGACAAGACAGGCTTCCCACACATGCGTGTAAACCCGGCTTCACGGTTAGGGGGCAGAGACAGGAATGTTGAGATCTACTTACTGACTTCCAACCTAGCTGAGGAAATGTGAGCCCCAGATTCAAGGAGAGATCCTACCTAAAAGGTAGAGAATGACAGAACCAGTTGTCCTCTTTTGACACAGGGTTGCACACATGTTGAGCGAATACTCGTCCTGAGGAGACACCACACTACCATCTACCTAACCCAGGCAGAGCCACAGACCAAAGTCATGTGACACCAAGGTCCAGCTTAACAGACCAGCAAGTTTATTGGGGTTACATACAGGAGCAGGGATGAATCAAAGGCAGCTATGTCACCAGAAAGACTCCCTCACCCCAGTGGGGTGAGACTCATGGGAACTGTGCCCCTGAGCTCTGCTGTGAGACTTGCCATGGGCTGCTCTGGGGGCCCCTGCAGACTGCTGGACTGCTTGCTGGCCTCTCCCAGACTTCTTGACTGCCACAGCAGTTGTTTATTATTTTTTTTCTCCCCCTGGAGGGAGAACCTCTGAGCGGAGAGAACTGTTTACTTGTGAAATTTCCTCCAGGTTGAGATGTTTCAAATTGCTAACAGCATCCTCCTTAGCTTAGACTGGGGTAAAGTCTAAAATGGTGTTAAGTTGTGCCAGAGGAAAATATGCCACATAACGACACACATATGTACACAACACACATACACACACACACACACACACACACAGACTCTCACATAGATATAAATAAACAAATAAATGAATAAATAGAGTTAGGTGTGCTGGGTTATGCCTATAATCCCAACACTTGGAAAGCTGAGACAGGATTCCTACAAGTTTGAGGCCAGTCTGTATTATCTAGTAAGTGAGAGCTTGTCTCAAAACAAACAAACAAACAAACAAACAAACAAACAAACAAACAAACAAACAAACAGGGCCAGGAATGACTCAGTGTATAAAGCACTGGCCACACAAGTATGAGGATCAGAGTTCCAATCCTAGGAACCTATGTAAAGCCAAGTATTTGTCTGTAGAAGTGATACTCATGATCTTGTGATACTCATGACTCACACACATGCATACATCATACACACACACAAGAAATGCGTCCTCACCTGTGATATCAAAATGAATCTTTAAAAACAAACAAACAGGGCTGCAGGCATGCCTCAGGGGTTAAGACTCTGCCTCACAAGCAGAAGGTTCTGAGTTCAGATCCCAGGTCCTACGTAAAAGCTCAAGGCAGAAAAGGCAGCAGCCCTGTACTTCTGGCCCTGGTGGGCAAAGCTTGGGATATCCTAGAGCAAAGCGGAAACAAGGTAGAAGCAATCCAGGATGATTTCCTGAAGTTACCCTTGGCCCTCCATAGGGACACGCAGTGCCTTCTGATACACAGGCACACACACACACACACACACACACACACACACACACACACATTTTGTTTTATGGTATCATGCCCCAGGATGAGAGTTCATGGAGCTGGGGATGGACAGAGCCAAGCAGGAGAAACCCACTCAGTACCACTGTCCATGACCTCCTTAGAGAAGTGTGCCCTTGGCACCCTGCACCTATGGGCCTAAGATTCTTGTTTCTAGTTCCCAGAGTAGGAAGATGAATATTCCAGGGGACATGTCAAGAATCCCATAAGATTTTGAGCTACAACTGTGGCTTTGTTACCTTGGCAACTGCATGACCATCAGGCAAAGGAAGAGCTTGGTATAATGGGCAGTGATAACTGGCTCCTGGTCATCTCCAATGGCAAAAGTTATTTAGCCTTCAAGCAAGCCACTGGGGCATTTCCAAATACCCAGGCTAAGCTGTATTCGCAAACTGTTAAGTACAGTCAGTCCTCCCTACTTGTGGGTTTGCATCTCTGGTCTCAGACAAAGAATTCAGAACTAAACCATTGCATCTGTACTGAACAGACTTCTATTCCCAGGTGATATTGGAGTGACAACTTATACAGCATGTTATTCCATCAGGTATCCTAAGTAGCTCATGAAGGAGTGAGGCTTGGGAGGCAGGCAGCTGTGGGAAGCAGAATTCAGGTCATTCTAGTAGAAGACAGAACTTTAGGCAGCGGCAAATCCAAGTCCTCAGAGAAATCTGTGAGGCGCATCTGTGCTTGAATTGGCTATAGTTCAAAATTACCCTGGGTCTAGAAGGATGAGGACACTGTACCTATTTTGGATGGAGACAGGAACCCGGTTTCAGCGGGTTCCAGGCATTAAATGAGGTTCAGGGCTGCCCCAAGTTTTAGCAAGACATACTGTAATGTTGGAGGCACCAATTTTGTAAATCTTAGAATATACAGAAGGTTAATTGCGGAGCTTTGTTTCAGGATAGAAACTTCCTTCTCATTCTGGAAAAAAGCAGGAATTTTGCACCCCAGGTTGCCTAGGATGGGGTTTGACATGGAATTTCCCAGAAAGCTTTTGACACTATTTGATTCATTTTTCTTTTTTTAAATTTAGTGTGTGTGTGTGTGTGTGTGTGTGTGTGTGTGTGTGTGTGTGTGTGCATGTCTCAGAGGGCACTGTGTGTCCCTGTGGAAGACTAAGGGTGTCTTCGGGAATCATCCTGGATTGCTTCTACCTCCTTTTTGCTTCATTCTGGGATTTCCCAGGCTTTCCCACTGGGCCAGAAGTGTAGGCCACTATTTCTGCCTGGTGTTTTTACATGGGACCTGGGATCTGAACTCAGGACTTTCTGCTTATGAGACAGAGTCTTAACCTCTGAGCCATTTCTCCAATCCTTTTTTTTTTTTCTTTTTGAAGGAGAATGTTGAAGAAAGAGTCTTACTGTATAGTCCAGAATAACCACTAATTATCAGCACTTCTCCTTGCCTCAGCTTCTCAAATGCTGGATTTTAAACGGATTGCACCACGTTTGGTTCTTCCCTCCTTTCTTCCTTTTTCCTATCTGCTGTTCCTTTCATTTTTTTTTAAATAACTGCAATGCAGTCATTATAAACAGGACATTTCTTTGGTCTGATATTCCAAAGGTCCAGAAGAGAAGGTTTCTTCATACTTCTGTTTCCAGCCATCTAACTCCCTCCCCTCTTTAGCAGCAAACATGCCTATAGTTTCTTCTGACAATTTCAGGAAATTTTATATCTATATCTATATCTATATCTATCTATCTATCTCTATATATATATATATAGATATATATATATATAATTTCCTGGGTATAGTTAGATTTATCTTTTCAAAACACATGATGTGACCCATACACATTGCTCTGTCTTTTATTTACTTATTTTTTCATTTAACAGTGTTACCCAAAATCATTGTATACTTTGGCCAGCAAGATGACTCAATGCATTTACTGCTTGGATTGGTGACCTGAATTCAACCCGAGAGCCCACATGGTAGAAGGACAGAACTGATCCCTACATATTGTCCTCCACACATGCACTGTGGCATGTGTACGCCCACACACAAACACGCAAGATAAGTAAACAAATATAACAATTTATTTAAAATGAATAAAAATAGAAAAGGTCTGGGGATACAACAGAGCATTTGCCAGCACGGGATAAAGGTCTTCCTTAGGTTCAGTCGACAGTACCAGAAAAAAAAGAGGAGGAGGGAGCTGGAGAGGTGGCTTAGGCGTTAAGCCTCTGCCTTGCAGGCAGAAGGTCCTGAGTTCGGATCCTAGACCCCATGTATAAACGCCAGGCGGAAGTGGGGGCGGCCTGCGTTTCTGGTCCTGGTGGGCGGAGGTGGAGGCGGTCCATGGCAGTTCCTGAATTCACCTGTGGTTCTACACACTCACACACACACACACGCACATACACAACCGAATAAATAATAAAAAAAATTAAAAAAAAAAGAGGAGGAGGAAGAGAGAAATGTGATCTTTGCTACATTATAAATGCGAAGTTCAAGTAGAAGTTTCTAATGGGAGTAGAAACCCAGCTCTTGCTGAGATCTGATCCTCCAGGAACACCAGCCAGTGAGCCCACCACTGAAGTGCTCCCATGGCCACGTGAAGCCATACAGGGTCCTAACATTTTGCTTCTGGGTTTTTCACTGCAGGGATCCACATTTGAGTTTTGGGGAATATTTCATTTTGGTGGTAACTGATCCCACGACTGACCATCAATTTCCTGCAGGGGCCTTTCTTCTTCACATGCCATAGCTGAATGGAAACATTTCCATTTCTGACCCCCCTTTGAACAAAGTGTGGGTTTGTGATCAACCGCTAAGAAGTGAGATTTGGCAGGGAGAGTGGTGAACATCTGCAATCCTGGCACAGGGGAGGTGAAGGCAGAAGGATTGAGAGAGTTCAAGAGCTATCAGGTAAGACCCTGTCTAAAAAAAAAGGAAAATGTAGCAACCCTTCATTATAATCTAGCCAAACTCGTGTGTTTTTAGCTTTGCCTCTTTTAGGTGGCTCAGAAGCTTCAAGCTTCTACAGAGACCCAAAGAGAAGGACGAACAGCTATTGCTAAAAAGGATCAGGTTGAAGAGGTCACTGCATAGCCCGTGTGCAGTGCAAACATCCCAAGCCAGTAATTAAATGGTTCCTCCCCCCACTTCCTCGGGGCACCTCTCTCCCAATCATAATCCCTTCTTAAAAGTCTCTAAGTGTACCAGGTCTAGCATGATGACCCATGAAGCCATCCTGGGACTGAGAAACAGAAAGGTTGCCCCCAACAGGTGGGAAAGCCCACTGACTCCCAGAGACAGCACAGTGAGAATATCCACCACCCAGTCCAGCCAGACTTTATTTGAAATGGAGGGGGAGGTGAGAGAGGGGAACAGGGGAGGAGCAGGCTGGGACTCTGTATGCAAATCTGGGCGGGACTTCTGATTGGTTGGAAGGAGAAATCTGGGAAAGCTTCTTTTCCTGGTTTCTGGTTCCAGCTTGAACGGCCTGTCGGACAGCCAGAGAATCAACTTGCCTGATAATTATTATAGGCCAGAGAGAGACAGTCTATGTGAGACATTTCCAGTATAAGCAGAAATCCCCTCTATGGCCTTATTCCTAGAGGGGCTCTAGAGAACACCCATGGGTTAGATACCAGTGGTTTTTTTTTTTTTTTTTTTTTTTAACCAGTGGGTTTTTGTACTTTCGTTTTCCAAGGAAAACTCATTTCATCTTCTCTCAGTTTTCCTTTTTTTTTTTTAAATCAAGGACTTGAGGAGGCACCGGATCCAATAGCACTTTCAGCTGGATGGCTTCCTAGAGCAGCAGACACTTCTCAAGCAGGCAGCTGCCCTTCTATCTTTTCAGCATCTTCTCTCGAAGATTGATGGTGTGGTCAGCAACCTCCCCATCCTAGGTGAATGTTTCCTGGGTTTCACACAGGAGATCACCACCAGGCACTGGCCTCGGTCATCTTGGCTAAGGTTTAGAACTACTGCAAGTCAGGCATGCCTATAATCCCAGCACTCAGAAAAACAGAGGTGAAGTAATCATTTTAAGGTCGCTATCAAATATAGCATATCTGAACTGCAGGAGACCCTGTCTCAAAGAAAGACAAATGCATAAGACAGGAAAACAACGACAACGTGATCCGGTTATGGTAATCCCAGTTCCTCAGACGCTGAGGGAAGATAACAGAATTCAAGACAAGGATGGTTATCTGAAACCCTGGCTCAAAACAGAAAATTTTATAGAAGGAGCCACTAAGATGGCTTAGCAGGGATCTGTGTGCAAATCTGACAACCCGAGTTTGAGTCATGTGGTAGAGTGAGAACTGATTTCTGAAAGTTGTCTTCCGACCTCCACAGTACTATGACACACATGCTGTTCTCTCTCTCTCAACCCTTCCACTACTTTTGTACAAAAGCAAAAGTGCTTATCATTGTTGCATCTCCTGAATTCACTACATGTGAGAAAATCTGACTGCTGGTCTATATTTTAATGTGACTATGACTAGATGATAATATTTTCAACTCATGTTGGTTTTTTATTTTATCTTGTTTTGGGTTGTGGTCTTGCTATGTTGCTTAGGTTGGTTTCAAACTCTTGGATTAAGAGAATGCTCCCACTTCAGCCTCCCTGACCTAACTCATGTTTTAACTACGTAACTATTCTGCTCATAATAAAACATTCATTTATAAGTGAAAAGTGTCTTTTTCTTTTCTTGTATTTGTTTCTTCTCCTTCCTCCTCTTCTTTCCTTCTTTCTCTTCCTGCTCCTTCTACTTTTTCTGTTCTGGGCATGAAGCCCACGTCTCATTTATAGTAAGTAGGCACTCTTACACTATCACTGAGCTATACCCCTAGCCCTCATGTGTCTATCCTAACTTTTTATTTATTTTTGGATTTGTGGGGGGGGTAATGTGGGCACCACAGCATGTGTGTGAAAGTCAAAGGATGTTATAGTTACTCTGTATGATGGCTGATAAAAATCATGACAAAACAGTGTAAGGGAACAAGGGACTTTATTTTCTCTTATCAAAGTCTGGTTACATACAGTTCCTTGTCTAGCTTGGTAGGAGAGCCCACACTAACACCAAGGGTCAAGGGAACTGGCCATACCATACCCATGTAATGGCTGAGAGAGGGACAATCATTACTCGCCAGATCAATAAGTCTGACCAAGTATACAGAAGGATGCTGACTCTCTCAACCAGTTCCCTTCATCGTATTCACTTGTCTTGAGACTAATCCCACTCAGCACCAACTGGATCTTTCTTCATCAACTAGTCAGTTTCCTGCAAGTTCACTCTGGGCTTAACTCAATTACTAATTCTCTCTCTCTCTCTCTTTTTTTTTTTTTTTTTTGGAGGATTAAGGTAGAGTTTATTAGAGAAGAGAAAGGTTGGAACTCATGGACTCCTGACGTGGAGTGGTGCCAAGAGGGGTTAGGACACTTCCATGAGAAGCAGAAATGAAACAGAGCTCGTGGCACTAGAGTGTCATGAGGGGCTAGGGAGCCCATGAGAACTCACCGTGCCTAGGCATGGAATTCATGAGAAGCAAGGAACAAGAAAGAGACTCATGGCACTGGAGTGCCATGAGGGGCTAGGGAGCCTCCAAGAGAAGTAGGCAGCTGGAAACGGACTCATGGCACTAGAGGATCATGAGGGGCTAGATCGCCCACTAATTCTCTTTTTTAATGTTTTTATTTTTAAATGTTAGTGTCTGTGTGTTTCAGAAGGCATTGCGTATCCCTGTGGAAGACCTTCAGGAATTATCCTGGATTGTTTTTATCTCCATTTTTGTTTCGCTCTGGGATTTCCCAGGCTCTGCCCATCAGGGTCAGAAATGCGGGCAGCAACCCTTTCTGCCTGACATTTTTACATGGGACCTGGGATCCAAACTCAGGACCTTTTGCTTACAAGGTAGAGTCATCGCTCCAGCCTCATGCTGAGAATTAATTTTTTAAAAATTATTTATTCAATTGTGTGTGTGTGTGTGTGTGTGTGTGTGTGTGTGTGTGTAGAACCACGGGCGAATTCGGGAACCACCATGGCCGCCTCCACCTCCTTGTTTACTCTGCTCGGGGATTTACAGGCTCCGCCCTACCAGGACCAGAAACGCAGGCCGCCCCCGCTTCCGCCTGGCGTGTGTCTATACGTGGGGTCTAGAATCCCAACTCAGGACCTTCTCAAGGCAGAGGCTTAACCCCTGAGCCACCTCTCCAGCCCGAGAATTAATTTTTAAAAAGTTTATCAGAAAGAGAGAGAGAAAGAGAGAGAGAGAGAGAAAGAGAACAGGCACACATATGCATGCATGCCATGATACACAGGCAGAGGTCAGAGGACAACTCTGGGAAGTCAGTTGTCTCCTTCTGCCATGTGGGCTTCTTGGACTTGAACTCAGGTCTCCAGGTTTGCAAGCCTTACCAGCTGAGCTGTCTCTGTAGCCCTCGTGGAGGGATTTGAATTTAGGGTTTTTACACATGCCAGGCAAGAGTTCTACCACTGAATGCAACTCCTAGCTCCCTGCTTTCTTTCTACGCAACTTCATTTTCCTACCCTCCTACCCACTCAGGTACAGTGCTTAGTGCTCAGGGATTCCACACAGTATAAAGGTCTTGGTCCTCTATCTGCTTATTCTGGTCTCTGCTGATGGAATGGGGCCTACAAGGCTTCTATCAGGATGGGACTGTGAGGAATGAGGGAATGAATATAGGCTTTGTTTAAAAGGGACATCCAAGGGCAGCAAGATAGTTCCATAAGTGAAGGCATTTGAATGTAAATTTGCTAAACAGACTTCAGGCTCCAACTTCTGAAAGTTGTCCTCTCTCCAGATCAAGACCAATCTGCATACCCCCCCCTCTAAGTTTTTAAAAAAGAAAGGAATGGGGCTGGAGAGTTTTTAAGAAAAGCTGGAAAACCAGTTTTGCCTGACATATTTGCTGTTGCTAGATAACCAAGCACAACTGGATTTGACCGGTCTGTGTTTATGTGTGGTAGTTCTGAACATGAGCTCTGGACTCAAAGTTCTGGCTCTACCATGGGTTTATCTATTGCATACAGTTGAGAGCCCAGTTTCCTCCATCTATAAAATGGAATTTTACCTTATGAGTTTTTGTTTGTTTGTTTTGACGGAATCTCATATAGCCCACGCTGGCCTCACACTATTGACATTTCCCCCACCTTTCACTTTTTTTTTTTTTTTTGAGATAAGATTTTATTTATGGAGCTCAGGAAGGCTCAAATGGATAGGTAGCTGAGGATGACTTGAATTCCTGTTCCTCCTACCTCCACCTGCCAAGTGTTATTGCACCCCAGATTGTCTATTTTTGAGTCCATCTCTCTCAGGCTGGTCTGGAATGTGAGACCCTCCGCTTCAGCCTCCCAAGTGCTGGGTTGGTTACAAACATGCTTTATTAGTAACCCTGGCCTTATAGGATTCTTATAGAGATCCAATGAAGTGCTGAAAACATATTATAGTGTGTGGGGTGGGACTCAAGAGTGTTTATCTAGCATGCATGTTCCCCGGTTTGAATCTCAGAACCTTAAAATACAAAATACAAGAAACAAACAAAAATCCTGTGTGATGGATTCACAAAGCTTACAAGTCGGCAGGACGGAAAATAAACGAATCTCTCCTGGGAATTACAGGAAGACTAGGTTGTGTCAGTGGGCGTTTGAATATCAATGAAAGGATAAACAGCTAATTGGGTGGAAACATGGGATTGGAGGTAGGGAAAATCTAGCCCCAGAAGACCCCCCCCCCAAAAAAAGGCCGGAAGCAATCACAGCCAGTTGAAGTCAAACCAGGGAGGTCTACAAAGGTACAGATAATTCTCCGGGAATGAGGCCTCACCTATGAGCTACAAGTAGACTCAGTTTTGCCTAAGGCCATTCCTTGCGATCTGGGCAGGCAGAAACTTCCCGAGGCCGAAAAAAACCACACCCACCAAGTCTTTAGCAGGACCTCCAAACCCAGGAGAAGGAAGCAGAGGGGACGGGGGCTTGGGATCCGTAATAAGCAGTTTTCCAGGCCCAAGAAGGAAGATCAAGAAGTCAGGTAAGATGGCACAAAGGGATTCCACTGGCTTTGGCAGCTCGGAACCTAGGAGAGGCCTCGAGGCTGCAAAGTAGGCAGGACATGAGACTTGGTAATGGACAACAGCTGCAACTCAGGTCGAGAAATTTGGCCCGAGTGTAGGACATCCGTTAAGTAGAGAGAGGGCGCCCCCTGGGAGCAGTACTCAGTAGTGATGTTGGAGGACCCAAGAGAGGATGGCACCTTGGCACGGGAGGGGAGGAGGGGGTGTGTAAGATGGGGGTAGACGGCTCGTCAGTTTTCTTCTTAGAGAAGATAACTGTCCGGCATGATGGATTTCTGGACTCTCAGAACCGCTGGGTTGCAGGAGACCTCGAAAAAAGAACTACCGTCACGTGCGCCGTGCCAGAGCCGGCTGCCTTCGTGAACACCACCTTAACCCGCTCAACTCGGCTTCCAGGTGAGTAGTATCGCCCCGCCTACTTCTTTCAAGTGAGAAAACTGAGGTTTAGTGACTTTCCGGGGCAAGCAGGGGATTTGCACTCCCAATTTTCACCACCCCCCCGACCCTCACTACTTGTAAGATAACGATTCCCAGAGGTTTGAGAGAAGGAGCATTGAGTGTGAGGCGCCCAGGCATTTTTAAGGGACAACAGCGTGAGTGTATTTTCCGGTGGGAACCACGCCTCTCTTGTCGCGACAATATTGATCGCTGCTGATTTCCTTTAAGCACCTTCCTTTCACTTGTGAAATTCCTTACCCCCTGGGAAAGGCGCGGGTATTCAGTATTCCCGGACCACCCAGATGGTTCTCCCTTACCCGCACTGATCCCCCTCCAGGTGACATCAATTCACCTCCTCCACTAGCCAGTAAAACCTTGGAACTACATTTCCCTGCAGGCCTCTTTCAGAAAGGGAGGCAAGGAGAGCAGGAAAAAGACTTTCCGTTTCCGTCGGCTCGCAATTTGGCGTGTTCGTGGTGATGCCTATTTCAGCAGCCTGTGTCCTTTCTCTGTAGAGTTCAGAAAGGGACTACGTAGCCCAGCAGGCCCCAACACCGACGGCAAGCAACTCGTTTGCCATTTCTATTATGTAGTCCTTTCGCCCCATTTCTGCAGGGAATAACCTTAGCCCCTGAACTACAAATCCCATAGTCCTTCTCGCTCCGTCAGCCGCCATCTTTACTGTAGTCCCCGCCCCGTTCCCTTCCATTGTTTCAGAGAAGATAATAGAGCTGACCCGAAAAGACTACAATTCCCGGCAGGCTTTTCGCGACCGAGTGCGGGAATCCTGATAGTTCAGGCAGGCAAGGTGCTCAAGGTAGTAGCATGAAGCAACCAGGAAAGGCTAGATAGCCTGCCATTTTTATGGTAGTCTACTTCTGCTCCTCGTTTCGCCATGCATAAGGAACTCTGGAATGCTAGAGAACTACTATTCCCATCGCACCTCATAAAATCGACTTATTAGGCGTACACGCCTGTTCCGCCATCTTGCTTGTAGTCCTCGTTCCTTTTCACCTTTCCATTGTTCCTGACGAGTAGAAATGGCAGCGGGAAGGCAGCAGATGGACTGCGACTCCCGTCAGGTACCACACACGCGGAGGGTTGTGGACCAGAGGGCGTGTGAGTGCCTAGAAAGGAGGTCGGGTCGTGGGAGAAGGCCATCTTGTTTGTAGTCATTGCTCCCGCTCCTTCTGAATGTTCTGCAACGGGGAGTCTCGGGGCGACCGGACTATAACTCCCGCCATGCTCGGCTCCCAGCGTGGCACGCCTTCCGCCATCTTGTTTGTAGTGCGGGCTGGTCCTAGGGCTTCCTTTTTCCCACGGTAGTGCCGGAGTCCCTAGAACTACAACTCCCGTCGTGCCTTGCACGGGTTCACTTGGAAAGTGGAGGTGGTGGAGGAAAGGAGGGGGCAGGGGGCGGGGTTCCTTTGGGAGAAGGAGGGAGTAAAAAGGAGGAGGAGGTGGAAAGGAGGGAGGGGAGGGGTGGGGAAGAAGAGGAGGAAGGAGGAAGGAGCTGAGGAGGGATGAGAGAGGCGACCAGGGCCCCGGGCCGAAGCAGCGCGGGTCCAGGGGCTCAGGGGGTCTAAGACACCTCAACTACCCCCACCCCTTTCCTGCCACCCCTCCATCCTTTCCTTCCACCCTCCCGCCTAGGAGGGCATTTATTCAAATTTTATTTAAATCCCTATCTGGAGGGTCGAGCGTTGGGGAGAGGGGAAAGAGGGCGGGGGCGCGCGGGCTGGGGGGGCGGGGCCCGTGCAGCTTCCTTCACCCCCCTCCGCTCGCCCCGTAGCCTTAGGTCAGGGGGGCCGCAGCACAGGGGCGGGCCCAGGGGAGGGGGGCAGGTTACGGAGACCCCCCCCTCCCCGGGAACCGGCGGTGGGCGGGGCTTGAACCCCGGAAACGGTGGGGGGCTCTGGCCTGTCTCTGGACCCCTGGGCAGTGGGAACCTGGAAGGGGCCAGTTAAAGGGTTGGGGGCTCTGGGGAAAGGTGGGGGAGGGGAGCTGTGACTCGGACCCGGGACTGAGTGGGGCCCGGGCAGAAGCTGAGCACCCTGCGCCCGAGGAGCCCCCGTTGGCCTGGGGGGGCTGAGGGACTGAGCCCCCCAGAGCAGGACCTCCCCCTGGAAGGGCCGCGCCGCAGCCCGTGGGAGGGCCTCGCCCCCGGCGCTCCCCATCTCCACTCGCCGCTGTCCCGGCCTCCGCCGGAGGGAGGGGCCGAGCGCCCTCGGGGGGCCGTGGACCCCGGCGTTCTGAGCGTTCCGCGCCCCGCGCCGCCCGGCCCCCCCGCCGCCGATGGCCGCCGACCCGCCGGGAGCTGCCGAGAAGGGAGAGATGGCTCCCGGGACACGTGTGAGGTGGGTGCATGCGGCTCCTCCTCACCCCCAGACCTGGGCAGCTCCCATTCCCATTCATCCTCAGCCCGGCCTCTCCCTGCCCTCCCCGCCCCCAACCTCGCCCTCCCTCTGCTCCAAACTCATCTCCAACCCTCCTTCCTATAACCTCTCCACCCTGGGGAGCTGGCCTTCCTTCCCAGACCCCGCTGCCCCTTGCAGACCCCCCACCCTACCCCCGCCTGCAGTCGCCGCCCTCTAGGCCCCTCCCCTGGAGTGCTGGAGGGCCCCTGCCCCGGGTGGATAGGTCTGGAAGTCCTCGGGAAGGGGGAAGCCAGTCTAAGACTGGCTGGGGAGAGACCCTCCAGGCCTGCCGAGTCCATGTGGGGATCTTGGAGGATCTGGTTTCCATGGGCAGGGGAGCCCCAGGGATTCCAGACAATTAGGGATGAAAAGCAGCCTGGTAAGCTGGAGGGGTTAGTGGAGAAATCTAAGACTGCTCCTGAATTTTGTAGAGATGTCAGACTGGATTCCAGAACCCAAGAGGAATCTGGGAGATTGCCCAAGTTGCCTGAGAAATCCTAGAGAACGTTTGGGAGTAAAGGGGCTTCTGTGGGGGAAGACAGGAGTTGAGGTTTGGGGCCGGGAAGGGACGTGGAGAAGCGTCCCAGGATGTCATACCTGGAAGTTGAGAGCACAGTGGGTCATTAGCGATGGAGGATCCCATTGGAGCTGGTAAGCGTGTCCAAGCTTGAAGGGGCTAGAGATTGGATGGCTGTTACCCGCGAGAAAGAAAGGAGGGAGCAAGAAAAGTCAGGTGCTTCTACCGTGGAATCTGGAGGTACATCTGAGGGCGTGGGATATTCTGCATTTGGATAACAGGTACAGCATCGAGTCCTCCCTGAGGTAACGCTGCAGACAAGGAGCCCCGGGCCTTTCCAAGAAACCTTGGCTTGTGAATGTTAGAGGAGAGTCCACAGTGTCCCTCCCCTCACACCCCCCAGGCTTGGGAATGGACAGTAGGAGTGCTAGAAGGAGAGAGGTCAGAGGAGGGAGGCCTTGAGTAGAGGGAGTGTCCGTCTTCCCCAGACACATATAAGAAGGCTTGCCTGACCTCCCATGTCTCCTGGATAAGCTTTGCCATCCGGGGCGCAGGGAGCCTGCTGTCAGCACTCTCCCAGGCTAGGCCTATCTGACCTACCACCGTCTGCCTACAGCCCTCGGCGTTGCTGACGCCCCCAATGTCGTCGAGCAGCCGGGGGCCGGGGGCCGGAGCGCGCCGACGCCGAACCCGCTGCCGCCGCTGCCGGGCCTGTGTGCGAACTGAGTGCGGGGACTGCCACTTCTGCCGAGACATGAAGAAGTTCGGGGGGCCCGGGCGCATGAAGCAGTCGTGCCTGCTTCGGCAGTGCACTGCGGTGAGTTCTGCCCCCACACTCGGGCCCGTTGGAGCCCCAGGCATACTTCTGGAGACTTCTCTCCACATTGGCTTGAGAACTTTTGGGGATGTCTAGTGGCTCTTTCCCTGAGTGTACCCTAGCAGTGCTGTTTGTCCATTCATTCACTTCCTGCCTTCCTTCACTGATTTGTTTAACATGTCTGTTTTCAATCTTTATCTCCAAGTGGGGATCCCCAGAAGAGGCCACCCCAGACCCTAGAAAGCTCAGCCCCTGCCGTATGCCTCTGCCCACATAGCTGTGCAAGAGGAACCCATCTCCAGGGAATACCTCTTGACTTTATGTGGTCTCTTTCCCACCCCTTAAGAGTGGTCTTAGATTTGAGGCTGTGACCTTGAGCAAATCACTTTGAACTTAAGGAGCCTTCTTTATAAAATGTTTTCTTTGTTAAGTTGTAAAGATTAAACAGTGGAATGGATAGACTGAATGTGCCTACCCCAAGACCCCACACAGAGTAGGTATCTGGGAAACGTGGCTTTATCCTCTGAGCAGCCCTGGGCACCAGAGAACAGCCTTTCCCCAGCAGCCACGTCTCAGTGCCCACACTACTGCTTCCCGTTCCACCTCCAGCCATTCTTCCTGGTTGCTCTTCAGCCCATGGCCCCTTCTCTTCTTTTTGTCCCCAGTCTTCACTTTGCTGATCCTTCCTTCGCTCTCTTCTCTCTTGATCCCAACTCAAGGTCTCTGACGTACCTGATAATGATTCAGTGTTACCACTGTCCTCCCCAAACTCACACTGTACAGATCGTTCTCTTTCCCCCTGAGTCTAGGCAGCTTCCTTTAGTAAGTTCCTAGAGGTTTTTCCCAACTGGACTCATTGAGTTTCACAGTCACCCTGGAACACCCCACTGAGCAACTGAGAACCACCCCAAGCTGTTGTCATTTTCTCCAACCCACTCTTTTATTTGCCTGTGATCTCTCCCACTCCAAACTAGCTATACCTTCAGGATCATACCAGCTCTGGATCTAGTGGTAACAATCACAACAGTGATAATATAATGGATCTCTTGTCCCACTGGCCTTGTCTTGTTACAATGGAACGATCCAGGGCGCCATTTGGCCAACACAGAAATAGAGCAGTTGAAGTCTCTGGTTATCCTGGTCCACTGCGGAAGGTCATCTTGCCAGTAAAGACCAAATTCAGGATGTGGCCCAACTTGGCCTGTGGGTTCTGAAGCTGTCTCTTCCTTTAGCTGACCAGGGTCTCCAGATGGAAGTCTTTTCCCTACTCCTTGGTTTTGGGGTTCTTAATACCCTCTTCTTCAACAGCCCGTGCTCCCACACACAGCTGTGTGTCTCTTGTGTGGAGAGGCTGGGAAGGAAGACACAGTGGAGGGAGAAGAAGAGAAGTTTGGTTTGAGCCTCATGGAGTGTACCATCTGCAATGAGATCGTCCACCCTGGCTGCCTGAAGGTGATAGCCTTGGGGTCTCTGGAGCCTGGGGCTGGGCAGACCATCAGAGAGAAGGAGGGGGCCACACTGCCTCTGGGCTTGTCCTGGCACCCTGATCAGTGGCACCCTGCTTTTTTGCCTACAGATGGGAAAGGCTGAGGGTGTCATCAACGCGGAGATCCCCAACTGTTGGGAGTGCCCCCGCTGCACTCAGGAAGGGCGCACCAGCAAGGTAGAACAGAGCTGGGTCTAGGGGTAAAGTGGGGGTTGGGGCGCTAGGTGGGGCCCCCTCATCCCCAGCTTAAACTCTCCAGGATGCAGGTGAGGGGCCAGGCCGCCGCAAGGCTGACAATGGTGAGGAAGGCGCTAGCCTAGGGGGCGGTTGGAAGCTGACAGAGGAGCCACCACCTCCACCACCCCCGCCCAGACGAAAGGGACCCCTTCCTGCTGGCCCTCCTCCTGAGGATGTGCCTGGGCCCCCCAAACGAAAGGAGAGGGAGGCAGGGAATGAGCCCCCCACCCCAAGGAAAAAGGTAAGTCATGGAGCATGCTGACTAGGACCAGCCCAAGGGATTGTCGGAGCCCAGGGGTTGGGTTGGCTTTTGGGGGTGGGGGCTGGGAAGCAGTTCTCTGTGGATTCCCTTAGAGGTTGTTGGGAGTTGTAGTTCCAAAGTAGTTGTGGGGGTTGTAGATGGAGTGTGCGTACTGTGAAGAAGCACAAGTGAGGGGTAACTGGCATAGGCCAGGAATTTTTGGGAGACCTGGGTGGATCAGGGAGGAAGGACAGAGCATGCTCAAACTAACTGCTACAGAGGAGGAGGGAAGGGCTGGAAAGAGCCTGAGGGGGAATTAAAAGGAGATGAGAGCATGCTCTATGAGTGAGCCAAGACACTGGTTGAAAGGTGAGCATGCCCAGAGTGCTCCTTGGGATGGGGCTTCTGGGATTTGTAGTTTAAAGAAGACTTGGGCCTTAGTTTGGTGATTAATAAGGGTCTAATGGGTCTCTTTCTTCCCCCGTATCTCCTCTTGCCCTGGTAGGTGAAAGGAGGCCGAGAGAGGCACTTGAAGAAGGTGGGTGGAGATGCCTGCCTCCTCCGAGGAGCGGACCCAGGCAGCCCCGGCCTTCTGCCCCCCAGGGTTCTCAATCCGAGCCAGGCATTCTCATCCTGCCACCCTGGGCTCCCTCCCGAGAACTGGGAGGTGTGCCGGGGACCTCCTTCCCCCCCTACCCTTCCTTGCCCCATCCTCCATCACGGAGAGGTCAGACCTGTCCTTGATCAGTTCCTCTTGCTCTGCATCCCTGAGGAGAGATGGGTGGGATTGTGGATTAGGTCCAGGTCGCAGGAACTCTGATTTTCCAGCAACCCTTAGAGTATCATCTGACCCATTTGTCTCATTTTTTCAAGACTTACAGCTGAAAGAACTAAGTTTAAATTCCTGCTCAACCACTGATTCCTTGTATGGTTTTGGCAACTTGCCAGCTGCTTCAGGCCTCAGTTTTCCTCTTTTGTGAAATGGAGACAAAACTACCCACCTTTCCTTCCCTGCCATGGCACTAGACAAATCTAATGAAATAGGGAAAAGGACATTGCAAAATACGAAGTCAGTGTAGATTCAAGGGAAATAAGACTCGGAGAGGTTAAAAGAGTTTCCGGAGGTCACACAACAAAACTAGAATTTTAATTCTGCTTTTCACTGACAATCTAAACCCAAGGGTCTGTCTCATTATGTCCAAATACTCTACTATTTGTCAGTTTGTAACCTTGAGCAAGTCTCTTAGGCTTTTTGAGCCTTAGTTTCCTCATGTCTAGAAAGTGGTCCAAGTTGCACAAACCTTAGGGTCACCAAGGGCTTCAGGAGTCAGTGAGTAGGGAAAGCGCTACATGGAGACGATTCCTGCATTGTGGAACTGTCTGGTCTAGCCATCCCATGTTGTAGATGCAGACTTTCACGTCTCCCAGAGTTGAAAGGCGAACCAGCACTCAGCATAAGGTCTCTGGAGTTTATGAACCATAGTCTAACTCACCTGACTTTAAGTGCTTTGAATTAGTCCCTTTCCATAGCAGGTAAGGGAATTGAGGTCCTGAGGTGAGACTATTCCAGAGCTGGATCTCCTGGGTTATTCATCCCCTGGTGTCTCCTTTTGGGTGGGTGGTTGGGAAAGTGTGTCCTAGGCCCTAGTACAACCTCGTCCTGTCTCCTCACAGAAACCAAAGCCACCTTTGGCCTCTGCTGAGGGTCCGGCAGTGCCATCCCCATCGCCACAGAGGGAGAAGCTAGAGCGGTTCAAACGGATGTGCCAGCTCCTGGAGCGGGTGCCCGACACCTCCTCTTCCTCCTCGGACTCAGATTCGGACTCTGATTCATCTGGCACATCTCTGAGTGAGGATGAAGCCCCTGGCGAGGCCCGCAATGGGCGACGGCCGGCCAGGGGCAGCTCTGGCGAGAAGGAGAACCGTGGGGGGCGGCGGGCTGTGCGGCCTGGCAGTGGAGGGCCCCTGCTCAGCTGGCCCCTGGGCCCCGCGCCACCACCACGGCCTCCACAGCTGGAGAGGCACGTGGTTCGGCCACCCCCTCGAAGTCCTGAGCCTGACACCTTGCCTTTGGCTGCTGGATCCGATCATCCCCTGCCCAGGGCCGCCTGGCTTCGTGTCTTCCAGCACCTGGGGCCTCGAGAGCTGTGTGTCTGCATGCGAGTCTGCAGGACTTGGAGCCGCTGGTGAGTGAGTAGACAGGTGATTACCACCATGGCTCTTGCCTGCTAGGTGACCCACGGTACAGATCTCCGGTTCTCTGTGAACCTTGGCCTTCCTTGGTGTATCCGTGTCGTAGTGGGATCCTTTCATGTAACTGTGAGTTCGAGTAACCCTCCTAGTAGCTCTCAAGAGACTGTTCTTCCCCGTCTTTCCAGGGGTTGTATGGAGAGGATTAGAACCAGGAGCTTGAACTGGCTTCTGTAGCTCCAGGCTGTTTCCTTCTAACATTTTAAAAGTCATTATTTGAGGAGCAGAGAAGTGGGGTGGAGGTCAGAGGACAGCTTTTGAGTCTTACCTTCTACCATGTAGGCCCTAGGGATGGCACACGGGTCTCCAGGAGCACATGCAGGTATTTTTACCCACTCTCGCCAACCTCTATTTCCTTTTGGCGTATGTCAGGCCCAGTGACAGGTGCTGTGTTACATTTCTCACTCTCTGAGCTCCGACTTCCAAGGACAGTCTATCTTGGGCCTGCTGGCATGTGAGAAAGTCATTTGCTAGTCCCTTCCCTCGGAGGCAGCCATGCTTAGGCCTCCTGATTCTGCCCATCCTCCCCCCTCTTCCTCCCCCACTGCCTCCTGAACCCTGCTTAGAAATGCCGGTCACCAAGCCTATCTTCCTGTGATCCTCCCCCAGCAAGCTTCCTCCTCCATCAAGCTCCCACAGCACGCTGTTCCCCTAATGGAGCACACAGAGGCCTTTGGCATGTTGACAACCTTTCATTCATTTATTTATTTTCATGTTCCCATCAGTTGCTGGGGTGGGGACACATACTGTGTATCGATTTTTATCTTCATGTCCCCAGTTCGGGACAAAGACAGTGTTAGATGTTCAAGAAATGTTTTACTAAGTAAGTAAATTCAGGTTTTTTCCCAGGACTCAAATGTGACCTGTTTTTCCTATCATCACTTCACAAGTTGTGCATTCCCGGCCCTCAAAAGGCTGAGGCAGGAGGAAGCCAGTCTTGGCTATATAATGAGACTTTCGAGAGAAAGAGAGAGAATACTAATTCTGTTTCTCTGATAGCAGCACTGTGAGGGAATGAGGGATACTTGAAGCAGTGAGTGCAAGGTAGTGACTAAAGTAAAATTCCAGTCCTCTTCCTCTTGGATAGGGTCTGGAGGGCTAGTGCCGCCTTCCAGTCTCACCAGAACCCAGGAGGCTATTGTGCAGATGCTGGAGGCAGAACCTGTGCTAAATGTCTGCTTTGGCTTGGATGAGTTGTATGCCCTTGGGCTGTTTTTTTAACTTCTCCATGCCCCATGCCTCAGTTTTCTCTCTTCTTCCCCCTCCTCCTTTTTTCCTTCCTTCTCCTCCCTCCCTCTTACTGGGATTGAGCCTAGGGTCTGATATATGCTAGGTAAGTACCACTGAGCTATCTTCTGAGTCTTCTTTACTTTTTATTTCTAGATAAGGTCTCTCTAAGTTGCCCAGGCTAGCCTTGGACTCACTCTTTATAGCCCAAGCAGGTTTTCGAACTTATATTTTCACCCTTCTAAGAAGCCGGGCTTACAGACATGTATCACCAGGCCTGTCCTCAGTTTTTTCATCTAAAACCTGGATGGCTCTCACATCACAGTGCTTATGAACTGGGACACAGAACTGAGCAGAATGCTTGGGAAGGCATTTTGACTTTGGCTTTTATCAACAGAGATTTATGATTGTATCCGTCAAATCTATATGTTTCTCATTTTTAGTTTGAGATTCACATCAGTGTCGCTCAGTCTCAGGACCTGAGAATGATTGGCTCTTAAAAGATGGGGAAATGGTTCCGGGTTTCCTTTGCAAAAGGACTAAGTCGGATCCCAGATCCCATGTGATGGAAATAGCGGTGGCTTGTATTTCCGGCCCTGGAAGGCAGAGCTTGCAAAAGCAGTAAGAAGGTATAGCAATCTCCAAGGTGATTCTTTAAGTCACTCTTGAATGTCCACGGGTACACACACAAAATAAAATAAAGTGCCCCTCCATTCCAGGATGCCAGAATCCAAATGATAGTGTTGTGTGTGACCTTGTGTATCTATATTCTTTCATGTCTAGATTTCCTTTTGAGGTCTAGTATGATATAAATGCTACATGAATAGTTTTTACTATACTATATTGTTTAAGGAATAACAAAAAAGTCTACGTTCAGTACAGAAGTGATTTTTGTTTTGAATATTTTCCATCCGTGGGTGGTTGAATCCTCAGATGCGGAACCTTAGATACAGGAGCCAATTCTTATTTACCTTGTGGGATTTAATGAGGCAGTTCCTGCCTAGGGCTGAGCACAGTGCCCGAGGGTACCAAGCCCTCAGCAAATGGTGCCTTCAGGTGAGAAGAACCAGCCAAAGGCAGAGTGGGACCTGTGGGAGGACAGTGGGGGCCACATTAGAAGGTTGTGCCAGGTCTGTGCACTGAAGCAAGGGCAGTCAGGTTGAGACTTGTGCGGGGGAGGGGAGAGACACTCTTCTGGGGAGCCCAGGATGGGCTTGAATGTGCAATTCTCCTGCTTTAACTTCCTGAGTTGTGATTACAGGTATCACTGTAGCTGACTCAAAATCTTTTTAAGAAGAGAATGGCAACTGGGCCTGGGGGTACAGGTTTGTGATTCAGCTGAAGAAACTGAAGGAGGGGGACTGAGATTCTATCTCAAAATGAAAGTAAGGGCTGGGAGATAGCTCAGTCTGTAAAGCGTCATACAAGCATTAGGACCAAAATTTGATTCCGAAAACCCACATAAAAAGCCTGCCATTACCATACCGACTTGCATTTATAATCCCAGCCTGGGGAGCTGGAGACAACAATAATTTGGGGCCAACTGACCAGGTAGCCTAGCCTAATCTAGATCCCAATAAAAGGTCCTGTCTACAAAAACAAGGTGGATAGCAATTCATAGAGCAGCATCCTATGTTGACCTCTGGCCTCTGTGCTTGTGTACCTACTGCATATACACAAATGCATGCAAGTACACACAAAAAAAAGTTGTTGAAGGCTAGATTGTAGCACAGTGGCAAGAATACTTGTTTTTTTTCAAAGACCTAGAGTCAAGCCCTAATAACTGCAGAGAAGGAAGGGAAATGACTTGGACTTGGTGATTCACTGGCTATGGAGGTGACACTGAGAATCTCAACTAATTTGTGACCCAGGAGCCTGAATGGACAACAGAGCCGTTCACCAAGCTCAGGAATCATAGGAGAAGCAGGTTCAGGAAACAGTGAAGAACTCAGATCAGAAAGGCCTGTGAGCCACTTCAAGCTTCTTGGACACGTCTACTCTGAGAGCCACAAGAGCTGGAGCTAAAGTGAATGATACAAGTTTGTGAGTTTTGAACCTATAATTAGACAGTTTTGAGGGAGAAAACTGAAGGCAGATTGTATGAGCTAGAAAAAGAGAAACTCAAGAATTGGGGATAAAGGAAGATGGGTATCACAGAGAAGAATTGAGAAAAAAAGAATTGATGAGAAGTGATAGATGATGATAGGTCACAGGAGATTGACGGCCAGTCGCAATTGGATTTTGCTATAAGAAGACTTATGGGGACTGGGCTAATAGCTCAATGGTGAAGTGTTTGTGTTCTCGCCTAATATCCAGGATGCCCTGGGTTTCTTCCCAAAGCACCATTGTAAAGGGGGGTAGAGTGTCTTGGAGACTCAAAGTCAGAGTTAACTCCAAGAGTCAGGGACTTACTTTACTGATTGTTGCTGTGTCCCTGATTTCTAAGACAACACTGAGCAAACGAGCCGAAGTGAAGAAATCAAATGGAGTGTGGAAAGAGGTAGAAGAGGGTGTAGCTAGAGAGAAGGTTGTAGGTGGGAGAGCAGGCAGTTGCAGGCTTTCCTGTCCGGTGACTTCCATCATTTGGAACTGGGAGGCAGAGCAATCTGACCAAGAACAGGAGGAGAAGAGAGGAGGGAGGACGGGGGTGTGAGGAGGAGGTGCTGACGCACAAGGAAGACAGTTGCAGCTTTCAAGGACATGGGCAGAGAAGGAAGCCAGAAGTGGACTGACTGTAACATGGTCAAGGCTACTTGAGATTAGGAGTACAGGCCTAGAGGGGGACAGTTTGAAGGACAGTGGTGGTATCAGGGATCCTGACTGTGGTCAGTAGCCAGAAGGTGGTGAGCTCTAGAGAGCACTTAAGGCTGGTCCAACCGTGTTCTCACCAGCTGTGTGTCCCAGGGGGGCTGCTGCAAGAAGAGGATCAGGACTACTGTGGGGGTTGTTGGGAGTCGAGAAAATGAATGGAAATTGGATATGCAGGCCTACCTATTGAGAGCGCCTCGTCTCAAGGATCACTGCCCAGCTTGACGAGACGTCCACGGCTGCCATCCTTCAACACAGCCCCATGGACCTGAGCAGGCTGCACTGCACTGCTCCCTTTGTGGGCATAACAAGCCTTTGAAGTCAGCTCTCACCCCATTTTATGACTTAGGAAATGGAGGCCTAGAGAAGTCTCCCCAAGTGTGGAGGTGGAAGAGCTGGGATTTAGACAGCCACAGCTCATTCTCTTCAGCTCTGGGGTCTGTGACTTTGACAGTGAGTGGTCTGGCATTTCAGCTCTTGACCCACTGTCACTCCGGCCTCCTTGGCAACTTTACCCCTGCCTCTTCCCACTTAGAGTCCAGACTCTATTTACCACTAGCTGGGAGGCCTTGAACAAGTTTCCTTGCTTAATGTAAAGAACAAAGTGTGGCACATAGTGAACCCTGGATAAACACGTTATTAGCCCTGTAGTCATCAGCACCGTTAGGATAGGGAGACTTGTCCTCGTTCCTTCCTCCTGAGCCCCACAGAGCATCCATCTTGTCTCAATTCCCAGCCTCATTGTCCTTGTCTCTCTCCCCTTCCTGAGATTACTTTCTCTGCCTCAGCTCAGACAACCCTGCAATAGGATGTTCCTTTCTCTTGGTCCCTGGTTGACTAATCATATCTTTTACAACCCCGGTTACTAAAGCCTGCCTGAGTTTCCCCAATGGTGTCTTTACCTTCCCGTGCTCCACGGAAGCCCAACACTTAACCAGCAGGACTTCAGTGGTTGTTGACGACCACTGTTGACCCGTGTTCTTGGCCTAATTGCAGTGGGACGGCCTAACTACAAGGACAGGTCAGGAATACTTTCTGGATGTTAAGGTGCTAGAACTGAGCCTTGAAGGGTCTGGGGTATTTGCCCATTTAAGGCACAGGCACAGAATGTGCTGGAATGTTAGCACTAGACAGCATCACCTGTCTAAAGGTAGTTTGGCCTGATGTGTTGTGTGGTATAGAGACAATTGGGGATGAGTAAGTGCCCTCAAGGAAAGAGGTTCCTTTTCTTCCTTTCCAAGTGTAGACAATCCAGGAGGAGTTCCAGGAGTGCTGGCAGTTAAGCTGGGATTTAAGACTGGCCAGAGACAGGCTTTGGATGTAGTAGTTCATTGAGTGGAGTGACAGAGCTTGAGGTTGGGTTAGTTTTTACTGTTTTTCCTTTTTAGAGCTGGAGAAATTTGCAAATCTTTATTGGCAAATCAGGAAAGAAAGCAGAATGACAGACAGGAGAGAAGAGTGGCCAGAGGGCACAGGAGGTGGGTAGCAGAGGCTCACTGTTGACTTTGCAACCTAAGTGAAGGTTCATGCTGTCCCTAAAATGGCATTGCAGCTCTGGAGTAGGCCTGGCCAGGTTTTATTGTTGTTGCCACCCCCCCCCCCCACTTTCTGAGGCATATGCTACTATATCCAACTAGTTTTGTAGTTTTGTGTTTTGATTCAGGATCTGGCACCATTGCCCAGTTTGGCCTCAAATTCCTGGGTTCAAGCTGTTTCCTGCCTCAGTGTCCTGAGTTGCTAGGTGGGACTTAGAAGTACATGCCACTGTGCCCAATTGTCTTACCCTGTTAGATAACCTAAAACCATAGCAACTTCTAGGTAAACTATAAATTTTTATTTTAACTTTTTTTGCATGTGTAGGTGTAGGTGTATACATGTATGGGGGGGTAGTGTAGTTTTGTGTAGAAGAGGGCACTGTGTGTGCCTGTGGAGGCCCAAGGGTGACTTCAGGAATCATCCTGGATTGCTCTACCTCTTTATTGCTTTGCTCTGAAATTTCATGCTCCATCTAGGTGCAGACTACCACCATTTCTGTCTGGTGTTTTTACATGGGATCAGAGATCAGAACTCAGGTTCTTTTGCTTGTGAAGCAAAGGCTTAATCTCTGATCCATCTCTCTGCCCTTTAATTTTAATAATGTATTATATTGAAAGATTTTTAAATTTATTGATGTATATGTATATATGTGTTCATGTAATGTGTGATGTGGAGGTCAAAGGATCACTTTGTAAGGTCAGTTCTCCTCTTCTTCCTTTTATGTGGGTTCCAAAAATTGAACTCCTTGTTGTTATTGTTTTTTGTTTGTTTGTTTTGAGATAGGATCTCATGTAGCTGAGACTTAATCTTGAACTCCTGATCCTCCTGTCTCCGCCTTCCAGGTGCTGGGATTACAGGTATATGCCACCATCCTGGCACAGTACTGGTTTTAAGTGCAGAGAGGATGTGCCCTGGAAGCCAAAGTAGGAGGATCATCTCAAGTTCTAGTCTGTTCTAGGCTATCCTAGTGAGTTCTAGACCACTGTGGGCGAGTAATAGATAAACTGATGTTCTGCAGAGAACTAAGCAGCCAGTTTGAGAATCCCGTCAACCCAGGGATTCTTAGGTCACATTCCAACTCTCCTGCCCATCAGGAAGTCCAGCAGGAGTTCCGTGACCTACCTTAGACCATCCCATTGACTCTCTGTTGGACTAGTTGAGGCTTCTGGGGTCAGGAGGCCTGTTTATTTGTTCAGATTTCTTATTTCAGTACTCGGGATCTGTCAAACCTCCCAGAACATCAAATACAAGTGATGAGTGAGGTGGGGAGGGAGTGCTAAGGGGAAGCTTCAAGTAGTTGACAGCGGCTCAAGTCACTCAGCACATGTGCAATAACTAGCCGTACTTCATACCTGCTTACAGCGTGTTGAGTACTGGGGAGTTCAGAAGTGAAAAGGGCCAAGACGGTCCTTGTGGACCATATGATCTAATGGGGGCTATCCCATATCAGGGGTGTAAGATGGCAGAGAATGAAGATGAGAAGTATCCCTAAGTTAGCAGGGAGAAGTCAAGAAGCCCAGAGGCAGGGGGTTAGGGGCTGCTTCAGATCTCGTTGGCATTACATCAGATAGCATGTATGATGTTTGTGGAGCTATTTGGCAAAATGCTTTATAAGCCTTAAGGCCCACAGACTATAATTACCTCATTTGATCTTCTAGCAGCCCTGTGGAGCAGGCAGTCTGAGTCATTATCTTCAGTTCATAACAAAGGCCTCTCTGACTCCGGTAAAGGAGAGGACTTGCCCAGGGTCTTGCATCCAGTTAGTGATGAGGTGGGGTCCCAAGTCCAGTGCTCTGGTCAGGAAAAGGAGCTTCTTGCTGCTCATTTGTCACCCTGAGACTGGAGAGAGCTGGGAGGGTGAACTGAACTACTCCTTGTGGGGGTTGTGGACTCCCTGAGTTGAGACTGAGGGCTCTGTCTCCCCCCTGTGGTTGGCAGGTGCTATGACAAGCGTCTGTGGCCTCGGATGGACCTGAGCCGCAGAAAGTCTCTGACCCCACCCATGCTTAGTGGGGTGGTTCGCCGCCAGCCCAGGGCCCTGGACCTCAGCTGGACAGGTGTCTCCAAGAAGCAGCTCATGTGGCTTCTGAACCGACTGCAAGGTAAGACTGGTGATGAGTGAGGACAGGGTAGTCACCCATGCTGGGTGATGTCCCAGCACCTGCTTCCTGACCCCTTGCCTCCAGGCCTGCAGGAGTTGGTGCTTTCCGGCTGCTCTTGGCTCTCTGTCTCTGCCCTGGGCTCAGCCCCACTGCCGGCATTGCGGCTCTTGGACCTCCGCTGGATCGAGGATGTTAAAGACTCCCAGCTTCGTGAGCTGCTGCTGCCTCCACCAGACACCAAACCAGGTGTGACCACCATGTGCTCCTTTGTAGATGGGTTGAGCAAAATAGAGGTGTAGGCGTCTGGGGTCTCTTCCAACATGCCAGGTGTTAAAGTATTTGAAGAGAGAAGTTGAGAGTTTGATTAGGAAGACCTTTCTTTGCCATTTTTCATTCATTCATTCTGCTATGTGCTTTGAGCTGACTTGTAAGGACAGGGTTTCCTAGAAAGTATGAAGCACAGGTAGTAGTTGGATGGATGGGAGGAGATGGCTGGGGAGTGATACTCACATATTCGTGTCTGGCTCCAACCATCTCTTTACACTACAGTCAAGGGAACCATGCAGAAGAGCACATCTGTGTTATTCCCAGGCCATAAACTTCCATTGTTCCCAGCACTCTGAATGAAGATCAACTTGTACCTCCATGTTTGGATTGAATCCAGGACCCTGTGTGCAAGCATTCTGTCACTGAGTTACAGGGGATTCGTTCTGTAGCCCACACTGACCTGCAACTTGTGATGTGTATCACCATGCCTGGACAAGACTAGTTTTTTGTTTGTTTGTTTTAACATAGTTGCTGGCATGACTTGACTCCTGCTAACCTAGTCCCTGCATTTCGGCCACTTCAGCCTTCTTACCAAGTTCCCTCTGGTTCCAGAGCGTTTGCTTTTCCCTGTTTCTTTTTGCCTCTTACACCCTATTTTCCTTCATTTAATTAACACTAATCTTTTTTTTTTCTTCAAATATGTCCTTATTAAAGCATTTTATTTATCAGGTGGGAGGAAAAAAGAATGAACATACTTCCATGGCTAATGGGTGGAAGTTAGAAGACACATTTCTGAAGTCAGTTCTTTCTTTCCACCATGGGAATTCAGATCTCTAGGTTTGCAAACAGGTGCCTTTCCTGCTAGGCTATCTCGCTAACCCTTTTAAAAATGTCTTGCAGTCAGTTAAGAAAAATGTTTTTATGATCTAGAGGACTTTGAATTTTTTTTTAAAACATCTGTTAAGACATTTGCTCATGGGCCAACGGTTCCAGCAGTTCAGGCGTCCGTTCACTGATTCTTATAAAGTGTGGCTCCCTGAGCAGAGCAGGCTGGACTGGTACAGAGGGGCATCCAGATACCCTGATCTTTGGTTTCCTTCTTTTCCTGCTCCCTTTCCTTTGCTCATTTCAAGAAGCTCTCTCAGCTCTTTCAGTATTTAATATGCTGAGATGCCTCCCCTCTGTGATACTTCACTAATGCCTCTGCCTCCTTCCCACAAGCCCTATTGATCGCTCGTTCTTCTAATGGCTTTGGCTGTGGCTGATCTGTAAAAGTCTCCTCAAAGACAAGGTAGAAAGGTAGACTTCATGGCATGTGCCAAGTTGAGTGCCCACAGGCATCAGAAGTATGCTGTGGTGTATTGGTGATCACTGCAGTGGGGAAGGATAGCACATGATGCTACTACGCATGACATATTTCCAAGGGACAGCTCCATATTCAAATTCCTTTGGACCAATTGTTAGTCATTCACATAAAAAAAAAAAAAAAATACCAGGCAGGTCTGGGTGTGCTGGCCCACTCTAATCCAGCACTTCAAGGGCAGAGACAGGAGGATTGCCACAAGCTGTCAAGGCCATCCTAGGGTACATGTTGAGCTCCTGTCTCAAAAATATATAAAATTTTCAAAGAAGAATTTTAAGCCAAGCCTGGTGGTGCATTCCTGTAATCCCAGCTACTTAGGAGACTGAGACAGGGAGCTCCCAAGTTCAAGGTCTTCCCAGGTTCAGAGCAAGTTCAAGGCAAGCCTAGGAACTTACAGTGTGCCTGCTTGTGATGCATACTCAATCTCCTTCCCCAAACAGTACCATACAGATGTTACTAAATACCTCTGGAGTCTCATGAGTCTGTGACATCTGGTGATATTTCCCTAAAGACAAGCTAGTGCTTGGCAGACGATGGTGTTGTGGTAACTAGTGCCTGGCAGGTGGTGGTAGTGTTGTGGTAAGAGGCTTGATTCAGTCCCTAGGTCCAAGTCTTCTCACTCTCTACTTCCTGATCATGTGCTCTTGCATAGGAGACTGTGATCTGAACCTTCGTGTCCCAATCTGTAAACAGATGATGATGGAGGCCTTGCCTTCCATGGCTACACTGCTTAAAGTGTGGTCTCAGGCCCAGCAAGTGTGTCATGGGAGAACTTGGAAGAGAAGTAACTGAGCCTCAGGACTCTTACTAGACCTGCTGCAACTCTAACCCTCAAGGACCCCACGCTTCTTGAGCTTACCAGTGGTGTGGGATGGAGGAGGAGGAGGCACTGAACTCTTCCCCTGGAGGGAAGGAAGGGAATGCTTCTGAGCTCAGTCCTTGGGTCACGCAGCCGTTGAACATACTTGGTTCCAGGCAATGTCACTGTGGGCAGAGCAACTTGTGGAATGTGTCCCGGGGATTAGGAGTTAGGAGCTAAAAAAAGGCAAAATCTTACAGGAATTGGAATGTTCTACCAGAGGTCTGGGCTTCTGTGAACTCCACAGAGAATTTCTAGTGGAGAAGGGATGGTATCCTATTCGTATTTGAGAGTGGCTTCCTTGGTAACAGACAGACCAGAGCCTGGAGGCTAGGTGTAGTAGTATTGGGTAGGCAGAAGCAGGAGAATTGCTGCTAGTTTGAAGCCAGATCTGTAGGAAGTTCAGGCCAGTTGGGATTACATAGCAAGACTTTTTGCTCAGAGACGAGACACAGAGGAAGGGAGTAGTTCTGGTAAGAGTGTTTTGAAGCCAGAATGGTGACTAAGAACTAGACAGCTCAAGAGGGGGGAACCACGGTGGTTGTTCCTTTAGGAATGTCGTGTGTTGAATGAATGGATGGAAATGTATTAGGAACTGTAATAGTTACTCTTAACAGATGCTGTGAGAGAGCACTCAAAGTCAATCAACTTAAGGGAGAAAGGGAGATTTATTCAGCTTACGGTTCCAGAGGGGAGAAACAGTCTCTCATGGCAGAGGTGACACGGCTGGTGGCTGAAGCTGGAGGCAGGCTAAGTCACTGCGAAAATCTTGAAGCTCAGAGCTGCTCAGTCCAGTGAGCCAGTGGGAAATGGCTGGAAGATTCCTGGAGAGTCAAAGAAGTAGAGAGTCTCTCTCCACAGTCTTCTGTTCTATGATTCCTTTTATCTGGTCTGCTACTGGGAGGTTCCAGTCTGATCTAAGGCTGGTCTTTGTATTGTAAATGTATTGATCTGGATAATCTCTTTAGATAGTTGGACAGCTGATTTCAGTTAATGCCAGGTGTGGTCAAGTTGACACTCAGGATTAACTATCACAAGAACCCTAGTGGAGAAAAGAGTAGTGAGCAAAAATTCCTGCCTTCAAGGAGCTGACATCTGAGGAAGAGAATTCCTGAGGGAAATGTGTTCAGTGAGTCAAATCCTGACACATGGGGAATGTCCAGAGAATGTGGGAGTGTTAGGAATACGTCAGGGTATTCATAGGACGCTCCGGGGGTCAGGTGAGATGTTGGGAGCAAGGATACTGGCGTGAGCATGGATGGAGGGAGGGGAGCCCTGCCGTCTGGATGCAGGGGTGGGAGAGGCTAGAAGTACTGATTCTCCTGTCCCTGCCCAGGGCAAACAGAGAGCCGTGGGCGGCTACAAGGGGTGGCAGAACTGCGCCTGGCAGGCCTGGAGCTGACCGATGCCTCTTTGAGGCTCCTGCTGCGCCACGCTCCCCAGCTCAGCGCGCTGGACCTGAGCCACTGCGCCCATGTCGGAGACCCAAGTGTTCACCTCCTCACAGCCCCGACTTCCCCTCTCCGAGAGACCCTGGTGCACCTCAATCTTGCCGGTAAGCACAGTCCCCTATCTGTTTTGCTGGTCTGTTGGTTTGGTGGCTGCACCCACCTGCCTGGGCTCAGCTGCCACTGCCCATCCCCAGGTTGCCACCGCCTCACGGACCACTGCCTCCCGCTGTTCCGCCGCTGCCCTCGTCTTCGCCGCCTTGACCTGCGTTCCTGCCGCCAGCTCTCACCTGAAGCTTGTGCCCGGCTGGCAGCTGCTGGGCCCCCTGGCCCCTTTCGCTGCCCAGAAGAGAAGCTACTTCTCAAGGACAGCTAGTTGGGTGCCTGTCCCTCTCTTCCCCCAGGACGCGCCAGGATCCTGGGCCTCTGGTCTTCCCGCTGGGGGGCCAGCTTACCCTCCTCATGACTTGGGACTCCTAAGTTTACTGACTCCGGAGCTCTGCCCAAGGGACTTGAGCCAGCCTCCCCCTTCTCTTCCACCTGCACTGATATCTGGGGATCTTTCCTCCCCATCTCCCCCTTCCACCTGCTTCATTGTCCATCCCCTGGGGGGAGTGGGTCAGAGGTACTGGGGGGGTGCTGAGCCAAAGGGATTAGGTGGGAGGGGGGTTAAGGTGCAAGTCTTGAGTGGGGAAGAATGGGGGAAAGGAGTGTGTGCACACAGGATACCGGGAGCCAGGGACTGTGGGTGGTGGAGGTTGGGTGGGGGGAGGGCAGAAGGCAGACCAGCAAGGGTTCAGGGAAAAAAGACCAGATACTTGGAGTGGGAGGGTGGGGGGGCCAAAAAGGGAAACCAGAGGAGCAGTTGGGGATCCAGGTGTCAGAGGTAGGGATTCTGGGAACCAAGAAATGCCAGGACTGAGTGGTGGACAGGGGGACAAGAGCAGGTCTGGGAAGGTAGTACCCCCTATGTGGGGTTACCTTTCCTTTTCCCTTTCTGCGGGGCCCGGATTTTAGTTCCTTCTCCCGACCTTGACTCCTTGAACGTCACTGAAAATGGCAGCTATTGCAAGGAGTGGGGGCCACTACCCGCTGTTGAGCTGGTGGCCCAGGAGAGTGGCGAGGGGTAGCCCAGACCCCTGCCTGCCTCTCCACACAATACTTGAACATTCATCTGTACTGAAGTGTTACTTGAACCGGGGGAACCTCGGACTTGGGGGAGCTGAAGTGTGATGTGACGGACTAGCTTGTACTGAGACTGGACTGGTGGGTGCCCGGTTTGGGCTGCCCCACCCCCTGCTGTTTTGTTTTACTGTCTCACCCTTCCTGACCTGAGTTGGGGAGGGGGTGCCAGCCTAATGATGGGGAAAATGGAACTCCTCCAGCTTGGTTCTTCCCATTTCATCATTATGGAAACTTGTGTCCCATTTGCCCAGGGAACTGCCACTCCTGGTTGCCATGGAAATAGCCAATGGACAACTCCAGATACCAGTGCTAAGACTGGAAATGGCCCCTCTCTTAGTTGCCGTGGGAACTTAGTGACAGGCTCTCTGGCCCCTCCCTCCCACTCACCCTGACTCCCTTTACTCCAGCACGGGAGGTGGGGTCTCCAGAGCCTGAGGGAGGAGTCTCGGCCAGGTCCGTTTGGCCTCGGCCTTCGGGGAAGCTGGATTGTATCATGGGGGGAGGGGGGAATCTATCCACATACCTCAGGTAACAGGAAGGTGCGCGGGTTGGGGAGGGACTGGGCGGACCAAAGGCCGGGGGGAGGGGGGGCCTGGGGATGTCAAAAGGTTTGAGGATGGGGCCGCTTGAGGGAGGGGGAGGAGGCACCCCGGCGGGGGGGGGGGGGGAAATACGTGGGGGACCCAGCCGGGCTGGGCCCCTGGACCCTCAGTCTGTACAATATGGTTTGCTATAAAACTCAAAATCTTCCAGCCGGGGCCGCTGAGTTCGTGTGTCTTGTCTGCGGCTTTCATCAGCCCAGTGGGCAAGGGTGGCTAAAGGACCAGGAAAACGGGGTCCCTTTCCCTGGGATCACTGTTCAAGGAGGGGATAGGTCGTCCTGACACCTGGGAATGTCCAGGTGTGCTATGCAGTGGTCTGGGGCCTGAAAAGCCCAGTCACAGCTGGGTCCTGGCGTTGGCGACGGCCACTTGCAGCCGCGGCGGCTATTTTTGGTGGACGGGGTCGTGGGGTCCCTGGGGATCTCTGCCTACGGGCTGGACTGTGGGGGTTCAGGCTCCGGCTCCACCCAATCATGTGGTCTGGCGGCTCCGCCTCTGCCCCAGTTCCTGTTTCGGCCTCTGCTGTCCCGCTTCGGCCCCGGGGGCTCGGTGTAGCCGCCCGCTCCCCGCTCTGCTGGGGCCGCCCCCCGCGCGCTGTGGGTGATGGCGCCTCGCCCAGGCTGGGGCCGCCCCTTCTGGGGTCGCCGAGGTGCCTCGGCCCCTCCGTGACCACCGGAGTGTCTGGTGCAGCACCCCCAGAATGAAGGGCGGCGAGGGGGACGTGGGCGAACAGGCCCCGCTGAACCCGGAGGCGGAGAGCCCGGGGGGCTCGGCCACGTACCGGGAGTTCGTGCACCGCGGCTACCTGGACCTGATGGGGGCCAGTCAGCACTCGCTGCGCGCACTCAGCTGGCGCCGCCTCTACCTCAGCCGGGCCAAGCTCAAGGCCTCCAGCCGCACGTCTGCCCTGCTGTCGGGCTTCGCCATGGTGAGGGGCGGGAAGGGGACCACTGGGTGCCGGGAGGAGCGGGGCGGGGGGGGGGGGGAGCAAAGTAAATGGGTCCCCAAGGAGCAGAGGGCCGAAGGAAGGGAAGGATGGGCTTTTAAGGGAGTAAAAAAAGGAACAGACAGATCCTAAGGGACTGAAAAAGAAAAAAAAACAAAAACGCTTATATCAGGAGGAGAGTTTGTGAACCCGACCCTAGGAATCTAAACGAGAGAATGGGAAGGAGGAGTCCCCAAAGTGTCATGGTTCTCGAGAAGGAAACAGACAGCTCAATGGGAACAAATAAGAGCGAAGGGGCAAATCGGTCCAGAAAAAAAGTAAAATAAACCTATTCTCCGCAGAAGCGGGTGGTGACCACGTCTAGTTTTCCTGAGAGGCTCAAAGGCAAATCAGAGCGGGGTGAGGGCTGTTGGCAACAGAGCCCGGGGAGCAAGAAAGACTGCATGGAAGGGGCACCCAGTGGAGGAGGGCCCATCCTAGGGGAGCCCTCAGGTGCATGCACCCCCCTTACAAAGAAGGCTAAAATTGCCTCGGAAAACTTTGAAAAGAGATGTTGCCAGCGAGGAAGCCGAAGCACTGGGGAAGGAAACTGATCAGGAAGCTGCTAAGCGATCCTCTGACTGATAAACTGCGGTGCGGAGGATGAGATCAGCTAACGGTCCCTGCAGCGGCTTCAGGATGGGGGGCGGTGGGAGATCCCAGGGTGCAGTCAACAGACACGAGTCCCGGCTCCTCCCTGCCCGTGGCCAGCTGGGTGACCCTCCACAGTCCTCCACTCCCTTGCAGCCTGTGGAAAGTTATGAGATCATGCAGGGTGCTGCCTTTGTACTTTGTCCAGCTTTGGCCCGGGAGGACCTGGGATTCTAATCATCAGGAACCCCGGATCTAGGTGTGTCACAGCAAGTTCTGCATATCAAAGGAGGTTCAGATCAAGGTGCTAATTGGAAAGGTGTGGAAATTGAAGTTCTGCCAAGGACACTCAGCAGGGGAAGAATGTCGAATGAACCTCTGATAACCAGGATATCTCCCTCCACATGACCAAGGAAGGAGGAGAAACTGGACCTGTGGAGTGTGGGGAGGGTCTTTTTTTGGGGGGTGGTCTTGTGTTGGTAGACCATCAGAAGGAGTTAAAGTGTGTGTGAGGGGGTCATATATAGCCACTATATTTGAACAAAGACCATCTGAAAAAAATCTGAAACCTTAAGGTTTGTTCTTACCTACAGTGTTCGTGAAGGGCCCAGGTATCAGTGGGAGGGAGTCAACTCTTCCATCATCACTGCAAAGGGAAGGGTGCTGCGGCTCCCTGATTGAGGGGACCAGCCACACTGTACAGCCAACCTCCTGAAGGACTTGCTGGTTGCCGACTGACAGCTTAAGGGTCAGGTCCTCTTGGGAATCAGCAGGTTGGATGTGCAGGTTCTGAGGGCGGGACTACCCCACCCCTGGCAGGGGAGAAGAGGGCTGTCCCAAGCCATAGCAGAAAGGAGGGCTAACTTTGGCTCATGTCCCTATTTGTGAAACACACTTGCTGATATGTTCCATGACCCAATTTCTCAAAATATTCAGCTGCCTCTTCCCACCCCTACTGTCTTCCTGCACCTTCCTGCTTCTAGCACCAGAGAAATTATCAAGAGCTAGAAATGGGGAAAGTCCTGATTCTAACATTATACAAACTGTAGTCAAAGGCTGGGGTAGAGTTCTTGCCTAGCATGAATGGGATTTGATCTCCAGCCCCACATAAACTGGGTATGGTGGTACACACCTACCGTCCCAGCACTGGGGAGACAGAGACAGGAGGATCAGGAGTTCAAGGTTATCCTTGGCTATATACAAAGTTTGAGGCCAACCTAAACTACACGAGACCTTATCTCAAATTATTCAACTGTCACTAAGAACCAGGTACTGTGCCTATGACAGGGGCTATTACGTAGCCATTTTTACAGATGAGAAAACTGTGGGTCTGAGGTGTTATGGCATGTGTCCAAGGTCCCACATCAAGTTACTGCAGATTTGAACTTAGGCGGGCTACCTTTAGGGTCCACATTCATACATGGCTAGGACAGGACCATTAACTCAAATGTTTACAAAGGCCAGGCTGTCTGGTTGGTACATGTGAACATAAGACCTCATCACCCCCCCTTCCCCAACTTATCCAAAGGGAACAACCATGATTTAGTTTTGATAGTTGGCATGTTTAATGTGGGTGTGGTGTGACCAGATCTGCCAAGTGTTCAGGATGATTTCGAAGCAGAGATATTTATATGGAGCCTCTTGCATTTTTGGAGTTGGCAACTTACTCAGTTTTTTTTTTTTTTTTTAAGGCATACTATGTTAGCCAAGCAAAACATGTCTGCAAGCTTGCTTTGGTTCATGGCATGCCAATTTGTGAACTCTGTTCTTGGACTTCAGCATCAACAATAGCGACAGCAAACATTTACCCAGTGTTTAGTATGTATTATGACCTCGTTCTTAGCATTTAATATATAGAATCTCATTTAACGTTCCCAATAAGCAGGTAACGCAGGCAGTACTGTTATTGATCCCCATTTTCTAGTTAAGAAATTGAGGCACAGAGAAAACTAAGTCTCTTGCTCAAGTATGCACAACTGGCCAACTGGCTGAGAATGGTAGCACCTGCCTGTAACCCATGCTGCTCAGGACACTGAGCAGAAGAATAGTTGATTTGAGACTAATTTGGGCTACATGGTGAGACCCTATTTCAAATTTTTTTTTCATAGTTAAAGAATCAAGAATGAACCCAGGGAAACCCATAGGTTTTGTTTTTATGTGTGGTTGGCTGAGTTTTTCTTTTTAGATATTTATTTATTTATTGTGTATGTGTATGTACCAGACGGTGTAAGTGTACCAAGGAATCATCTTGGATTGCCCTATCTCCTCTTTGCTTTGCTCTGCAGTTTCCCAGGCTCTACTTTTCAGGGCTGGAAGTGCAATTCCCACCTTGTGTTTTTAATGTGAGATCTGGGATTAGAACTCAGGTCTGTCTGCTTACAAGGCCCAGGCATTAACTCCTGAGCCATATCTCCAACCTGGTTGGTTAGGGCTTGTTTCCTGTTGGTTTTTGAGAAAACGGTTTTGCTATGTTGCCTACCTAGGTTGCCACAGACTCTGCCACCACACCCAATGTGAAGCTGTACTTTTAAAATTTTTTTTAAAAGTTTCCTAGTTTTGCAAGCATATTAAGTAATTTTCCCTGTATGCTTCCTCCCTCCCCTCCATTCATCAATACATTCCACTGCCTCCTACCCTCCTATCTCTCTGCTTCTATGGGTCCTAGGGTTCCCTCTGGATCATCTACTCTAGTGGGGGTTCAGGCCTCTGTGTCAGACCAAGAGGCCTATTCTTGGGCATACCCATGGATAGAGGCACTCCCCTCTATCAAGCCCTAACCCCTTGAATCTGTACTTTTTTTTTAAAATTTTTTATTATTTATTATTTATTCAATTGTGCATGTATGTGTGCGCATATGTGTATGTATGTGTGTGTGTGTAGAACCACGGGCGAATTCAGGAACCACCATGGACCGCCTCCACCTTGACTCTGGGATTCACAAGCTCCGCCCTACCATGACCGGAAACGCAGGCCGCCCCCGCTTCCGCACGGCGTCTATACGTGGGGTCTAGGATCCGAACTCAGGACCTTCCGCCTGCAAGGCAGAGGCTTAAGCCCTGAGCCACCTCTCCAGCCCCTTGAATCTGTACTTTTTAACCCTTGTTATAACCAGGTGAGCTACCCTAAGCCACAGAGCAACAGGGCGAGAATTACAGGGCGAGAGCGTTTCTCACAAAGCCGCTTTCAAGGACACAGTTATAGAGGCTCAAAATCTACCCTTTCTTACGCCTGCAGGTGGCAATGGTGGAGGTCCAGCTGGAGAGTGACGACAAATACCCTCCCGGCCTGCTGGTAGCCTTCAGTGCCTGCACCACCGTCTTAGTAGCCGTGCACCTGTTTGCACTCATGGTGTCCACATGTCTGCTGCCCCACATTGAAGCCGTGAGCAACATCCACAACCTCAACTCTGTCCACCAGTCGCCACACCAGCGGCTCCACCACTACGTGGAGCTGGCCTGGGGCTTCTCCACTGCCTTGGGTACCTTTCTCTTCCTAGCCGAAGTTGTCCTAGTGGGCTGGGTCAAGTTCTTGCCCATTGGGGCCCCCGTGGCCAAATCAACCCCCGGGACGTCTATGTCTCAGGTGCCACCAGTGTCCATCTCCTTTACAACAGCGTCCAATCTCCCATCATCCTCTGTTTCTGTTGCCCCCTCCTGGCAGCCTTCCCAGGCCTGCCCACCCCAGCAAACGTGTGGTGGTAGTAGTGGGGCCCGTGGGCCAGGCTGGCAGGCGGCTATGGCTTCCACCGCAATCATGGTACCTGTGGGACTGGTATTTATGGCCTTTGCCCTCCATTTCTACCGTTCCTTGGTAGCCCACAAGACTGACCGCCATAAACAGGAGCTGGAGGAACTGAACCGCCTGCAGGGGGAGCTGCAGGCAGTGTGAGCCTACCGTTGGCTTCTGCTGCAAGCGCTGCTCCCCTTGGGTCTGTAAAAGGCCCTGGGGATTTTCAGACCTCATTCCCTGCCCCTGGCTGGAGCCACAACCTTGACTATTCTCAGGTAGAGACCAAATTCCTGCCCACAGACTCCCACATTTCCCAGGGGTGCTCCTTCAGTCAGGATGCCCCAGTGGGTTTTGTAAACCCCAGTGTATGTCTGCTGGAGAAAAGAGGGAAGGAAGTGGAACAACCTCAGTGTTTGGATCCTGGGTAGATGAGGAGAAGCGAAGAGAACCCAGTGGGATCTTCGGTGCTGATCTTCAGCTGATGGCTTCTCTGCAGGATGTGAATGTTGGGAGGTTACATGCCTTCGAAGCTGTCCTCAAAGGCAGCAAATCCATTGCTTCATCTGAATAGAAACTATTTTCCAGTTGGCAGGGAAAGATTCTCCCTGTCAGTTCTGTTGGGCTCCACATTCTCTGTCTGATGGCCATAGAAGGGTTTATGTTTCTACAAAATGCAGGTCCGGCATTTCCATGACCCGCCATGCTGCCTTAGGCTCATACAGCTCTAATATCTGGTTCTCACTGTCCTGGGCCTGAGATGGAGGGTGGATGGTGTCTTTGAAGACTGGGGGGAGGGGGGTGTCTGTACACTCAGCTTGACTCCTTAGCAAGGGTTGGGTGAGATTTTTAAGGAAGTAAAGTCAGCCCTTAGAATACAGAGCTCTTCTGACACTGAATTTTTGATGCACCTTGTTTTGTATAATAAAATGTGTTTCACATATGTCCCTGTGGCTGTGAATGGGGTGAGGGGGAAGCCTTCTTGGGTAAGGTTACTTGTTTCTAAGAACCAGGAGGAGACAAGAGTACCTGGCCTGGAGGGGGTCCAGGTAAAACCCCAATCGGTGCTGACAAGTGCTTACAACTATCCTAAGGGCAGCAGTTACTCTAAGGCTAAAGCCTCTGAACACTTGTTCTGGAACTCAGGCTCTCTACCTCTTCCATTGTGGACAGCATGTAAGTTGCAGTCTGGTGTGGCCGCTACATCCTAGGGGTTTTTCATAACTGACCTTGAGTCATCACAGCCATCTCAAGGGACAGGTTTAGAACCAGCTCAGTGTTTAAGAGTGCTTGCTGGGGCTGGAGAGGTGGCTCAGGGGTTAAGCCTCTGCCTTGCAGGCAGAAGGTCCTGAGTTCAGATCCTAGACCCCACATATAGACGCCAGACTTTCTGGTCCTGGTAGGGTGGAGCTTGTGAATTTTGGGGCAGAGTAAACAAGGAGGAGGTGGAGGCGGTCCATGGTGGTTCCCGAATTCGCCTGTGGTTCTACACACACACACACACACACACACATGCACAATTGAATAAAAAAAAAAAGAGTGCTTGCTATGCAAGCATTAAGAACCGAGTGGTACTGCACCTTAACCCCAGATAGGTAGGTAGGTCAGGAGGGTGACTTCAGGCTTGCTGGTTTCCAATCTATTATTCCCCCATTACTCTCCATCTCCACACACACACACAAAAGGTTTCATGTTTAGGGAGAAAACCAGCCTCAAAGAGCTAAGGCAGGAGAGAGGATTGAGATAGCACACAGGCATACCAGCACAAAAACCTGGCATTTGGAGTGGGTTGGATTCCAAAAAGCCCACATGATAGGAGAGAACTAACTCAAAACTTTGTCTTCTGACCTCTACCTGTGTATCATGATATACATGTATTCTTTTTCTCAAAAAATATTATTTTAAAAGGTAGAGATTAACAGGACTTCTCTCTCTCTCTCTCTGTGTCTCAAAGAAACAAGTCTATCTTTTCCATTTCAGACATAAGGCAGCTGAAGCCCAGAAAGGCTGATAATTTTGCTTAAGGTCATACTTGGATTACCTTTATCATTCACATACAAATCTCTGGGGAAAAAAAAACCATCAAGAACATCCAATTGATAACATAAGAATGGAACTTCAACTCATCTCCTATGTCTTCATATGATTGTTTTCAGCTTCATTTACCTCATAGAGTCCTAATCCTGGTTTCTATTCTCATAGATTTTGGACGAATTCCTTTTCCTTATTACAGAAGATGGTAAATTAAAAATGGCATTATAACTGGCTTGCCTTGCCCCAAGTCATAGCATTGACTGAGTGTTGAAGAGGCAGCTGAGGGCATCTCTGGGCAAACAGAGAGAGGGCTTTTTGGTGGGAGTTGTTTCTGCAGAGACCTGAGTATTTTCGTCCACTCGAGATGGAAAGAGCAAATCAAGCTTTAAGGTATTCTGAGCTCCAGCCTCCCAGGTGAGGGTCTTCCTTGAACTAAAATGGAGAAATACCGGGAGTTGGGAGCCCCTCCCAGATGAAGAAAGCATCTTCAGACCCTTTCTCGACTTACCAGTGAGCCCTAACATAACCTTGAATTTTACTAGTGGCAGCCTAACGTGGCTAAAATACGGAACCTTATACAAGTCTCAGTTTCCCCATCTTTCAAAACGGGCATCACTAAACAGGCCCCAAGGCGGATTCTGTCTAGTCGGTAGAGTGCTTGTTTAGCATGCAGGAAGCTCAGGCTTCGAAGCCGGGAACCGCAAGAACCCAGTATGACGACACACACCTGTAACCCTAGCACTCGGAGGTGGTGGGCCAGAAGATCGGGAGTTCAAGGCCGGCCTATAACGCCCCGTCTCGAAAAATAAAAACACGGGGTCACGTATACTAGAAGAACGGAGAGAAACCGGCCACTTTATTATGTGTGCGGGAAGGAGAAGAGCCTGAGTCACCGCTCCTGGTTGTATTTTTCCACCGCACAGCCCGCCCCGGTTTCGGTGGGCTCTACAGGAAGCGCCCCCGCTAAGCCCCGCTTCGCACGCGTGACCACGCCCCTCTGCGCGCGGGGCTTGGCCCCGCCCATAAAAGGATCCGCAGATTCGCTAACCCTATTCCTCAGGATTATTTGGCCGCCTTTCCTTGGCTGGAAATTCTTGTCCGACTCTAAGAAGGTTGTTGCGCCGTATCCATTGCGTATTACGTGGGAAGAATGCTGACCCTTGAGCTGTGCTAGTAAGAATGATCCAGGAAAAGCAGGGGATTCTGCCAACAGGGCTTGGCTACCCGGGAGTTCTTTTCTTGACTCCACCAAGGCAGGTGAGGGCTGAAACCAAGAGCGGTGGCGAATCTGCAGCCTCTTAGACTTGTTGGTTGCGCAAGGAAGGGGCCGGGAAAAGGACCCGAGGAGCGCGCATCCTGGCCACCGATTCGCCCCGCCCGCCTCGCGAATCTGCGTCTGTTCGACGCGCCACTCAAATCTCCCGAGCCCTGGCTGGCCGCCTCCCCTCAGCCCCGCCCCCTTTTCCTCAGGGGCTCGTCTCAGCATTCGTCGCCGCCGATTCGTCACGAACCACAGACCGAAGCAACTGGATAGAGGTGGTGCGACCCATTCTCCGGGGGATGAGGCCGATCTCCAGGCTCTCTGGGCCACAACTCCCGAGCCTTGCAGGACGCCGGCCAGGACAGGGCCGCTGCCCTCGGCCCCGCGAATCTCCAGACAGCGCGCGTGACGAAAGTGCGAATGCAGACGCCGTGCCCGCTGGGCCTCGTGCAGGTGGCGGTGGTGTTTGGTGCGCGCGCCGGGGAGGTGGTGGTGGGGGGGCGCCGCCGCCGCCGCCACCGCTGCGGGGCCGGGTCTCGCGCTGCCGCCGCCGCCGCCGCCGCCTCACGCCGCTGAGGTGCCGCGCGCGGTGGGGGGGAGGGGGAGCCGCTCGCCACGAGCGGGTGAGTAGGGCCGCGGCGCGCGTGCGCGGAGACGGGAGGGGGGGGGCACAGAACGCGCCCGGGCGGGAGGAGAGGGCAGCGGCGCGCGTTACCCCCGCCCCCCCGCCCGGATTCGAGGGGCGAAGCTGGGTCTCAGGCTGGGTCTCGCGGTGTTTCCGGCGCTCCGGAGAGGTGCCACCTCTCGCCCCGAGGACTGGGGCGCGGGCACGGGAGCGGCCGTGCGGGAGCGGGAGCCGGGCTTGGCCCGGGCCGCTGGCCGGTGAGGAGGCGGGAGGGGGCGGGGCTTGCCAGGGGGCGGGGGAGGGGTCTTGCGCGGAGGCCAAGTGGGGCGCGCTGGGGAGAGCGGGAAGGTGAGGGGGCGCGAGCCGGGCCCGGGCCCGAAGGGCTGGAATTGAGGAGTGGAGCGAGAATGGAGTGTTGGAGCGAAACCAGGATACTTGGGGCAGGATTTGGGGGGGCGCCGCGGGGCATGCCGAGGTGCGGGAACTGGAGTGATGGGAGAACCTGGAATCTGGGCTGGCCAATGAGGGCACAGCAAGGGAGTCGGGCCAAAGTCCTGGACCACCGTTGCGTCTCCCCCTTTCCCTGACAGTGTAAATGAGCAGAGATGGACCAGGAAGGTGGGGGAGATGGGCAGAAAGCCCCGAGCTTCCAGTGGCGGAACTACAAGCTCATCGTGGATCCTGCCTTGGACCCTGCCCTGCGCAGGCCCTCTCAGAAGGTGTACCGCTATGATGGAGTCCACTTCAGTGTCAGCGTGAGTGTCCGCTCTCCGGCCTTCCGTGGACCGCCGAGCCCCTCCCCTCCGTCCAGGTCTTCCTCTCGCCTGGAATTCCCAAACCCAGAGCTTGCCGCCTTGAAAGTGAGCAAGCTGCCGCATCCCGTGGCCTTCGTAGGTGGGTCTTCTCAGTGCTCCACAACCTGTCTTCATCTCTTCCTGCATTCTTTACTAGGATTCAAAGTATACGCCGGTCGAAGACCTCCAAGACCCCCGCTGCCATGTCAGGTCCAAAAACAGAGACTTTTCCCTACCGGTCCCTAAGTTTAAGGTAGGTGTCTGCTGGTCTCCCGGTGGTGGTACTCAGAGTGTCAAGGCTCCTGGCGTTGGTCTTCAAATAGCCAGATAAAGTGGGCATTCCAATGAAAGACTGACAGCCAGAGCTAACAGCTCCTGAGTCTGTGAGGCGGAGATGTTCTGGATGGGAAGTATGCTTGTGTAGCTGAGGTGTCTCTTGCAGATGCCTGGCGTTGGCTTCTTGAAGGGTGAGGTAAGGATAGCTTTAGTTGACATATGTATCACTGTGTATGGAGACAGTGCAGGTTGTGACAGTGGGATATCTTGGTTCTTCAGCATTTAAGGAGATTGACAAAACCTTCCTGAAGTCATCTGCTCCACCTCTTGTTGGGATATAGCCTACTTCATCTTGTTTTTAAGAGCAGGTCCATTTCCCAGTAAAGGTAGAATACTCATCAGACTCTGGACTGAGTCTAGAAAACTGGTGGGTCTCAGTTTACTTCACTAATTCTTTGTTGTTGTTTTTGTTCATCAGTACTTACAAGTAGTTTGTGGGATGCGCTCATCTTTTTATTTATTTATTTATTTTTTTACCTTTTTTGTATTTTTCTCTGAACAGTCCCATGCCAGCACTCTGATTGTGGCCTGAATGTTGACTACTTTCCAATACCCACTCCCAGCCAGCACCTACCCAAACTCCAGAGGCTTAATCACTCTATTCCTTCAGTCTGCTCTCCCTTTCATTTTCCTTCTCCTGGATGCTCAGATGCAGAGTCTAGAAATCTAAGAGTTATCCAGTGATTCTTTACTCATATCTTAATCTTTCTCTTCTCATTTCCCTTTCCTTTATGCAGAACCTTACTCATTTCACCTAGTCCCTTTGTCCCTCTGCTTTCTCTGTTTCATGCTCTTGCTGTCCTTTGCCTCTGATTCCATTCTGATTTTATTTATCTGCTAGTCTGCATTTCAGGGCATTGGAACATACCATTATTGATCTGATCAAGTGTTATCATTCATTTTGCATTTTTAGAAAATACTAAGTTACAGGGTTACTTGTCTTAGAAGTCCTTGTTTTTGCTGACCATGTATCCAAAAGCCCAGTGAGGAGGATAACCGACTTTGAGTTTTTTCCTGGTTCTGCTCTTTACTGAGATGTTCTCTTGGCTCTCACATACCTGTCTCAACCTCACTGACACTGCTTGGATCATGCATATCTCAATTATCAGGCTTTTTTTTTTTTGAGAAAAGGTCTGTCTCCTTAGGTAGCCCAGCCTGACCTTGAACCAAGGGTCTCCTGCCTACCATACCCAGTATCCCATCTACTTTGCCGAATGGGAATCTTTTTTTATCTTTGTATTCCTAGTGTCTAGCCCATAGCTGTAAGTAGAACCTGAGCTAATGAGTCATTCTCTTCTATGTGCATTGATTCTTCAGTTTTTTGTATTTCTTATCTAATTTTTGCCATTTTGCAGTGAGAAAATTCATGAAGAGGTCAGAACTGATGTTGACAACTGTCTGGTTAACTCTATAAAGTTTTCCCCAAGGAATTGGGAACTGTGTTTATTTTAAAAACCCTTGACCAACTCCTGTCTTTTACACAGCTGGATGAATTTTACATTGGGCAAATCCCACTGAAGGAAGTGACTTTTGCGAGACTCAATGACAACGTTCGAGAAACCTTCCTGAAGGACATGTGCCGGAAGTATGGTGAGGTGGAAGAAGTAGAGATCCTTCTTCACCCTCGGACTCGAAAGCACCTGGGCCTAGCTCGTGTGCTCTTCACCAGCACTCGGGGTGCCAAGGAAACAGTCAAAAACCTCCACCTCACCTCTGTCATGGGCAACATCATCCATGCCCAGCTTGATATCAAAGGTGAGGGCTTCCTACTTGTTGCTTAAGATTGTTTTCCAGCAGGGATTGTACACATAAATGCCTGTCAGCTGCAGGCAGGTGATCAGGATCATGATTCTTTATCTGGAATTCTTGGTGTCAGGTTTGTTTCTGAACTCAGAATTTTTTCAAAATTATAGAAGAATTGTGGTTGATATATAATGTTTTGTGTGTCATTAACAGAATGGTTTGAACAGTGCTCCACAGTCAGTCACTTGATTATGTCCATAAGAAATCGAATGAAGACTAACACTTGGACTGTGGTAAATCTAAATATCAGAAGCATTGGGTTTTTAGCATTGCTTGTTTTAATCTGAGATAATTTTTGTGCTCAATTCAGTAACACATATACCAGTATTGAAATTTAGATAATTGAAGGGCTGGAGGTATAGGTCAGTGATATGCTCAAGATCCACCAAAAAAAAAAAAAAAGATACTTTCAGACCTGGGATGATAAGTGAAACATCGCTAGGTGTGGTGGCACATGTCTGTAATCCCGATTATTGGGAGGCAGAGGTGGGAGGATGGCTGAAAGTTTGAAGTTAGTCTATCCATGGAGCATTCCAGGTCAGTCAGGGACATTTAGTGAGATCCTGTCTCCAAAAAGCAAAAAAAGCCAAGTATAGATAAAGAAGCAGTCTTGAACTTGCTTTCAAGGAATTACAAGGATCTGTGGCAAAGTAGGTTGTAGTGCCACCTAAAGGACACTACTGACAGTTGGCATTTACAAAATAATATCCCAAGCTTGATTTTTTAAAAGTAAAATGGAAATCTATATTTTTGTATATACTCTCCTGGTTTCTGCAGAGTTTTGTGGTTCTTTTAGACAGTCTCTTTGTGTAACCCAGGCCATCTTAAAACTTGTCATCCTCTTGCTTCAGTCTCCTAAGTGCTGCAATTACAGGTATGTACCACCACACCTGACCTTAGACATTTTATTTTTATTTACTTTTTTTAAATTTATTTTTGAGTAGGATTTCTTGCTGTTCTTGAACTCACTATGTACCCAAGGATAACCTTGAATTTCAGCTCCATTTGCCTTCACTTTCCAAGTGAAGATTGCAGGCATGTGCCACCATGCCCAGTTTATGCAGTTGCTATGGATCAAACCCATGGCATTGTGCTTGCTGGGAAAGCACTTTATTCACCGGGATACATTCTCAACCCCCTTTTTTTTGTTGTTGTTTTCAAGACAAGTTCTTGCTGTTTGGTTCTGGAGAGTGTGGTGCTTGCTATTTAGCCCAGGCAGCCCTGGCAGTTATAACATTGGGATTACAGACATGTAATACCAGCACCCATATCCAACACCTCTTGGTTTTTAACTGTGACATCTCTTCTAGGATCTTTTAAGTCATTGTGCAAAGCAAATACAACTGTGGGCTGGATTTAGTCTTCAGGCTGCCATTCTGCAACCTCTAGTTTACAGGATAAGGAGCGTGGAATTTGGCATCAGACAAAACTGGGTTTGAATTCTAGTTCTTCCACTGACCAATTTTGTGACTTTGTGCAGGTCAGTTTTTTTTAAGTCTATAAAATAGGAGTGCTAATGTTTCTCTTGATTATCCAGGATAATGGCATGTGTAGAAGAATGTTTATAAACTGAATTGTCATCAAGTATGGTGGGGTTTTCTCTCCTTCCCCTCGGTGCTGGGGATTGAACCCTGAGCCTCATGTATGCTAGCCACGCATTCTACCATTGAGCTGTATTCCAGCAAAATATTTTTTATAGGGCTGGAGCTATTGCTCAGGGGTTAAGGCTCTGTCTCCCAAGCAGAAGGTCCCAAGTTCAGATTCTAGGTCTCAACGTAAAACACCAGGCGGAAATGATGGCAGCCTGCACCTCCAGCCATGGTGGGCAGAGCCTGGGAAATCCTAGAACAAAGGAAAAAGGAGGTAGAAGCAATCCAGAATGATTCCCAAAATCACTCTTGGTCCTCCACAGGGACACACAGTGCCCTCTGAGACACACACACACATACACACATGTGCATGCGCATGCAAAATAAATAAAGTTTTAAAAAATACATGTTTTTTATAGTTAAGAGGTAGAGATGAGGCAGACCTGGTTTGAGAAGTCAATGAAAGAACAAAGCGGGATGACACATGTCTGTAATCCTACCACTTGGGAGGTAGAGGCAGCAGTATCAGATGTTCAAGGTTGTCTTTGGTTATATAGCAAGTTCGAGATTAGCCTAGGCTGAGGCCCTATGTCAAAAAGAGAAAAGATGTATTCTAAACAAACAACAACAACAACAAAAAACAGGTAGAAATTCCCAAACTATGAAAAAGTAGGAGCACTGAAATGCCAAAGCCTAAGACTCTAAGAAGTTGTAGGAAACTCGAACCCTGAAAAAGAAACAAGACTACCAAATCAAGAAAGAGCTATTTTCTCCTTTTGACTGTTGGTTCCCATTTTTCTCCATTTAGGACAACAGCGCATGAAGTACTATGAATTGATTGTCAATGGTTCCTACACCCCTCAGACTGTGCCTACGGGAGGCAAGGCCCTGAGTGAAAAGTTTCAGGGTTCTGGTGCAGCCACTGAGACGGTGAGAAGCCTTAGCCATGTGGACACAGTGCCTGATTCCCGGGAGCAGGAGCCATGCTGGGGCGTACTGGGTACCTCTGTTAAGTATAGGAAGTGTCAAGAAAAGATGCTTAGACGCTTTTCAAGAGAAAAGAAACTAAAATGCTTAGTTTGGGGCAGGGCAAGTTTTCAAAATGGTGCCTGATTGCTACCTTTCTCCTTGCTCTACTTTTTCTCTCTCTAGACCGAAGCCCGCCGTCGGTCTTCCTCTGACACAGCTGCCTACCCAGCAGGCACTACTGTGGTGGGCACTCCTGGCAATGGTACACCCTGCTCCCAGGACACCAGCTTCTCCAGCAGTCGACAAGATACTCCATCTTCCTTTGGCCAATTTACCCCTCAATCCTCCCAAGGAACCCCCTATACATCTCGGGGCAGCACCCCCTACTCTCAGGACTCTGCCTACTCCAGCAGGTACAGACCATTCCATTTTTTTTTTAATTATTTATTTATTTATTCAATGGTGCGTGTATGCGTGTGTGCATGTGTATGTATGTGTGTGTGTGCGGGTGTGTGTAGAACCACGGGCAAATTCGGAAACCACCATGGACGCCTCCACTTCCTCCTTGTTTACTCTGCCCCGGGATTCACAGGCTCCGCCCTACCAGGACCAGAAACGCAGGTCGCCCCCGCTTCCGCCCGGCATCTATACGTGGGGTCCAGGATCCGAACTCAGGACCTTCCGCCTGCAAGGCAGAGGCTTAACCTCTGAGCCACCTCCCCAGCCCCAGAGCATTCCATTTATATTCCATCTTGGACTCTAGTAATCAGGTGTGGAAGCCGTGACTAGGGAGAATAGCCCAAAGTCCCAGAAAAGGAGTTGGAAACTTCGTTTTAATCCCTTTGTAGCCTCAGTTATCAAATTGCTATCTTTGTGGAGACTGGTTTGGAACCCAATGTTTAGTTTTTGGGAAGCAAATGTAGAGGGGCTCAAGGTGATGAGAAAAAGGACAGTTGGGTCTGGTTGCATAGCACTAGCCCAGCTAATTCTCCTTCCTCTTTCTCTAGCACCACTTCAACCTCCTTCAAGCCCCGGCGGTCAGAGAACAGCTACCAAGATTCCTTTTCTCGACGTCATTTCTCTGCGTCTTCAGCGCCTACAACCACCTCTACTGCCGTCTCAGCCACCACTGCAGCCACTGCTGCCTCTTCCTCCTCTTCCTCATTGTCCTCTTCCTCATCGTCCTCCTCCTCTTCAGCTTCTCAGTTTCGTGGTTCTGACTCCAACTACCCAGCGTATTATGAAAGCTGGAACCGCTACCAGCGCCATAGTTCCTACCCGCCCCGCCGGGCAACTAGGGAGGAAACTCCTGGGGCACCATTTGCTGAAAATACAGCTGAGCGCTTCCCACCTTCCTATACCTCCTACTTGCCCCCCGAGCCCAATCGGTCCACTGACCAAGACTACCGGCCTCCTGCCTCAGAGGCCCCGCCCCCGGAGCCTCCAGAACCTGGTGGAGGTGGAGGTGGTGGGGGGCCCAGCCCTGAAAGAGAAGAAGCTCGGACTTCCCCCCGTCCAGCCTCACCTGCCCGATCTGGCTCCCCAGCTCCAGAGACCACCAATGAGAGTGTACCCTTTGCTCAACACAGCAGCCTGGATTCCCGAATTGAAATGCTGCTGAAGGAACAGCGCTCCAAATTTTCTTTCCTGGCCTCTGACACAGAGGAGGAGGAAGAGAACAACAGTGCAGGCCCTGGGGTGAGAGAGACAGGGAGTGAGGTGCCTCCTGGGTCGGGCCATGGGCCCTGCACACCTCCTCCAGCTCCGGCTAATTTTGAAGATGTAGCACCCACAGGAAGTGGAGAACCAGGGGCTACCCGAGAGTCTCCAAAGGCCAATGGGCAGAACCAGGTGAGCCTGGGACCAGGTACCACTGGAACTGGGGAGCAGGGTCATAGCTTGGGGAGAGGGAAGGGGAGTGGACAAGAAAACAAATCAGAGTTTCGGAAAGCTCAGGGAACACTTTGAGAAGCTGTGTGTAACCCTCCTCTGCACTCCACAGGCCTCTCCATGTTCTTCTGGAGAGGACATGGAGATCTCCGATGACGACAGGGGCGGCTCACCCCCTCCAGCCCCAACGCCCCCTCAGCAGCCTCCACCGCCTCCACCACCTCCTCCTCCACCTCCTCCCTATCTTGCTTCCCTTCCCCTTGGTTATCCTCCCCACCAACCTGCCTACCTCCTCCCACCCCGCCCTGATGGGCCACCACCCCCTGAATACCCCCCACCCCCACCTCCACCACCCCATATCTATGACTTTGTGAACTCCTTGGAACTTATGGATCGACTCGGGGCTCAGTGGGGAGGGATGCCCATGTCCTTCCAGATGCAGACCCAGATGTTAACTCGGCTTCACCAGCTTCGACAGGGCAAGGGATTGAATGCTGCCTCAGCTGGTCCTCCTGGTGGGGCCTTTGGCGAGGCCTTCCTTCCTTTCCCACCCCCACAAGAGGCAGCCTATAGCTTGCCATATGCTCTATACACACAAGGGCAAGAAGGCCGTGGGGCATACTCCCGGGAGGCCTACCACCTGCCTTTGCCCATGGCAGCCGAGCCCCTGCCCTCTTCCTCAGTCTCAGGAGAAGAACCCCGGCTGCCTCCTAGGGAGGAAGCAGAGCTGGCAGAAGGCAAGGCCCTGCCATCAGCAGGCACTGTGGGCCGTGTGCTGGCCACCCTAGTCCAAGAAATGAAGAGTATCATGCAGCGAGACCTCAACCGCAAGATGGTGGAAAATGTGGCCTTCGGAGCCTTTGACCAGTGGTGGGAGAGCAAGGAAGAAAAGGCCAAGGTAAGGAGGTCTAGTGTCAGGGAATGGAGACAGGAAGGAGTAGATCTGGATTTTCCAGGTGGCCCAGCTTAAAATAGTGAAAACAATCAAGTCAAGTGGAGAGAAGGGGCAGTGTTAAGAGGACACAAAACTGGTCAGAAGAGTTTTATCCTGGCTGCATTGGTTGTTTGCAGTGGACAAGATCCTTAAATGTTTCTGTGGTTGTCTTCAGTTCTATTATTTGTAAGTCATCAAGCAAAAAAGTGTGGCTTTCCAAAGTTGAATGAGTTCAAAGAGTGCACTTGAGAAATGTGCCTATAAGGGGCTGGTACAGGTGTGACAGAGATGGTGCAGAGTAAGTTAATGCATTTCTGTGATCCTGGAGCGTTAGAGTAGTTTGAGGGGGCAGGAGGGAATGCCTGGTATCTGGGTTCAGCCGCTCAGGTCCCCTACTGTCTACAGCCATTCCAGAATGCAGCCAAGCAGCAAGCCAAGGAAGAGGATAAAGAAAAGACGAAGCTCAAAGAGCCAGGCATGCTGTCCCTTGTAGACTGGGCCAAGAGTGGCGGTACTACAGGCATCGAGGCCTTCACCTTTGGGTCAGGGTTGCGAGGGGCCCTGCGGCTGCCTTCATTCAAGGTATCCAGGAATGTAGTCTTGCTCAGTAAGATGGGGAAAGTTGGTGGACTTCCTTTCCTTGAAGGAAATGATGGTTGGGAACTTGGGGTGAGGGTGTGCTCTAAGTGGGCCTCATCTCTTTTGCATCTATCAGGTAAAGCGGAAAGAGCCATCAGAAATTTCAGAGGCTAGTGAGGAAAAGCGACCTCGGCCTTCCACTCCTGCTGAAGAAGATGAAGATGGTGAGTGAGAGGCCAAGGAGGAGAAAGTGGTGTCTTGCTTAGAGTCTGATAGAAAGCAAAGGCAGGACAAAGGGCTTACCGTGTCTTTGAAGATAAGAGCCCAGTGACGATCTTGGTATGGGGGGGACCACCGAGTTCTGAGAGACATCACAACCATCAGATAGGCTTCTCCCTGGATTTTAGCTGTTGGTATATACTATGCTATGCTGATTTAAGTGTTTCTGTTCTATATCTTGGATTTTTTTTTTTCAACTGCAAAATAGAAATAACTTCAGTATCTGGAGTCATAGAACTTAAGGGTTTATCTGTTCAAATTAACCTGCTAGTGCTTTTGTTCTAGAGTTGCTCCTAGTTTGTTGAAGTCTGAACTGTTGAAAATTTACATGATTGAAACGTTTTTCGTGTGTGTGTGTGTGTGTGTGTGTGTGTGTGTGTGTACGTACATGTATGTGTACAAAAGGGCACTTGAGCGTGTGTGTTTATGGAAGCCCAGGGGTAACATCAGGAGTCATCCTGGGTTGCTCAACCTCTGTATTACTTTGCTGTGCATTTTCCTAAGGCCCACTTTCCAGGGCTGGAAGTACGGACCACCACATATCTGCCTGACTTTTTACATGGGATCTAGGATCCAAATTCAGGTCCTTTTGCTTGTAAGGTGTAAAAGCTTTAACCCCTCTTCAGCTTAGTTGAAATTTTTTTATTGAGTCAGATTTGCTTCCTTAGAGATCCCTTCAGCCTTCGTACTCATTTCTTTGACCAGTTATAACAAGCTGGCTTCCCCTTTCACCCAGCGTAGAAAGTGGTGGGAGGACCATGAAGGTGTCTCAGCAGATAAAGGCACCTTCAGGAGCACCTGGTGACCTGAGTATCATTCCTAGAGCGCCACATGGTTAAGGGAGAGAACCAATGCTAAAAGTTGTCTTTTGACCTCTGCCTTTTATCTCTCTCTTTAGTAAATAATTTTTTAATTAAAAAAATGAACGGGGTGTATTTTAAACTGTATAGTGTGTGTGATGAATGTGTTCCTGTTTCTGTATTGAGCCTCAGGTTTCTGTCTTTAAGCTTGACCTGTCAATAAAGTAGACATTAATATTGGTAAAACTCCTTGGCGGGTAGGAGGACAGCAGTATGTGTGGTGTATGTGCCTATGGAGGCCAAAGCATGACATTGGGAATCATCCTGATGCATTGTTCTACCTTCTTTTTGCTTTGCTCTGGGATTTCCTTAGCTCTGCCCATCAGGGCTGGAAGTGCAGGCTGCTGCTGTTTCCATTTCCGTCTGGCGATTTTATGTGGGACCTGGGATCTGAGCTTAGGTCCTTCTGCTTACAAGGCAGTCTTAACTCCACAGCCATTTCTCCAACCCACTCCTGAGCCATTTATCTTGCCTACAGTAACTTTTAAAAATATGTATTTTATTTGCTTATTTAAGAGAGAAAGAGGGAGGGGCTGGAGAGGTGGCTCAGGGGTTAAGCCTCCGCCTTGCAGGCGGAAGGTCCTGAGTTCGGATCCTAGACCCCACGTATAGACGCTGGGCGGAAGCGGGGGTGGCCTGCGCTTCTGGGCCTGGTGGGGTGGAGCCTATGAATCCCAGGGCAGAGTAAACGAGGAGGTGGAGGTGTCCATGGTGGTTCCCGAATTCGTCCGTGGTTCTATACACACACACATACATACACATGTACACGCACACACATACACATACACAATTGAATAAATAATAATTAAAAAAATCTTTATAAAAAAAAAAGAGAGAGAGAGAAAGAGGGAGCAAGCAGGTAAGTGCATACTGTGGCTTAGGATGAAGGTCAGGGACCAACTTTCCCAAGTTGATTCTCAATGTGGGCTCCAGGAATCAGACTCAGCTCCTCAGGCACTGTACTGGTGCTGGGCCATCTTTAGCCCCCGCGTAGCAGTGTTTGACTTTTGGCAATTTCTCTGAACTCCCCTAGCAGATCCTGAGCGAGAGAAGGAGGCTGGGGAGCCAGGACGTCCAGGGACCAAGCCCCCAAAACGAGATGAGGAGCGGGGCAAGACCCAAGGCAAGCACCGGAAGTCCTTTGCTCTGGACAGTGAAGGGGAGGAGGCATCCCAGGAGTCGTCTTCAGAGAAGGTACGTGGCCAGGCTCCCAATCTCTGCCGAAATCTCTTTTCTGAACCGCTTCCTTAACCAGCTTCTCGCTGGGCTAGAGTCTCTTGTATGATGTATTTTCCCTTTCTGTTAATCCTATTTATCCTTTTTTTAAGGATGAGGAGGAGGATGAAGAAGATGAGGAAGATGAAGAGGGAGAGGAAGCTATAGATGCCACTAAGAAGGAGGCAGAGGCATCAGATGGTGAGTGTAGACAGTTGAAGTTTTAGCTTGGGGAGAAAGGATTAGACCACCTGGTTTGTCTTTTCTTGAACCCAGATAACCTTCCTACGGGACTTCTAGCCACCTTGCCCTTTGCAATGACAGTTGCTTTAGTTGCATCCTTGGGAATCCCAGGCCTCTTGAGAACATTAACCTCAGTACTCAGAATGTTCTCTCCTGCTTGCTTCTTGACAACTATGTCTTGCAGACAGCCAGCAAAATTCATTTCTTTCCCAAGTCTGAAAGATGGAAGGGAATATATTCTGCACTTGGATGCTGCCAGACTCGACTTCATTTTGAGCATTACTTTTCCTTAGGCCCAGTCACCAAACTCCCTGCCTCTTCTCCTCTCACCTGCCATCACCCAGATGCTCTTCTATCCACTTGATAGTGTGTACGTGATTTAGTCTTCCTGATTCTTTCAGAAGTATGTATTGAATCCCTCCTATATTCAGATATTGTTTTAGGAACTTAGGGCACAGCATTGACCAAGATGGATATGATTCCTCTTTTGAGCACTTATTGGAAAACAAGTGAACAAGACCTATCATTTCAGATTTATTTTTTAGGGAAGATGAAATAGAATGTGATCAGGTGATGGACCAGAGGAAGGAATTGCTGTTTTCTGTGTGGTGGTCAGAATGATCTGAGGTCTTTTCACTAAAGCAGAGGGTCTGGTTATCTGCAAATAATGAGAGTGGCTGTTTATACTACAGGCCTTTTGGCTATTATATTCCCATCAGTTGTACTTCCTGAATGCTCTAGTCTCTCTCTCTCTCTCTCTCTGGCTCTGACTCTGGCTGTCTCCTTTCTGCTGTCCTGCTTTTCCCATTTTAGCTTTAGGTCTCTTCATAAGATGGGGTCTCATTATCCTGGGTTGACCTCAAACTCCCTAAGTGATGAGGGATGACCTTGACTTCTTGTCCTCCTTCCTCTACCTCTTGAATGCTATAGTAGCAAGCATGCCCCACCAAAGTGGGTTTATGTGGTGCTGGGGAGCGAATTAGGGTTCATGCACGTTAGAGAAGCACTGTACCAATTGACCTACATCCCAGCCTCCATTTTGACTGAGTTCTGCCTCTATTTCTATCTTCCTCTTCATTTCAGCCCATTTTCTGAACTGCTAATGGAGTCTTTCCTGAAATGTACTCTGACCCTCTTTTTTTTTAAAACAGGGCTTTTTCCTGGCTCCCTGTTTTCTACAAAGCAGCTCCTTATCCTGATACTGTAGGTCATTCGTAGTTTAGCCCCTGCGTATATTCTCTATTAACTCTCTTGCCATATTCCTTCTAAGCCACTGCCACCTTCTACTCTTAATTTTCCCAATTATAAGATCGATCTTCTCCCCTTCCTCCGCCTCCACTAAATATCTTTGTAGCCCAGATTGGCCTTAATGCTTCAATCTTGTAAGTGTTGGTATTACAGATCATTGCCACCTCTCCTGGTGTAAGAGTTCTTAAATGGTGTTCATTTGTCATTCTTTTGAGATAGAGTCTCAAGTATCCCAGGCCAGCCTTGAATTCCTGATTTTCTTCCCTTTGTCTCCCATGTGTTGGGATTACAGGCATGAACCAGCATGCCATCAGTCTCTCAGAAGCATGTGGTATTTTGGGACTTTTTGATTAATTATTTTTTAAAGGCAGAGTCTCATGCAGTCCACGCTTCAAGTTTGCTATGTAGTTGAGGGTGATCTTGAACTTCTGGTTCTTCTTTTACCTTCCAGATTTTGAGATTATAAGCATGCATCACTACAGCTGGTTTTGGAGGGACAAACTGTTTTTTTTTAGTAGTAGGTCTCATTGTAATGTTTTCATATATTTATATTATCATACATTGCTACTCACCCCTTTTACTTTCCATTACTTTCTCTCATTCCCCTCTCCCTTTGTATCTCTTCTTTATCTCATAGTCCTTTTTCTACTTTTATAGCATATAATATTTTACCCCAGAATTCTTTCTCACATTGCCCATCTTCCATATTATCCTTATGGACCCATTTGGGTAGTCCAAGCAATTAGCAATCTCCAGGTCTCCTTCTGCTCTTGGCTTTGACGTTTCTGCCTAGGTGCCATTTCTATATGTTGGCATTCCTTGTCCTTGATTCCAGAATCTCATGTGCTGAATTGTTTTTTCAAGCAGAGTCAGGACTCTAGTCATTGTGCTTCAGCGCCTTTCATTACTGTATCAAATATGACCATGTGTGTGATTGTTCAACTCCATGACCCCTTGAACTTCCAGCACCTGGTCTAGAGGCCAGAGTCCTGATTCTGTGAATGATCAAGTGAGGGTCTTCTACCTCCCCTGATTGCCCCTTCTGGATTTCCAGGTGAGGATGAAGAAAGCGATTCGTCCTCCAAATGTTCCCTGGACGCTGACTCAGACGGTGAAAATGGTAGCACATCAGACTCTGAGAGCAGCTGCTCTTCCAGTTCCTCATCTTCCTCATCTTCTTCCTCCTCCTCCTCGTCATCCTCTTCATCATCAGAGTCTTCCTCTGAAGAAGAAGAGGAGCAGCCAGCAACCATTCCCTCAGCCTCACCACCACTACCTAGAGAAGTCCCAGAACCCCTTCCAGCACCAGTAGAGGAGCCCGAGCCAGACAGAGTGGCAGGCCCTCCTGTCACACCTCTCCCTGAAAAGGACACCTCCCCCGCAAGACCTGCAGGTAGGTGGCAGGGGCTAATGATCTCCCTATGTATGTTTTTCAGTGTCCGAGAGAACGTGGAACCTACATTAATTACTATGTATGTCCAAGGGTATGTAACTTTGTTGGAAAAACATAACCAAAAAAAAAAAGAAAAAGCCACTAACTCTTGTCATTCTCACCTTGGAGGACACTAAGCCCTAACATTCAAACTGCACTGCTAAGTGGTTTTCCAGGAGAACCTAGATGTTTGCCAACTGGCAAAGTAAAACAAGATGGTCTCCTCTCAAGTTATCGAGCTAGTACTAGCTTTTTCTTAAGCTCATTTCTGATTGTTAAGGCTTATTTATGTAGGTGATTAAATGGGCAGATAGTAACAGTAACTTACAACTTAGTTCTACCTTTGCTTTCCGTTATGGATTTGTAAGCACTTGCTATTCCATAGCATATACATATAGTTTGTCCTGCTGTGAGCCATTCATTCATGCAGTAGAAGTTTAGTGAGCACTTACCATCACCAGTGGCAGGAGATGATGGTGTGTCTTCAGGCATTGCTTTTACCTTCTTAAAGCTTGCAGTCTTCATTCAGGGAGAGACAGGCCAGTTAAGCTGTAACTGTGTAAGAAAACCTGTGATTGCAAACCAGTAAGCACACACAAAAAAAGTGCAAGTACTCAGAATCTTGTCACCTATGGGTCTAGGAACACCTTGCTGAAGCCCATTTAGACTGGAGTCTGGGCAAAGCAGACAGGAGGGAGGAATTAGCAGATACACAGACTGTACATGAAGTTAGAAGTCCTGGCATAAGGCTAACTTTATGGCAGGTTGAGAGTGAAGCGTGGCAGGTACCCAAAACTAGAGAAGAGGGTGAAGGTCAGCCCATGCAAAAGGCCATGTTAGTAATTTTGTCTTTATTTTGAGAGAAGTAGAAATCCTTCAGAGGAGTGATGTGACCAAATTTGTGATCTGAAAAAGGCAGTGCAGAGAGTTGGAGAGGGCCCAGACTGGTACAGGGAGACTGTCATAAAGATGCTCTGAGAGGGAAGGAAGGAGGGAGCTATGGTTATGGTGGTGACTGGGACTTGAGTGTCTCTCAATGGAATCAATTATTTTTCTTTTTTCCCTATGGTGATATGATTGAATCTCAGTCCTCACACATGGAAGACAAGCACCGTAGTTCTGAGCTCTCTGCCCAGCCCCCAAATGTCAGTGTTCATGACACACTTCAGACATCTGCATGCTTTCCTAGAGTATCCCACTTGGCTATAACTGAGAATCATGGTCAAGATGGGCAATAGTCACAAGAAGACTTAGGGCTGGCACTCCAGGCTACACTCGTCAGCAGTTCCTCTGCATGTTGCTGATGAATTCAGAACCATGCAGCTTAAGAGAACTAGGGATTTTATCTGTCCTTCAGACAATAAACAGCAGACTGTGTTCAGGGAGGGTATTGGTTTTCCATTCTCTTGCTGGAAGGAGAAAGATATGGCCATATCTGCGTTTCAGGTAGACCATTCTGACAGAAAGAGATTTGGAAGAGGAGAGGAAGGAGGTAGGCTAGCACCAGAAGGAATGAAAGTAAAATAAGGCATGGGGACTGGATTTGCTGCAAAATCATGAACCTTAAGTTGGATCCCAGTATCTATGTACATGGTGACTTCATGCTCGTTAGCCCGGTGCTTGAAAGGCAGAGCAAGATAAGTAGGGATGCGCTACAGGTCAGTGAGAGACCCTATCAAAAAATAACTGACACATGTGCATATGATGTGCACACAAAGATAAGGCAAGGACCAAACATGATTATTACAGTGAAAAGTAAGGAAGGAAGATGGGTAATCAACAACTTAATAAGACTACTTGCCAGGAAAGGAAATTTGGTAAAGTTTACCAGGGCTAAGAACAAAAATGGTAAGTTTAGTTGAAGTTGAGTTGGTGCCTTTGGACCTACGGGTAGAAACATAGGCAATTGGATCATAGATCTTAAGCCCAGGGAAGAAGAGGTTAGAAACAAGATAGATAATGTCAGCATTGAAAACCCTTACTGTGGAGTGCATGCAGGATGAAAGAGGCGGTCCAGAGGCTAAAAATCCTGAAAGAGGTAGGTAGGCAGGGGAACCAGAGGAGACTAGAAAGGTGTAGGAAAGAAGCCAGGGAAGGGTGAGTCTTAGCATCAAACGAAACACAGGTTTTAAAATGAGGGAGTCAGATGGTGCACGCCTGTAATCCTGGCTCTTAGGAGGTGGAAACAGGAGAATCAAGTCATCCTTAGCTACATAGCAAGTTCAAGCCTGGGATACACGGAAAACACTGGGTGTGTATGCATATGTATGTGTCGTTTTTTAAAGAAAACATGCATAACCAGGCATGTTGTAAGCCCAGTTGCTTGTGAGTCTGAGGGAGTAAGACAGCAAGTTCAGAGCCATCCTGGGCTGTGTGATAAGGTCAAAGTTACCCTGGGCAACTCAGCAAGAACCAGTGTTAAAATAAGTTGGTTTTTTTAAAATTTTTTTATTATTTATTAAATTGGGCGTGTATGCGTGTGTACGTGTGTGTGTGTGTGTGTGTGTGTGTGTGTGTGTGTGTGTAGAAACACTGGACGAATTCGGGAACCACCATGGACGCCTCCACCTCCTTGTTTACTCTGCCCTGGGATTCACAGGCTCCGCCCTACCAGGACCGGAAACGCAGGCCGCCCCCCGCTTCCTCCTGGCGTCTATACGTGGGCCTAGGATCAGAACTCGGGACCTTCCGCCTGCAAGGCGGAGGCTTAACCCCTGAGCCACTTCTTCAGCCCCTAACATAAGTTTTTAAAAGGGCCAGAATTCTAGTTCAATGATACTTTGCCCAATGTGATGAGGCCCCAGGTTCGATCCCTATTACTGCAAAGTAAATAAATAAGGAGGTGGGCTATTCTGAGGGGCCACAGGTGCAGTTGATAGATAGAAAATGTCTGTTGAACTTAATAGGTCTTTGGTAGCCTTATCAGTTTCAGTTGAGCAATTCAGAATGAAATCAAGAAGTGACAAAGAAAACCAATCTTCTGGGTAGGCAGGATAGGAGCTGCGTGGCTCAGTGCCCTCAGCCTAGGAGGAGATGTAGAAGGGCAGCACACCCCTGAAGAACATCAGCCTAATAGCAAGAAGCCTAGTTGAATGAGGATTGTCGCATGTTCAGAGATAGGAACCAGTTTCAGTCATTTTCAATTGAAAAAGGAAAAGCTGAGTATGGTCTCGTACACCTGTAATCCCGGCACTTTCAAAGTAAAGCCATAGTATCAGGTTCAAGGTTATACTTGCCTACACGGTGGATTTCAGGCTAGCCTGAGATACTGAGAACTCTCTTTAAATAAAAGAATGAGGTGCTGGAGAGAGGGCTCAGGGATTAGGCCTCTGCCTCACAAGCAGGCTCATACTTCCGGCCTAGGAAGGCAGAGTCTGGGAAACTCCAGAGCAAAGCAAAGAGGTAGCCCAATCCAGGGCGATTCCTGAAGTCACCCTTCGGCCTCCATAGGCACACGTAGTGCTCTCTGATACACACAGACACACATGCAAAAAAAAAAAGGAAAAGGGACTTGTTCTTACAGTGTGCCCAACTGGAAGACTGCAAGGATAAGGACCAGCATCTTTAAGTATTAACTTATCGTCTGGTTTGGTTTCTTTTTCTCTTTCCCAGGACACAGGTTTCCTCTGTTGCTTCTCCATCTAACTGAGGGTGTTCACTCCCACTAGGTCCCCAGACTAGCAACAGACTAACCCATTTCCATCTTAGATATTATTATCAGGAGTTTTTCTGATTCACTGGCTTGGGTCAGGTGACAGTGCTGTAAGTTACTGCTGGCCCTGAGGAGCAGGGAGCAGGAGGAATTGACTTTTAGATCCTTGCTCCCAAAGATCTGAGAGAAAAGTAGTCACATTGCCTGAGCAGCTCTACCCTCCCCCAAAACATGTCTCTTAAAAGAAAGCAATGGGCAAGTGAAGGAACAGAGAAAAATTGTATGAAAAAGCTGAGTTGGGAGGGGAATTTCCAAATGCAAGGAAAAGAATGGGGAGATACCATAGCAACTGGAAGAGCTAGGTCAAGTCCTAGGGCCTTCCAAGTGTGGTTCACTGCTGCCTTAGAACTCAGGAAATGACAAGAGCTTAGGACACAACATATCCAAGCCTTGGCTCCGAATTGCCATCGAAGAACATCAGCTTAGGCCTCAGACACAGGCTAATTCCTGTGTGTCCAGGCCAGGTACTGGCTACTTTTTAGTTCTGAGAGTGGTCGAGCTAATGTGAACCTCCCAAATCCATAGGTGTCCAGGGCAGCAAACAGGAACAGAACTTAGCCCAGATTGCATGGACACTGCCAAGTGTGATCCAAGGAAGATCATTGATCTCTCTGTGCCTCAATTTCCAGTCTGAGATGGGGTTAGTGTAGTAGCCATCTTTTAGGGCAGTACATTCTTGGGGAGCGTATGGAGAGAAATTAGTATATGTAAAGAGCTTGGATCAGTGTAAAGCACACTGTGGTACCACAGTGAGAAGTACTAGCCTTATGGGTCTGCAAGTAAGATGTCAGTAGTTTTAACACAGCAGCTGGTGGCCTGAGATTTCCTAGGCTCCACCTTCCAGGGCCAGAAGTGCAGACCACCACCATTTCCACTCAGCATTTTTTATGTAGGATCTGGGATCTGAACTCAGGTCCTTCTGCTTTAGAGGTAGTCTTAACCCCTGAGCCATTTTCAGCCTGTCATATTCAGCTTCTTACATTGTATCTTTCTCACCTAAGCCAGAGAACATTATAGTCAAAAAAGTGAACATTTTATTTTTATTTATTTTTTATTTTTGTATGTGCGTCTGTGTTGGAGGGCTCTGTATGTGCTAAAGGGTGACTTCGGGGATTGTCCTGGATTGCGCTACCTCGTTTGCTTTGCTATGGAATTTCTCTTCCAGGCCCAGAAGTACAGGCCACCACCATTTCTGTCTGGTGTTTTGTTTTTTGTTTTTATTTTTTAATACTTTATTTATGTATTTGTTTGTTTGTTTACTCTGTGTGTGAGTGTATGTATGCGTGAAAAGGCACTGTGTGTCTTTGACTTCAGGAATCATCCTGGATCACTTCTACCTCCGTCTTGCTTCACTCTATTTCCCAGGCTCTGCCCACCAGAGCTGGAAGTGCAGGCTGCCATGGCTTCCACTTGGTGTTTTTATGTGGGACCTGGGATTCTGCTTGTGAGACAGAGTCTTAACCCCTGAGTCATCTCTCCAGCCCAGTAGTGGATATTTTAATTTCAGTCTGACTAATTGATTTCATTATAAAGTACAGACAACAAAAGTGCCTTAGTCTCTGTGCCTTGTTTGATGTGGTTTTGATATCACCAATCTTGATTAAAAAAAAAAAAAACCAAAAATCTGTTTTGGTGGGCGCCTTCCCTGTCCCCAGGCTTCCTGATTTGGTGGCACGTTGCTTTTGCCTTGTCTCGTGCTAGATTAAAGTTCCCTGGGCTTTCAGAAGTGTCTGTCCCACAAGTTTCCTCTGACATGACCAGACTTAGGTTGATAAGCTTGTCAGCTGGGTAAATGAGCAGATACAGAATTACATCCTGGTCAGGGAGCCCATGGTGCTGAGAACAGTTGGCAGAGAGAGGCAGGCAGCAGGACGGCCCTGTGTGTACTTAGCTAGAGGGTCTACTGGGTGGAAGCTGAGGAGAAGGTCACAGGCTGTGAAGTGAGCTGCCCATGCAGCTAGCCTGGGCCTGCTGCTCCTGGCAGCTCTGCTGGGTGGAGTTAACACTCGCGCCTTTCTTTCCCTCTGTGCTTCCTTCCCAGGTTCCACTGAGGAGCCGCTTCCCACCATACCCCAAACTCTCCCAGAGCCACCAGCTGGGCCCCCACCCCCACCTCCTCGCCTAGATGAGCGTCCTTCTTCTCCTATCCCCCTCCTGCCTCCTCCTAAGAAACGTCGGAAAACTGTCTCCTTCACTGCCGTGGAGGAGGCGCCCGCTGCAGAGCCTCCCCCAGCTGCTCCTCTGCAGACCAAGTCTTCTGGCCCCGGCTCTCGTAAAGCGCCCCGAGGTGTGGAGCGGACCATTCGAAACCTGCCCCTGGATCATGCTTCTCTGGTCAAGAGTTGGCCTGAGGAGGGGACCCGAGGGGGTCGGAATCGGGGCCGAGGTCGCTATGCTGAGGAAGAAGAGGCTGAGTCAGGGACAGAAGTTGACCTGGCGGTGCTGGCTGACCTGGCCCTCACTCCAGCCAGACGTGGGTTGACCACCCTGCCCACTGGGGACGACTCAGAGGCTACAGAGACCTCCGATGAGGCTGAGCGCCCAAGCCCCCTGCTTAGCCACATCCTCCTGGAGCACAACTACGCCCTGGCCATCAAAACCCCACCCGTAGTGCCAGCACCTCGGCCTGTGGAGCCCGCTCCTGCCCCTGCTGCTCTCTTCAGCTCCCCAGCAGACGAAGTCTTGGAGGCCCCTGAGGTGGTGGTGACCGAGGTGGAGGAGACAAAGCAGCAGCTGCAGCAGCCAGAGGAGGAGGGGGAGGAGGAAGAGGAGGAGGAAGACTCTGAGTCTTCAGAGAGCAGCAGCAGCAGCAGTGACGGGGAAGGTGCCGTCAGGAGGCGCAGCCTCCGCTCCCACACGCGACGCAGGCGGCCACCACTCCCACCCCCACCCCCACCGCCTCCTTCCTTTGAGCCGAGGAGTGAGTTTGAGCAGATGACCATCCTGTATGATATTTGGAACTCGGGCTTAGACTTGGAGGACATGAGTTACCTGCGACTCACTTATGAACGGCTGCTGCAGCAGACTAGTGGGGCTGACTGGCTTAACGACACCCACTGGGTCCATCACACAAATATCCTCAGCTGCAGAATCTGGTCTGTGCCAGAGCAACACGCGGGGCTGGGTGGGAGGAGCCTCCACGGTCAGTCCTAGGGTGCACCCGTCTTCCTGTCTGTCCACCTCACTTGCCTTGTTCAGTCTTAGGAGTCCCCTTGGGCTCTCCAGTTGTGTTTGCCCCTTAACGCTGAATATGCTCACCCATTTTAACCAGTTGCTTTTTCTGTGGGCCAGGACGGGTGGACAGGAAACACGGGCCCTAGGGGACTGGCCAGCAAAGAACCTGTGTTCTTCCTTAACACCCTGCACTCACCAACCTAAGCACTCCAAAGCGGAAGCGGCGGCCCCAGGACGGGCCCCGTGAGCACCAAACAGGTTCTGCGCGGAGCGAAGGCTATTACCCCATCAGCAAGAAGGAGAAGGACAAGTACCTGGACGTGTGCCCTGTCTCAGCGCGGCAGCTGGAAGGCAGCGACACTCAGGTAGGGCCTGCCCTGAGCCCTGCCGCTGCCTCCCATCCTCACGACGCTCATGCTCCCTGCCTGCTCTTTACAGGGGACCAATCGGGTGCTTTCCGAGCGACGGTCAGAGCAACGGCGACTACTGAGCGCCATTGGCACCTCAGCCATCATGGACAGTGATCTACTGAAGCTAAACCAGCTCAAGGTGAGGAGTGGAGAGTCGCAGTGAAAAGTCAGAGCCAGCGAGAGCCATGCCCAGTGCATCCCGTGCTCCCCAGGGGGAGGCAGGCAGATGGGAGGTCTGCAGGAGCTGGAAGGAGCTAGATTCTAGGTGGCATCCAACAATGAAGTCTACCTTCTGTCTCCTAGTTCCGGAAGAAGAAACTCCGGTTTGGCAGGAGCCGCATCCACGAGTGGGGTCTGTTTGCCATGGAACCCATTGCAGCTGATGAGATGGTGATAGAGTACGTGGGCCAGAACATCCGCCAGGTGAGACTTCTCTCCCCGCACCAGGCCAGCAGCTGGTCTGACCCCAGCCTGGGATTTCTCCTGAGTATGATTTGACCCATTGGACAAAGCCTCACCCACCACCACCACCCGTCCCAGCTCCCAGACATGTTCAGTGACGTTAGATAGATTCCTGAAAGAAATGGAATCCATGCTGCCTCTCTCAAAAGAGGGGGGAACCCTGGACAATGACAGAGATAAAGAATGGTGTTTGTTATTAAGGGAGCCTGGGCCTGTGGGACCATTTGCTGAGGAGCCTAAATCACCCAGAAACGGTGAAGTTAAAGCTGAGCGCTAAAGGACGAAAGGGGCGTGTGTGCTCATGTTTTCAAGACGTGCAAAAGCACAAGCGCATGCTCAGGCAAGAAACCTAGTCAAGACCAGTGATGGTGCCATGAGTCTGGGACTGTAGGGTGGAGCAGATTCACAGGTGGAAAGTGGAGGGTGGTCCTGAGCAGAGGTTAAGTGGTCTGAAAGCTAGGCAGACAAGGGCTCACGAGGCTCGTGAGCTCTTCATGGCTGCACTGAAGAGCTTCCCTGGTGCAGTGGGCTGTCAGGTCTGGGCCAAGGTGAGGGTGAGGCAGCGGCAGGAGCCAGCCTGTAGCTCCAGTGCAGGAGCGGGACCAGACAGCAACATGGATGTGAAGAGCAAGGGCGGAGAGGGAGCGAGACCTTTTCTTGTGATTTCTCCAGCTGCTAGGATTGTGGTGGGACCCAGCGATATGGGAGCAGCAGGAACAGGAACGTGATTGAGATCTGCTCTAGTTGGCACAGATGAGGTTCAGGACACGAGAACAACACCCGGCAGCTCCATTGGGGTGGGCTTTGGCTGAAGCCGGAGCCTGGGAGGAGTCCCCATTACAGAGCTGGCAATGAGAGCTCTGTGATGGGGTGAGATCAGCCAGAATGCAGAGGACTGTTCCCCAGGAGTAAGCTGCCCCTTGGTGAACATGGCTGTGGTCCTGGCGCAGACAGCCTGCCTGTGTTCCCACCAGAGGGAGAGTCCTGGAAAGATGAGTAGGGTTCAGTTCGTGTGGCCAGTCATTTCAGAAACAGTCCCAGCCCTAAAGCAGGCTGTGGACACACAGTGACCAGCCAGTGTCGGCTTCCCTGTTGTCCTCTTGCGGGAGACTTAGGGTTAGGGCGGCGAGAGCAGAGACAGAACCACAGGCCAGTCACCCTGGAACAGCAGGGTTGCCAACAGGGATTGGTGGGATCGGGCCTGGCCCATGCAAAGGCTTACGGTCCATGACCACACATCTCATCCTCCCTCCCAGATGGTGGCCGACATGCGGGAGAAGCGCTACGTTCAGGAGGGCATTGGCAGTAGCTACCTGTTCCGGGTGGACCATGATACCATCATTGATGCTACTAAGTGTGGTAACCTGGCCAGGTTCATCAACCACTGCTGCACGGTACGCTGAGGGCTGGGCCGGGGATGAGGGGTGAGGACGAGGCGGTTGTGCCTCATGCTGCCTCTTCTTGCAGCCCAACTGCTATGCCAAGGTTATCACCATTGAGTCTCAGAAGAAGATTGTGATCTACTCCAAGCAGCCCATCGGTGTGGATGAGGAGATCACCTATGACTACAAGTTCCCGCTGGAGGACAACAAAATCCCCTGTCTGTGCGGCACTGAAAGCTGCCGTGGCTCCCTCAACTGAGGTGGGCAGGACTGGTGCCCTTACCCCTATTTATTCCCCTTGGTGCCCTGAGCTCCCAGCACCCCCAGCCTTAGTGGGCTCAGCAAGGCCCCCATGCCCCCATCTCCACATGCGGGGTAGGGATCCTGAGCCCAGCGAGGGAGCCACAGGCCTTTGAGGCAGCTTCTGCCTTCCCCAGGACCCTACGCCCATCCACCCTCTAATTTTTTTTCTTTGCGGAGAAGAAGCTGTAAATGTTTTGTAGCTGCCAGCAGCTGTTTCCTGTGGAAACCTGGGGTGCCGGCCTGTACAGATCTTATTCTTGAGGGGCTGCATAGCCCTCTGCTTTGTGTTAATGGGGACTTATCCTTCTGTCCTACATGCACCCCTCCCCAGTTTAGGGGGTCTCTAGGGGCAGTGGCCATGTTCTCCCCCTAGGGGGGCCCTGGGCCCCCAGTCCTGGGGACTCTGTGCCTGGAACCCTGCCTCATCTTCTGTTCCTGCCAGACCCTGTGGGTCACCCTCCCCCCCTGGTGTCTGGAGGCTCTGGATCAACAGGCCAGGATGGTGGGGGTGGGCCCTTGTTGGGCTGGATGTATATATGTTAATAGTGCAAACCCAACGCCACATTTTTATAATTGTGATTAAACTTTATTGTACAAAAATGCTTGGTCACTGTCTTTGGGGAAAAGCAGGCTGGGATGAGGGATCGAGACTACATTGGGGGGGACAAGATAGGGGGAAAACGAGGGGGGCTGAAGTCCGAGTTGGGCAGCGGGCCTCTGAACAGAAGCTCTCTCAGCCATGCCAGTATTCCTCCTGCCAAGGTTGTCAAAGTTGGGCCAAGGTCAGGCTCTCCTCCCTTCCCAGAATCATAGCTGCTTTGGGCCTCCGGCCTGCGGAAAAACAGCTGGAGTGAATGGAGGACATGGGGTGATGAGGTCACTCTACCCCCCCCAATCTCGTGGTTCAGCGGAGCAGGTTAATGCATCGCAGGAGAGCTAAACAGCCACCAGGGGGCAGCCTGTGGCAAGAGTGCCTCCCCCTCCCCGTCCCCAGGGCTAAGGCCTGGTTGGTCTCGTTCTTGGAATGGGCCAGGAGGGAGGAGGAGGAGGAGCAAGCGGAAGGAAGGAAGCCGGTGTGCTGGCCGGCCAGCCCAGGACACAAACTTCTGGCGGCCAGTTTGCATTCCTGGGGACACTGGCTGCAGGTAAGCAGGTCCTTCCCTTGGTCTCAATTCTTCCCACCTCCCTACACCCATCCTCCCCAACTCCATAGCTTTTTTTCCTCCTCTTTCTTTTTACCTCCCCCACCTTTAAGCCCCCCCCCATCTACCTCAAACCCTAGCCCCTTCCTACAGCACAGCTTCTACCCGTCCTGGTGACTCAGCGATTAGCAGGGTCACAGTGCAGGTCTTCCAACTATCGTACCACAGCTTCAACCTGCAGGAGCCATGCAGCTTTCCCCACCCACATCGCTGCTCCCACACATCCACTAGGCCCCTTCGAGGAATAACAGGTGGCTGGAGCAGGTGGCATCAGGCAAGTCTGGCGAGCCAAGTTCTCTCCCCACAGCTGGGCATGGCAGAATCTGCACAGGCCCGGAAGCTGGTATACCTGGTCACAGGTGGCTGTGGCTTTCTGGGGGAGCACGTAGTGCGAATGCTGCTGGAGCGGGAACCGAGGCTCCGGGAGCTGCGTGTCTTTGACCTGCACCTGAGCTCCTGGCTGGAGGAGCTGAAGACAGGTGACTGAAGGGGGGAGAGGGAGGAGTGACTCGAGGAGGGTGTGGCGTCTCATCCATCCCCTCCCAAACTGGGCCATCCTCCCACCACCATCACCCTGTGGAAAAGATGACTCCTGTTTATATTCTCTGGTCCGCCTGGAAGGGATGAATGAGTCACGGGGAACATGTGGCTCCCAAGGGTGCAGGCTAAGCCCAGCAACTGAGACCCTGCCGCTGGCCTCTCTGCCAGGGCCCGTGCAGGTGACTGCCATCCAAGGGGATGTGACGCAGGCCCACGAGGTGACAGCAGCGGTGACTGGAACGCATGTGGTCATCCACACAGCTGGGCTGGTGGATGTGTTTGGGAAGGCCAGCCCTGAGACCATCCACAAAGTCAATGTGCAGGGTGAGGTCCCACCTCATGGCCTGATCCTGCCTGTTTGTTCTCCACCCCCTTTGGCCTTTGCCTTCTGTGACTTTCCTGTCACAATTTGTCCTGCTGACAGCCCTGCCCCCACTCACTGCTCTCCCTCGCTCCCTCCACTCATGCTTTTTCTTCGTGGACTCGGGATGGGGAAGAGAAAGATGGGAGAAAGCTAGACCCTGCATCTGCCGCCTCCCCCCACAGGAACGCAGAACGTGATTGCGGCTTGCGTACAGACTGGAACGCAGTTCCTGATCTACACCAGCAGCATGGAAGTCGTGGGGCCTAATGTCAAAGGTCACCCCTTCTTCAGGTGAGCTGAGCACCCCTTAATTTCAGAGCCCATTTCCCCTCAACACTGACTCTTTCCTTGTCCCACCAGGGGCGATGAGGACACCCCGTATGAGGCCGTACATAAGCACCCCTACCCTTGCAGCAAAGCACTGGCCGAGCAGCTGGTCTTGGAGGCCAATGGGAGGAAGGTGAGATGCAAGCATGAGGCCGGGGTGCTGAAGGCAAAGGCACCCATCTTTGCATCCCGCTCCAGCACAAGGCGGCCAGCGAAGAGGGGCGTCCTGTAGCACCATCTTTTGCCCCCAGGTCCTCGGAGGGCTGCCCCTGGTGACGTGCGCCCTTCGTCCCACGGGCATCTATGGTGAAGGCCATCAGATCATGAGGGACTTCTACCACCAGGGCGTGCGCTTTGGTGGTCGGCTCTTCCGGGCCATCCCAGCATCTGTGGAGCATGGCCGGGTCTATGTGGGTAAGGACAGGGCTGGGCAGGGGACAACCAGCTGCGGAGGCGGCGGGATCGTAGGTGCGTGTCCGTGCCACACTCAGGGGGCCGGTGGCTTCGAGGTCTCAGAGGATCCGCGCAGCGCAGGGGGCTGACGGATAGAGCATGTCCCATGTGATGCCGAGGACTGTGGCGACACAGCAGCAGGAGAGGGGACCAAGCAAGGGGCTACAGGGATCAGAGGGCAGGTGGGGGAAGGCGGAGGGTATACCCTTGACCCGAAAATGTGGGCAGCATCTCACAGCCCCAAATAGAGGGGAGCTAGTTCACGGCCCACACCAAGCGACCCCCGTCTGTGGCCGCAAGGTCTCTCATGAGCGCGTCCCGCTTCTTCCCCCTTGGCAGGGAACGTGGCCTGGATGCACCTGCTGGTGGCCCGAGAGCTAGAGCGGCGGGCGGCACTCATGGGCGGCCAGGTGTATTTCTGCTACGACGAGTCGCCCTATAAGAGCTACGAGGACTTCAACATGGAGTTCCTGGGCCCCTGCGGGCTGCGGCTGGTGGGCACCCACCCGCTGCTGCCCTACTGGCTGCTGGTGCTGCTGGCCGCCCTCAACGTCCTGCTGCAGTGGCTGCTGCGCCCACTGCTGCTCTACACCCCCATGCTGAACCCCTACACGCTGGCCGTGGCCAACACCACCTTCACCGTCAGCACCGACAAGGCGCAGCGCCATTTTGGCTACAGGCCCCTCTTCTCGTGGGAGGAGAGCAAGGCCCGCACCATCCTCTGGGTGCGGACCGTGGAAGGTTCGGCCCAGTGACGGCAGGGCGGGGACCTGGACGCCGCCGGGGCACACCCCCCGGGTCCCCAGCCCTCGCTCTGGATGGGGAGAGATGGTGACGACAGACTGTGCCCGGCGAGGAAGCCCGCACGTCTCAAGGACGCAGGCTGTGTGCGGATTGTGTCTTGGCGCCTCCTCGTTCTCCAGCAGACCTGGGCGCAGGAGTATCTTTGGTCTCAGCCCAGGCCTGCCTTCCGGTGCACACGGACTTGAGCCCACATGAGCTTATGACCCGATCCCATTTCTTGCTTCTCAGTCCAGAGGTGGGGGTTCACCCTGGTCTACTGATACCTTCAGACCTGGTTCCTCCCACTACCTCTGCATCTCCTCAGGCAGTGACAATCCCCTCATTAAAAAAAAAAAAAAAAAAAAAAGTATCACCTTTAGATGTTTATCTTTTAATTTGCCTTAAAGAAGCAGAGGAAGCCAGTGCTTGTCCCCGCCTCGCCTGTCCGCTCACATGCGGCCCCGCGAGGTTGTTCGTGCTCTGCCTGAGGGTGCCCATGATGTCGAACCCGGCCAAGTCTGGGTCAGAATTCTTCCCAAGCCTTTGTCCGCCTGTTGGTCCTGAGCACCCGCCTCACCCCCCTCCCACCCCCCTTCACGTGTCTCCCCTTACCACGGCGCCTGTCCCGAGGACAGAAGGAAGTGAGCACACCGGCAGCCCGCTGTTGGATTGGTTGCTATTTCTCCCGTCCCTCGGGGCCCAGAGTGGGGTTTGGGGGGGAGGGGAGATGTGTCTGGGGACAGGACATGCAGGGTTGGGGCAGGGCAGAATTTCCTGTATTTGATCCATTTGCAAGTTGGTCACCAATAGAGAGAAATGAGACTCAGGACTAACAGGAAGGTGGCGAGGCTCTGGGTCGCCAGCCAGGCCCCAGGAGTCCTGTCCCCTCTGTGGAGGGGGAGGGGAGAGCTCTAGAAACCAAAGGAGAAAAAGAGAATGGGGCAGGGGCTCATGTCAGCAAACACAGCTACGTCACGTGACACGCCAGCGACACAGAAACACACGCCAACGCACACGGCTGCACAGCGGGAAGGGGTAGGCGGGAGAGAAGGGAGCAGGGGTGGGGGGAGGCGTCCATCTTTGTCCTCTGTGGGGTGGGCTGGAGGGCAGGGTGAATGCATAGAACACATCATGTATACACGCTCAAGGCATGGCAAGAGTGTGCATTAACCCACAGGCACATGGGATGGACACGCGTGTGCTTCGTGAAAGGCAAGGAGGGGGAAGGGGGAAGAGAAGCGCTGAGCCCTGGCCGGGCCTGGGACCACCACGGGGCACACACGGGCCGGAGGGCTGCAGGTGTGTGAAGAGGAGGCAGCACACACTCATTTGAGAACATGCAAAAAGACACCAGCCCCAGACAACGCTCCAGGAGGCACAGACAAGCGCCAACCAGCAAGCCCATCCGTCACGTAGCGCGTGGAACTTGGATGCTGGACTCCTCATCCACCTGAAATCCACAGCTGGGCAACCACAGGCTGCTGCCCCTGAGAGGCAGAAGCAGCATGCCAGTCACAAGCCCTCCCTTCCCCTGGGAACACCTAGGCTGAGGAGCTGTCAGAACACCAGAATGAAAATGGGGCCTGGCTGGGCAGAAGGAAAGGAGGGGGCTGGGTGCCGGGGGCTGCTCTGACATCTGCAAAGAGGGGAGCAGGGAGGCTGGGGTCAGACTCTAGGCAGACCCCTGTCCTGCAGATGGGTATTTTGAAAAATGGACAGGCAGGCTCCCTCTTCAGCACAGCTGACCTGGGGGCTACAGACATGTGGACACACACACACACACACACACACACACACACCACCACCACCACCACCACCACCACCACCACCAGATGGGCAGGGTCCAAACAGCCAGACAGGGGAGAGTCAGCTGTCTGAGCTGACGTTAGCTGGAAAAGTTATTATATTCTGAGAGGACACATCTACAGTATCTTTCTTTTTTCTCTCTCTCACATGCGCACATACACGCGTGGACACACACACACACAAACACACACTCATTCCACATAAGATGGAAACCTGGTGTCTACACCAAATCACCTGAGTCCTCTGGCCAGCACATATTTATATCCACCCCAGGGCTGGGGAGTCACACACCTGGATGATCCATCAACATGTTCCCAGGGGACTTCTGTCTTCACCCTTTATCTCACGCACCTCCTGCCTACCTCTAAACATAACCCAAATACTGCACGGTTGCCCAGACAAGAGAAGGGTTCCTACCAACTCCCAGAGAACAGGCCTTGCCCCGCTGCCCATGTCAGCCTGGCAGGGAATGACTATGGCTGAAGGGTCAGGGACCACGTCCAGGACTAGCCCACACTGAGCAGCCACTTCAGTTTGTCTGAAGTCAAGTTTCCTGGGGAAGAGGCCAGAGCATCCGAAGGTGCAGTAAGGCCGAACAATGGCTTCTCCCTGGTCTCAGGGGAGTGTGGGGGCAGGAAACAGACAAGGACCTGATTTCCCATCTGTCTGAGGAAGCCCTTGATGTTTCATTTGGCGCCTGCAGCCCTTCAACAGCCCTTCCAGGAGACCTGTGCAAACGGGAGTGCACATGTACAAGAACCACGTGTTGGTGTGTGCGTGCCCCAGTACGCACGCGTGTGCTCAGGCCGCCTTCACAGAGTCTCGGCAAGTATGAGTACACTGAGGTTGCCGGCGGTCACAGGCTCGCTCTTTGGGCAGAAACAGAGAAAGATAAGAATCCAGGCCCCAGTCCACAAGGGTGAGTTCTGCTTACACAACGCAGCTGACACAGGAGTGTGTGGACATACTGGTCAGCGTCTCTGGGGAGAAGGGGAGGGGACAGTTAGACCAGAATAAACAACCTGGATGAGGTACATGTCTTGGAAAGTAAGTGGCAAGTGTACGTGTTATGCAAGGGCAGAAACACACCCTGCAAAACCCTGTGTGTGCATACACTGCCATACTCACATGGTGTAGAAACACAGATAGCTGTGTCCACCTAAAACTGGTGTCTACAACATAGAGGGCTCTGTCTGAGGAGAAAAACCTAACAACTACACACACACACACACACACACCTCACATCATCTACTGGGCAAACACATTCATACAATTGAGAGTCAGCTCAGTAACATATGCTTCTACTTGCCTCCCCAATATACATCTCTCCAATGAAGGATGGGGAGATCCCCTCCACAGCAGCACAAGCAGACACCAGCCCCTGGGGGAACGTAGCCAGGAGAGTTTGTTCTAAATCACGTGGGATGTGTGCTGCGATCTCTGGGCTTCTCTGGCTCCTCTGAGAATGTGAACATCTGCGTGCACTTCCCGCCCCATTTGTAGCAGACGGGAGGAGGTGCCAGTGGGGGGAACTGCTCTTGCATTAAGTTCACACACTCACACATAAAATTCCATGTACACACACACACACACACACACACACACACACACACACACACACACACACCCCTATTCACAGGAGACAGGTTAGGGAATGACAAGCTGCTGTGTTATACCAGGCCACAGTCTACACAGCAACTCAGGTGGAAAAGAAAATTCAGACACATAGAACGGAGGTGGGGGATATCTACATAAATCTACACACACACACACACACACACACACACACACACACACACTGGGGTGTCCACACGTCTTGAGCATATGCCGGCGGCATGCATGTTGGTTTGCATGTGTGATCACGCCTGCTGCTACCTACGTGCGGGGGTGGGGATCCACGGCAGGGTGAGGGCCAGGAACTCCAGGGTCTTGCGTGGAAGTTGGGGAAGTGGTGATTGCCTGGGTCCAAGTTGGGGGGGTGAGCTTGGAGCAGAGGATGGAGTGAAAAGGTAGTGGGGGTATTGCTCCCGATGTGGGGGGAGGAGGCTGGGAGAGAGAAGAGTGGGGTGGGGGGCCTACAAGCCCAGCGTCCCCCCAATGGATGACGCCAAGACCACCCCCAGCACCACACAGCAAATGATGATCATAATTTTCTTCTGCAGGCAGAAATATGAGAGGGGGAGAGAGAGAGAGAGAGACAGATAGGGGAGAGAGTTGGAGGCATGGGGTATGAGGAAAAAAAGAAGGGAGAGAAAAACAGAAACAGGAAGAGGTCAGAGCCAGAGATAAAGCCTCCTGCCCATTTCACAACTGCCCCTCCCCACCCGCTGATCTCTGGGTCCCCCCCCCCACCCGTCAGGCCACCTGCCCTGGCTCACCCTCCGAG